>CM060347.1:22723654-22751154 GCA_030674155.1 Stramonita haemastoma | reverse complement strand
GATAGATAGATAAACAAACAGACAGACAGACAAACACACACACACACAAACAGACAGACAGACGGACAGACAGACAGATATCAGCTAGGAGAAATAAACAACAAAGAAGAAAAACAAAGCTAGCCGTGTTGGCAGGACTGTCTACAGACAGACTGCAGGTTAGCGGTGGTCACTGCAGTGTGTAATGAGCAATGTGACGCTGCCTGCAAAGAGGATCAAAGTCTGGCACCACTCTTTTCCTGTTGGCACCACTCTTTTCGTGTTGGCACCACTCTTTTCGTGTTGGCACCACTCTTTTCCTGTTGACACCACTCTTTTCGTGTTGGCACCACTCTTTTCGTGTTGGCACCACTCTTTTCGTGTTGGCACCACTCTTTTCCTGTTGGCACCACTCTTTTCCTGTTGGCACCACTCTTTTCCTGTTGGCACCACTCTTTTCGTGTTGGCACCACTCTTTTCGTGTTGGCACCACTCTTTTCCTGTTGGCACCACTCTTTTCCTGTTGGCACCACTCTTTTCGTGTTGGCACCACTCTTTTCCTGTTGGCACCACTCTTTTCGTGTTGGCACCACTCTTTTCCTGTTGGCACCACTCTTTTCCTGTTGGCACCACTCTTTTCCTGTTGGCACCACTCTTTTCGTGTTGGCACCACTCTTTTCGTGTTGGCACCACTCTTTTCCTGTTGGCACCACTCTTTTCCTGTTGGCACCACTCTTTTCCTGTTGGCACCACTCTTTTCCTGTTGGCACCACTCTTTTCCTGTTGGCACCACTCTTTTCCTGTTGGCACCCCTCTTTTCGTGTTGGCAGCGGTCTGTACTTCAGCAAACATGGCGGCTCTAATTAGGTTACTTTTATTTTATTTATGTAGTTTTTAATAAAAAAAAAAATGCTTTAATATCGAGGATAATGGAATAGGCACTGATATGCTTTTTTTTTTTTACATCCAGTCCCCGTGTGAATGCAGTTTTTGTAAATCGTGTCACCTGTTCCCACCGACACACGATGGCCTACTCTTACGAAAAACGGGACAGGATTTAACGTGTGCGCAAGATGTTCTGCGTGTGTTCGCACACGGGGCCTCGGTTTATAGTCTCATCCGAAGGTCTTTTGGGGGTAAGTGGGTCAGCACTGATGTTAACTCCAGGGGAAATATCCCCTCCCCGGGGAATGGAACCCGGGTCATCAAATTGCGAGCGCAATGTTCTGACCACAAGGCTATCCCGTCCCTTGTTAATTCGTTGTTGTGTGTGTGTGTGTGTGTGTGTGTGTGTGTGTGTGTGTGTGTGTGTGTGTGTGTGTGTGTGTGTGTGTGTTTTTCTTTCGTGCATTCTCCATCCCCCCCCCCCCCCCCCCCCCCCCCCCCCCCTCGCTGCTGTTCCCATTCCACTTCACCACAACCGTTTTCATTTTTTTATCTGGATGTTTTCTTTTCCGCACTTCTCAGCTCTGTGTTCACTCTGTCTCCTTGTTTGTCTATCTGTGAGTGTGCGTGCGTGCGTGCGTATGTGTGTATGTATGTGTGTGTGTGCGCATGTGTGTGCGCATGTGTGTGTGTGTGTATTGTGTGTGTTTGTGTGTGCGCACGCGCGCGCGCGCGCGCGCGTGTGTGTTTGTATTTGTGTTTGTGTGCGTGTGCGTATGTGTGTGTGCTCTTTGATTTAACTTCTGTTCACATTAAAATAATGATATTAGGATAAAATAGTGTGTGCTTGTGTGTGTGCGTGCATGCGTGCGTGTGCTTACGAGCAAGAGTACGCGCGCGTGTGTATGTGTGCGTGTGTGTGCGTTTGTGTGTGTGCGCGTATGCATATGCCTGTGTGTGACTGTATACGCACGCGCGTATATGTGTGTATGTGTGTACGTTTTTGTGTGTGCGCGTATGCATGCTTGTGATTGTGTGCATGCGAGTGTGCGCGTGGGCGTGCGATGCCCTGTTGGGGGGGGGGGGGGGGGCGGAGGGGGGTTCCAGAAGAGGGGGGGGGGGCAAAGTCTGGCATTCTTGAAATGATCCCATTATCATTTGAAACCTACTTTGCCCCACTTTTCAAAGTTTTAAACCCATATTTCTTTGGCAGAACTTTGATTAACAGTGTGTACAGAGTGTGTTTTCTTGTAGATGTTTATTTCTTATATTTCTGACAGGCATTTGAAGACATCAGAAGGTTTCTTTCAAAGTTGTTTGCAGAGAATTGATGGAGTGATTTGAATATTATTTGGATATGTAGAAGGGGTGAGAAAATGTGGCACAGACAGACAAAAATGAGGGTAGGAGAGAGAGAGAGAGGAGAGAGAGAGAGAGAGGAGAGAGAGAGAGAGAGGAGAGAGAGAGAGGAGGAGAGAGAGAGAGAGAGAGAGAGAGGAGAGGAGAGAGAGAGGAGGAGAGAGAGAGAGGAGAGAGAGAGAGAATGTATCCGAGATCTTGTGCACATACTCTACATTTGTAAACGTACGGTCACTCATTCATGAACGGAATCTGAACAACGATCTTAAGTTTTTGGTTTTATTTGTAGTAATAAATTTTGCACACATGTGTAATAAATAATGTCCATCAAAATTCAACAACTTTCAAGTAAATTCGAAAGTTTAGTTTCAGCTGCGAGCCGGCTACCCAACCCTTACTCCAGCCTTTTTTAAACTGAAGGGGGAGGTAGGCTTTTTCCCAATGCTCTGACCAGCAGTGACAACGACTGACTCACGGATTTTTTTTTGTGTTTTTCAATCCACATTTGATAATTCTTTGGAATTCAATTAAAACACTTTATCTCAGAGACAGAGAAATTAACGCGGGGGTACAAAGTATCCATAAAAAACGCGAAACATGTAAACATAATATTACGGAAAAATATCACAACACAGTATAGCTTGACAACCATGCCGAATTTAACCCTTGCTAAACGAAACATCAGCAAATGTTTTTTTTTAAAAAGAGGAATTGATGCAACATTCGTATTTTTCTCAGGAAAAACTCAATTAGGTAGTCAAGTGCCAGTAGTGTGTGCTCACCATTTGATCATTAAACTTGAAAGTTGAATTTGTACACGACTGTTATAAAATACAGGGGGGGGGGGGGGAGGATGCAAAACTGGTCGCTTCGAATTTGTACAGAACTGTTATTACATACAGAAAAATAGACGCAAAACTGGTTACATTGAATTCGTACAGGGCTGTTACAACGTACAAAAAAACAAATGCAAAACTGATTTACATCCAATTTATACAGGGCTGTTATAAAAAAGAAAAAAAAAAACAAACTGCAAAACTGATTACAACGATTTTGTACAGAGCTTTTATTACATACAGAAAAATATAAACGCAAAACTGATTACATTACATCGAATTTGTACAGGGCTGTAATAAAATAAAAAAAAAAAAAGCAAAACTGATTACATCGAATTCGTACAGGGCTGTAATAAATTTAAAAAAAACAAACAAACGTAAAACTGATTACATCTAATTTGTACAAAGCTGTTATAAGATAAATGAAAAACAAACTCAAATTGATTACATCGAATTTGGACACGGGTGTTTTAATATACAGAAAAACGAACGCAAAACTGATTACATTCGAATTTGTACAGAGCTGTAATAAAATATGGAAAAGCACAAACGAACTGACTACTCGAACATGTACAGGGCTGTTATATATAGAAAAAAAACGCAAAACTGATTTACATTGAATTTGTACAGGGCTGTTACAAAATACAGAAAAACATAAATGCAAAAGTAATTACATCGAATTTGTACAGAGCTGTCTATAAAATACAGAAAAAACATACGCGAAACTGATTACATCGAATTTGCACAGGGCTGTTATAAAATACAGAAAAAAAAAATACGCAAAACTGATTATAATCGATTTTGTACAAAGCTCTCATAAAATACAGAAAAAAAAACATACGCAAAACTGATTACATCGAATTTGTACGGGGCTGTTATAAAATACAGAAAAAAAAAAACATACGCAAAACTGTGTGTCGATTTTGTTCATCGATTTTGTACAGGGCTGTTACAACAAGAAAAAAAGAAGCAAAACTGATTAGCCTACTTCGAATTTGTACAGAGCTGTTATAAAATACAGAAACTGACATACGCAAAACTGATTACATCGATTTCGTACAGGGCTGTTACAACAAAGAAAAAAAGAAGCAAAACTGATTAGCCTACTTCGATTTGTACAGAGCTGTTATGAAATACAAAAAAAAAAAAAAAAATACAAAGAAAAAGCAAAACAAATGCAAAACTGATCGCATCGAATTTGTACACGCCTGTTATAAAAAAAAAATACTGAAAAAAATAAATCCAAAACTGGTTAGCCTACATCAAATTTGTACAGAGGTGGTAATACACACAGAAAAATAAACGCAAAATTGGTTACATCGAATTTGTACATAGCTGTTACAAAATACAGAAAGAACAAAAGCAAAACCGACTACATCGAATGTGTACAGGGCTGTTGAAAAATACAGAAAAATATAAACGCAAAACTGGTTATAGTTAACTCGTCTTTCGTTCATCCTCTAAAGCAACAAGCAGCACTTACTCTGCACATTCATATGGACAAAGTTTGAAACATAATGCAGGGCAGGTAATTAGATTGGGTAACAGGGAAAAATCGATTGGAAACAAGCTTAAAGTGCATTTGCATTACATTTTTTAAAGCGTTTTAAAACGAATTTTAAGCCTGAAATACTTGAGCCTGTGATGGTAAACTATTAGGCTATGGCGGAATATTGATGTACACACAAGAGTTGACAATATCCAAAATTCCACCGTTTACACTGAAAAGAAAAGAAAAAAGGCATCAGCAGTAAACTGCTTCATTTTGTGTTCAATACTTGAAACCGAAGTCATGTAAAAAAAAAAAAAAAAAAAAGCAGCACAGTTTGTTGGTATTGACTCCAGAGAAAAGTTTTTTTTTAAAGGCAGCCCTTAAAATACAAGGCTAGCTGTTCACCAGCATTTCTTGCACATGTCACCTCTACTTGAACAAGATATAAAGCACAACCCCCCCCCCCCCCCACCCAAAAAAATAACCACAAACAAAAAGCCCCCCCCCCAAATAAACTAAAAACAAAAAATACGAAAATACTGCCAAGCGTTTTTGTACCTCTGCTTATAAACAGTTCATAACAAACAAACCATTAAAAATTCACACACATGCTAATCCATCTTTCTGTTTTACACAACCAAGGTTTGACAAGAGCATAAAAGTTAAAGCAAGAAGAAAGGCTGAACAAAAAACAACCTGCACTAACCACACTGTATTCTTGCAGGTATCTTAAAAGTACACTAGCATACTGGAATTTTATAATACACACATTTGAAATGAAGTCACAGAAAAGCTCAAATAGACATAACAGATACAGTGCAAAGGTTGCACAAATATTTTGACAAGAAATGATGCAGCAATGAGTATTGGATCAAGAGAAAATCTCTGTAGTCTTCTCAATACAAACATTTTTATGAGCTTCCAACCTCTCCCTCCCACCCCACTGTTTCTTCTATCATTAAAAAAAATGCTTTAATTTTTGTTTCCAGTTTGCTTTTAAGTACATTCTGGGGCCTCTAACCTTTCCCCCCTTTTTCTCTCTTTGCAGATTGAACAATACCAAGGAAAAAACACAACAAAATAATGGCTTTAATCAAGTATATTTGTGCTAGCAGCTGAATTCAAAGCCTGCAGGGAGAGATGCAAATGGAGTAGTCTACTAATGGACTGGGAGTGCTATGATCTGGGAGTGCTTTGACATGGGTAATGGGCATGTCCCTGACCTATAGCAAGGCAAGAGCAAGCAGGAAATGAGATAACCTGACAATAGATACTATATACACATTGCTTTTGATGTACAAAGATTAAAAAAAAAAAACAAAGGTAAAAATAGGTAAATGTAATAGAGGTAAAATAAAAGTACTACTTTTCCCCATGTAACATTCCAAGACTTTTCCCACCTTTTTAAACAGAATGTGTTTTTTTTTTTTATCACAGTCAATAATGAACACAACTACAAAGCCAGCAACTCAAAAGATTTCTTGAGACACCACACACACACACACACAACTTAAAATTCAGACTATTTCAAAGTGCTATCTTAACCCCCCACCCCACCCCTTGAAAAAAACAACATCGGACACTCAGATGGTAAATAACTTTAGTTCTGGCTCTACCTACAGCAGACACCAGTGATGACCAGTACCTCTGCTATATCATTCTGATTCCATACATTTACTTGCAGCAAACACACACACAACAGAGAAACAAAACACAATAAAAAACCTACATGCATGCTCACATGCTTACACACCACACCCACACCCCATCCCACACCCACTCATTTCCCACAGCCCTGTACATACCCACTACCCCTTCTTTTAACCATGCCCCTTTTCTGTCATTCATCCTCACACCCACTACCTGGGGTGAATTATTCAATCATATATTCTCAAACAAGCGAACCCTACCTCTTTTGGAATAAACTTTTTTCATCTCCTACACCCTACATCATTCTGAAAATATTTTTGTTGTCTTAAAAAAAGAACCTACTTTGATTTTAAATCCACTTCATTTTCCTAAACTGGCCCTGCTCGGACTCCCCCCCTGAACCTGATCAAAAGGTGTGACTTGTCTGCCTTTTCCCTTCTCTCTCTCAAATTCTTACTCTCCATTCTTGCATTTTTCTCTAAAATTTTAACCCTCTCCATTCCTTGCATTTTTTCCTCTAAAAGTTTTAACCCTCTCCATTCCTTGCATTCTTTTCTCTAAAATTTTGCATCTCCATTCCTTGCATTCTTTTCTTTAACATTTCAATTGTCTCCATTCCTTGCATTTTCTCTAAAACGCGTTTCCATTTCTTGCATTAATTTCTCTAAAATCTTAACCCATCTCCATTTCTTGCAGTATTTTTTCAAAATTTTTTAAGGCATCTCCATTTCTTGCATGTTTTCTCTAAAAATCTTAACAGGTCTCCATTCCTCCATTTTTTCCTCAAATTTTAACCCATCTCCATTCATTGAAAACTTTTCTCTAATTCTAGACCGAGTCTCCTACCAGCCCCAAAGAACAAATGCTTAGTCCTTATGTCAACATTTTCCCATTTTTCTACTGATAGAAAACACAAATATTAGTGGCTGTGTCAGCATAATACGTCTTTATCTGCCTGTCTTTTGTGTCCACATAAGGGGCCAGGGTTAGAGTTGAGGTTAGTGTTAGTGTTAAAAATTAGTGAACAGGGGGCATTAAAAAAACAGTTAATAGGACGACTGCTCACCTGGTCGATCTGATGTTAGAATGCATGTGGACACAATAACAGGCGGACAAATGGTATGAAGCCATTGACAAAAGGGTACCTATCTGGCAATAGTCTGGAGTTTTAACTCATTAATCACTAGTCCTATCAACAGGTAAGACTTGTATATTGTCCTTTGGTGTTCGCAAATTTCCAGTTTTGCTATTAAAGTTGTTCCAGCCCTAAGACTTTATGTGAATGAGTTGTGGCCATTAAGAAAAAGGAGCCCAAAATAAACACAGTAAGAAAACTATTAGCCAGGTGTCTGTTTTCTATCTTCACTGCTCTAAAAAGGCAGGTGTCTATTTTCCATCTTCCCTGCTTTAAAACAATATTAGGCAGGTGTCTATTTTCCATCTTCCATGCTTTAAAACAATATTAGGCAGGTGTCTATGTTCCATCTTCCTGCTCAAAAATCATTAGCTAGGTGTCTATTTTCAATCTTCACTGCTCTAAAAAAGTATAAGGCATGTGTCTTTTTCTATCCACTGCAATAAAAGTATTAGGCAGGTGTCTATTTTCCCTCTTCACTGCTCTAAAAATTTTACAGTGCCTATCCTCCCTCTAAACATCACCTTTTCCCTTCCATGCTTCTCTCATAACTGATCTCCCCTGCAAACTACCCTTTTGCATCATCCATCATCACACAACACACACCACACACACACAACACACACACACCACAACACACACCCACACACACACACCCAAACACACACCACACACACACACACAACACACCCACACACACACACACACACATACACACACACAACACACACCACACACACACACACACACACACACACCACACACACACACACACACACACAGAACATCTTGCACACATGTTAAATTACACTCCGCTTTATCGGAGAATAGGCCATTAGGTGCCAGAAAGGGATGAAAAAATTACAAAACTGTATACACACGGGGACTGGATCCAAAAAAGCACATCAGTGCTTATTCCATTTTTCTCGATATAAATGAATAAACCAACACACACACACACACACACACACACACACACACACACACACACACACACACACACACACACACACACACACACACACACACACCACACACACACACACACACACACTGAAGTTTTGTGAATATGACCCTCATAGAAAAATTCTATCAATAAAAGTGTGCCCATTTCCCACTTGTGGCTTTTTTTTTTTTTTTTTTTAGGTATCTGACACTTTGCTAGCCAATGACTGCATACTTTATGAAAAATGTCAGTCATTTTCCAATAAGGACATTTTTTTCTTAATTCAATAAAAAGAACCCCCACCCACCCCATAAAAACCCATTGTACATTATACATGTTCTAAGGGCCATATCACAAACCTATTTTCTTAATCATTTGGTCTGATTCATTAAAAAAAAAATTACAGCCAGTCCCAAAAGCCATATTATGACAAAATTATTTTTTGCAAACTATTATTGAAATCAGATTCTTTCAAAAGTACAGATAAAAACCTTTCTTAATAATAAAAAAGCAGCAGAAATTATTGCCACCATAATTTACAAACGATTACTGATCCAAGCAAAAATTCCATCATTTCATTTAAACAGGAAAATAAAACAAAATAAAAAGGGTGAAAAAATGCTTTCATGATAAAACAAATGACTTCTTTCCAATCCTAATTTCAATGAAAGTTATGTGAAATCCAGAATTCTTGCTCAGGCAGCCACTGGACCATTTTAAAAACATACTAAAAAGGAAAATATTACGATTTAAAAAGAAAAACAGTTTTTGTCCAAAAAGTATTTTTAAAAAGTGTCTCAAGCAATTATATAATCAGGATTCATGCAAAAAAAGAAAAAAGAAAAAAAACCCTCCCCCCCCAAAAAAAACTTTAAAAATATAGGAAACATTAATTTGATTAAAAAAAAACCCAGCCCTTTTTGTCCAAAAAACTATTTAAAAAATCACATGTCTCAAGCAATTATTTGATCAGATTTATGCCCCCCCCCCCCCCTCCTGAAAAAAAACAAATAACAAAAAAACCAAAACAAAGCAAAACAAAAACCTCGAAAATATCATACGAAATATTTACAAGATGTTCTCTATCCCACTATGGTCGAAATGACATTTGTAGAAGTTTCCTCAACTTTTTAAAATACATTTCTAACATTGGATTTTTAAGGATACAGCAGTGATAGAAATTGACCATAGTGATTGACGATGTTGAGTACTGCAGTGCTGTCTTTGTTGAGTGAAGTATTATTTCTTGAGTGAAGTGAAGTATTTCTTATTTGAGTGAAGTGAAATATTCTTTTTCTTGAGTGAAGTGAAGTATTCTTTCTTGAGTGAAGTGAAGTATTCTTTCTTGTGTGAAGTAAAGTATTCTTGAGTGAAGTGGTTTTTTTTTGAGTGAAGTGAAGGAAGTATTCTTGAGTGAAGTGAAGTATTCTTGAGTGAAGTGAAGGAAGTATTCTTGAGTGAAGTGAAGTGAAGTTTTCTTTCTGAAGTGAAGTATTCTTTCTCGAGTAAATTTAAGTAGTTCTTTTTTGAATAAAAAGTATTTTTTCGTGAGTGAAATGAGTTATTTTTTCCTGAGTGAAGTAAAGTATTATTTCTTGAGGGAAATGAAATATTCTCTATCTTAGTTAAGTATTCTCTGGTGAATTATTCTCATCCATGGTGGGTGTTCTTGATAGTTGTCCTCCTTCAATCCTGGTAGAGTTGTCCTTCTCTCTCACTTGGGATTCTTGCCATGCTGAGTGTAGTATGACATCTGAAAAGAAAAGTTGTCAGATTTGCAGGAAAATGGAGGAGGGGGGGGGGGGGGGGGGGGGTTAGAAAGTTAAGAGGTTGGAAAGTTAAGGGTAAAGAGTTCCATACCAAAGGGGACATTTCTGATCCCTATGAGTGAGTGAGTGAGTGAGTGAGTGAGTGTGTGGGTGTGGGTTTGGGTGTGTGAGTGCATGTGTGTGCCTTCCTGGATATGCAGGTATCTGCATTAAAAACAACTCACTTCCCCTCAATGATTTTGTTTCAAAATGAAGTAAATAGAGTTCTACAACAGACAAAGCTATTTCAAACAATATTCTAAGTTAGCAGATGAATGGGAAGTCATTAAATAAAAGTTCTTTAGTTGACACTGAGTGACAGCTCCTGCTTAACATAATGATTAAAAGAATCTTGTTTTATTCTTAACGTTGCCAAAAAAGTGAAAACTTATTATTTTTTTTCATTACCAAATATTATGGCTGACAAATCCTTATCTCCTTGCTTGGTTTTTGAATTTACAGACAATAGGCACAAATATTTACGAGTTCATTTTTTTAAATCAAATTGTATAGTAACACAGCTAGAGTGTTGAAATCAGAACTCCTATGTCTAAATAGTATTTCGTCCACCATTACAATTTTTTTTTTTAAATCGAAATAGCACAGGTGAGATTATATCAGGGGGCATAACTTGTGCGTAGTTGAAACTTGATCACAGCATGCAGCATTCTACTTAAATTTGGGAGGCACAGCTGTCCGTTTTGCATACACACCGGGCAGGATGTAAAAAAAAAAAGCACAGGAGTGCTTATTCCATTATCATTGAAATAATAAGAATAAAATAAAATAAATAAAAATAAAGTGAAGTGAGCTTAATCTTTTCTTCAACATCTTGGTGTCTGGCTCTAGAAACTGGCATGTGCATTGTTCTTGATATTCTATTCCAGTTATGTGGACTTTCTGTTTTCACAGTTTGGAAAAAGAACATTTTCCTAGAAACTAGAAAACTGGAACTGTGGCTAAAAACCAGGATACTTAACTGTATTTAATTAAAAAAATTTTTTAATCATTTATCAATTTATTCATTCATTTTTTACAACTGCTGTAATTTAAAAAATCCTGACATATCTTTTTTAGTTTTCATTTATCAATTCATTCAATTTATTTATTTTTACACACGCAATGATCAATCAAGTTTTGAACTTCCTATTTTTCAGTTATCAATTTATTCAATTTATTTCTACACATGCAATGATTAATACAAAACGAATTACTTAATTTTTTATTTATTTTTCATTGTCAATTTATCTATTCATGTTTTTTTACAGTTGCAATAATAATTAAAATTATTGACATTTTAATTTTTCATTTATCAATTTGTTCAATTTATTTATTTTTACACCTGCCATGATTAATAAAAACAGCATACTTTATTCGTTTTTCATTTATCAATTTATTCAATTTTTTTTACAGCTGCAATGATTAATATATATTAACAGTCTATTTTTTCACTTTTCAACTTATTGATTTTATTTATTTTGCAGCTTCAATGATCTAAAAAAATTGACATTTTATTTGTTTCTATTTTTCATGTATTTATTTTTTATACTCGCAATGATTTGATAAAGATATTGACTTATTTCACCTTAATTATTTTAATAGCTGCAATGATTAATAAAAAAAAAATCTTGACTTGCTTTACTCAGTTTTCATTTATCAATTCATTCTATATTTTTACAGCTGCAATGATTTAAACATATTGACAGTTTTTTTTATTTATCATTTTTGAATTTTTTTACAACTGTAATGATTTAAAAAAAAATTGAGTTGGTTTATCCATTTTTCATTTAAGAGTTTCCATTCATTTTTTCAGCTGCAGTGATTACAAAAAATAATTTACATTTGTTTTTCACTTATAAGTTTGTTATATTTATTTTATTTACAGATGCAATGATATTACCAAAAAATATATTGACTGATTTATTTATTTTCATTTATCAATTTATTTAAAATTTTTACAGCTGCAATGATTTGATTTGAACACTTTGGAACCGGACAGATTTGTTAATTGTTCTTCAAGTAAAATTTCTCCTCTGGCATGCTACCTCAAGTACAGAATTATTTAATCTCATAACTCCGAAAAAAATTAAAAAAAAAATATTCTCACAATACTTTTAGGTCATTTAACTGCTCAGATATTATCTTAGTCGATGCTGTTATTTCGTAATAAAATGGTTTCACAATAGTTCTCTAAAGAAATTATGACATTAACCATTTTTGTTTGCTACACTAAAACTATAAAACTAAATAATTGGACAATAAGTTTCAAAAGTGACTTTACATCCTTTTAAAAATTACATAACACTTCAGCTCCTGCTTTATTAATTCAAATTAAAATTCCTGTGATATCTTTTGGAAATTTTTTAAATCAATAATGACTCTTTAAAGACATTATCACACTAGATTGTTTTGTTTTTTTCTTTTTTAACTTATTAGCCTCAACTGTAGCTATTACACTGATTTCACACCTGTGTATTGTCACACGACACCGCCACAGGAAACCCCACAGTTGATGATGGTGCCTTTGGTTCCAGTCCCAGCCCCTGAAAGAAAGGAATCGTGATCAATGCCATGAAAAAATCTAATTTTGGGGGTCGAAAGTTACAAACATCTAAGCGTCTTACTTTAAAATGATTGGATGTAGGATTATTCTTTGTAGACTTTATCACAATTCAGTTACGTTAATTTTTTTTATAGCTCACATACTAGTTATTGATTTCTCATTTGTTCAGATCAAAGTTATAACCATTACTTAAAACACAAACCTATAATTCCATCTTTAAACCCTCCTTTTTTACCGATTTGGTTTGCAAATGTACACGAAGACTAACACGTGAAACACAAAATTCATTTATATGATTATTTCAAATGGTAGTTTGTTTTTCATTAGCAATGATGGACACAGTATTTTCTGAACAATTTGGTTACAAATGAGATAGGGGAAGAGATCAAGATGAGAAATGTGGGAACAGCACCACAGGAAAGTAAGAGAAGAGGAGGTAGCAAAAAAAGAAAAATTTTTAAAGAACACACACACACACACACACACACACACACACACACACACACACACACACACACACACACACACACACACACACAACACACACACAACACACATGAAACAAAAAGATGGGAAAATTTCCTTCACGTTAAATAATCTATAAAAAAAAGTGCTAGACTAAAAAAAAAGTATTCAGATCAAATGAGAGAAAGAATGAAGCAAAACTACACACACCTTACCTCTGTTCTTGAAAACCTATGCCCTAACAGCTGTCGGTCAAGATAGCTGCCATAACACACGTCAGTCAGGTCACTGGCTCTTGATTCTAGCTCCTGAGCCCCTGAAAACAAAAGTCTCATCAATAAGACTGAAACATCATTGTTGTTTAGCTCAGATTACAAGGAATTTAATCAGTATTACCTTTCAGTTTTAATTTGCAACATCGTTTTCATTAATCTTTCAATTTTGTCTTACATTAGTCAAGATCTTGTGTGACTGCAGTCATTTTATAGCCTTAATCAGTTTAACACTTTTACGCTGTTTTAATAAAATGCACTATTTCAGAATATTTTGTTTTCTTTAAAAACAAATATTTTTTCAAGACATTCTGACACTCCCCATTCCAGATAATAATGCTGCTATGTCCCCACCAACCAAACAATTTTTTTTAGGTAAAAAGCAACTCAACTTTTGTCCTAAATGCAAAATTACAGTTTAAAAAAACAAAACTTGACAGCTGAATCATGCATAATTATCCTAAGTCACTCACATCTGCAGCTCTACGGATTATTCCTGTACTTGCCAACTAATATCAAGAGACTTGCACAGCTCTCCTCTCCAGATGATAGACAAGCGCCCCCTCAGAAGATCCACAGATGATTCCTACATGATGACTATAGACAGCCCCTCTCTCTCCTGAAAGACCCCTGATAATACCACATGAACATGACTATAGACAGCCCTCCTCTCTGAAGCTCTCCAGATGATCCACATGATGACTATAGACGAGCCCCTCCTCTCCTGAAGACTCCAGTGATCCACATGATGACTATAGACAACCCCCTCTCCTGAAGACTCCCAGATGATCCACATGATGACTCATCCAGCACTAGACACCCCTCCTGGAAACTCCCAGATGATCCACATGATGAAAGACAGCCCTCTCTCCTGAAGACTCAGATGATCAATATGACTATGAGCCTTCTTCTCCAATGTATAGATGTGATCCACAATACAAACACCCCTCTCCGAAGACCCAATATCCACATATGATCCAACTAGACCGTGGATCATGAGAAGGGCTAGTCATAGTTTCAATGATAGTTGACAAATCACACTCTCAAGACCACTGTCAAGTCTGTATGTCATTCTACACAGATCAGCGCAAAATTTCTCTTTGATTTCTTCCAAATATTTGTCATAAAAAAAACTCTATTGGTGTTCATATAATTTCCTTGTTTACTTTTGTCAGCTTCAGTGATCATTTTATTTTGTCTTTGTCAATTTTTTCTTTAGCCACAAGTGCTAATGCAAATCAGAAGTGTGGTGCCCATTGATCTTTCAGAAGCAGTTAACTTGGTAGTGAAGAGCAAGACTGTACGAAAAGATAGGAACTTTGGGGGCAAATTTAGTTGGAGCATGAGGGAAATTTGTCGTTTCTTCTTTATCTTTTTCTGTTTCTTTTGTTTTTTTTTTCTCCCTGTTTTCAGTCTATTTTTTTTTATTTGTGCTTCCATTTTTGGTTGTGTTCATTTCTTCATTTTGCTTTCTATTTTTGTTTTCGTTGGTTGTTCTTGTGTTTCTACCACTTTCTTATCATTATTATCTGTCTTCTTTGCATTTTTTTTTCATCCGATTGTTTTTTTATTTTGTACTTCTACTTCTGTGGCGTTTTTTTTGCATTTTTTTATGCTTCAATTTTTTTTTTTAACCTACAGTTCATCTAATTTAAAGAAACACGTAAACATTAAGAATGAAGGAATACATATACACACTCTTCCTACTTTAATGCATTCAGCTAGTACGTTTGTAGCTGTACTTTCTTGCTCTTACACACACACACACACACACACACACACACACACACACACACACACACACACACACACACACACACACACACACACACACACACACACACACACACACACACACACAGACAAAAAATTCTAATCTGGTAACATTTCCTACTCAACCCCACCTGTTTATATTTATTTAAGTATCTATTTTGTTAAAAAAATTCCCTCTCCCTCTTACAAATAAACAAACCGTTTTCCCATTCCCCTTTTTCCTTGCTCTCACACTCACTCACACTGATGACTTAGCCATTCTTCTCTTATGCCCCTTCTCACATACAGCTATCCATCCTGCCCCTTCTGTCTAACATCCTTTTCCCCTAAAACACCCCCATACTCCTCCACACCTAAAAACGCAAAAAAACCAAAAAGGTTTCTTTCTGTGTTACATCTTGTATCATGATATCCACCTGCCTTTTGTGTCCACATGTGAGGGCCAGGTTAAGAAATAATAAAGGTTAGTGTGAAGGTTAGTGTGAGCAATTAACATTAGTAGCTGGGAAAGGGCTGTCAGTCAGCTGGCTTGTCCCGACTGTATGCATGCAAGCATGTGGACACAATGGCACATAGATACAATGGTACCTAGCCTCTGACACAATGGTTTGGAAGTTTTTTTAAATCACAAATCACCCCTCTTATCAACAAACCAAGTGGTTTTTGTTCCCTTCACTATTGGATTATTTTTCTGACAAATTTCCAGTTGAAATCAGCTCAGTGGTTTCCAGCAGCCTACCTTTTAAAATGTGCAGGCTGGGTGTTTTCAAAAGAACCAAATTAAGTAGATAAACGAAGGAACAAGCCCAAAGTTACTGTTATTGTTTGCTTATTTTTTGCATTAGTTACAATTTTCCAGCTCTAAAATCAGCTATCTCCAGTCTACTGTATTTTTCGAAAAATTGTGTCTTTTCAAAAAAAAAAAGCCAACCCAAGTTGAATTGATGAATGAAGATAGTTATGAGCCCCAAATATAAAAAAAAGAAAACACGAGAAAAAACCCTGCTTTTTATGTTCTAGCATTTTTCTATTCCACTATACTAGTCATGCATACCCTTCCCCTTTCTCCCAGTTGACAAAAGAATCTAGTAGATAAACTAAGGAGTTATCCCAAAATAAACCATATGCTAAAAAGCCCGCTCTTTTATTCGCTACCATTTTAATTCTGTTTCCACTAACCTAGCCACACGTACACATAAGCTATCCCCTCCTTTCAATTATCAGTTTATCTCTATTATCTCATTTACAAGATCAACTGCAATTTCCTTCCCCCCCCCCTCCAAAAAAACACACACAAAACATGCGCATACAAACGTGAGCCCGCTCGCACGCACGCACACACACATGCACAGGCACATACACACATACACAATTTTGTCAAAACATCCCTGCCCCCCCCCCCCCCCCCCCCATCCAAGTCTGTTCTCTTATCTAATTTTTAGATTTTTTAAATTTTATCCGCCCCCCCCCCCCCCCCCCCCCCCATGTCTATTCTCAATTCACCTCCAGGATACATCACCACCTTTATTACCTCCCCTTCCTCATTTCATGTTGACTGGAGTAACTGTTAGACACCCTTGCTCAAAATTCGTTACCCTGCAGTTTCGTAATAACTGAATTTAAAAAAAAAGTATTCAGATCTGTTCTTGAAACTTCGCTTCAGCTTTGAATTCTTGCCTCACTCCCAAAACGACCACACAGATTATGAGACACTTTGACCTTACACTTTCTTCTAAAATTCAACACTGGATTTTTAAACTGCTAACTGCCCAGGATATTGTTCCTAATGTGACAGGTTAAATCTAGACCTACTCTCATGCAAATGGCTGCAATATTTTACAAATGCTGTGGCTCAGAACAGCTTGATCTGAATAATTATATTAACGAGTCTTCATAAAACACAAACCACCAGAACAATATATTATATCTCCTTTTTACAGACTAAAAGCAGCACACAGACTAGTCAGTCTCCCTAACTGCAGACACAGGACAAAAACCACCGGAATCCTCTTGTCACCATAAACATTATTTTTCAATATTAAATTCTCATTATTTCTTTCTTTTTTAAAAAAACAAATTGAAAATTTTCTCAAAGGGCGCGAGGTGTCGGTAAGGTTGAAACGGGTTCTATTCTCATCTCAAACGGACAGTTTGCCTCTTCCTACCAGTCAATGGTCAGTTTGAAGCTGAAAGTCATGTTAATTTCAAATGTGTGTGTGTGTGTGTGTGGTGTGTGTGTGTGTGTGTGTGTGTGTGTGTGTGTGTGTGGTGTGTGTGTGTGTGGTGTGTGTGTGGTGTGGTGTGTGTGGTGTCGTGGTGTGTTGTGTTGTTTGTATGTGTTTGTGGTGTTGTGTGTGTGTGTGTGTGTGTGTGTGTGGTGTGTGTGTGTGTTGTGTGTGTGTGTGTGTTGTAGTTGTGTGTGTGTGTGTGAGTGTGTGTGTGTGTGTTGTATGTTGTGTGCGTGTGTGTGTTGTGTGTGTGTGTGTGTGTGTGTGTGTGTGTGTGTGTGTGTGTGTGTGTGTGTGTGTGTTGTGTGTTTGTGTTGTGTGTGTGTGTGTGTGTGTGTGTGTGTGTGTCCTTTGTCTATGTGATTCAAGATCAAGGCATACAGCATCTTATACTGTAAACATATGTTAAACATTTTGTGTGGGAGTTCGTCCTGTTCACACTAACTGGTAAAAAAAACCAACAACACAAATTTGAACAGTCCATCTGAACTGCAATGTTAAAAAGCAGTGCGCGTCAGGCTCTGAAGATCGATTTTTTTGTTTATTCCAGATCTCACGAAAGTTAGGCTCTTTAGGCTTTTTCTTCTAGGTTTCCTGTCTTCTCCATTACCTCCCCTTTGTTCACCCACACGGGCCCAGCACAGTACAGTCCTGCATGCTGAGCATCGTGGTGAAGGTTCGTGGTGAAGTCAGTACAGCATTGTATCTGATAAACACAACCAGAATGGGGTGAGAAATATATACGACATTTTCTTAGGTAAAGGGAAAGGTATGCACAGAAGAGAGAGAGAGAGAGAGAGAGAGAGAGAGAGAGAGAGAGAGAGAGAGAGAGAGAGAGAGAGAGAGGGGGGGGGAGGGAAATGGAGGGAGGGGGGGAGAGACAGACAGACAGACAGACAAACAGACAGAGACACAGAGAGACAGACTGGCAGAGACAGACACAGACAGACAGACAGGCAGGCAGGCAGGTAGCAGACACACACACACACACACACACACACACAACACACACACACACACACACACACACACACACACACACACACACACACACACACACACACACACACACAACACACACACACACACACAAACACACAAACACGCAGGCAGAGGAAGAGAAAACGAGAGTGAGAGAGAGAGAGAGAGAGAGAGAGAGAGAGAGAGAGAGAGAGGAGAGAGAGAGAGAGAGAGAGAGAGAGAGAGAGAGAGAGAGTGTGTTGTTGTGTGTGTGTGTGTGTGTGTCAGAGACAGACAGACAGACAGACAGACAGACAGACAAAGATAGTGACAGAAACAGAGGCAGAGAGACAGACAGAGAGAGAGAGCGCGCGTGCTTGATCCATAAAAGGAAAAAAAAATCTCTGAAGCCAGAGTATAGCTGCCTATAATATAGTCAGGCACTTTAAAAAAATCGGTCATATTCACAAACTTCTCACTTAGAGCATTCTTATAATCTCAATGATATTCCTAAGCATTCTGTGCGAAACAGACATTATATTCTTGTGTACTTTCAGACGGTTAATTAAGCTATGGAATAGCCAACAACAACAGCAGATGACGTACTGGTATTACCTTTTTGGATGTTTCTACGTGCTCGTGCCGCGTCCTCAGGCATTGAAGTACCTAGGATGGGAACAGGCTTGATGACAGAAGGATTCTTCTTCGTCGAACGCTCAGACAGCAGCTATGTCAGTCCTATGAGCAAAACTGCGTTGTACTCGCCGCCGTAAAGCCCCTGACAAGTCAGGCCCAGCGCTTCCGACTTCGACGTGGCGATGACAGAATGAATCTACACAGAAAAAAGCAAGATATTTTGAACTCAAATGCCTGCAACACGCACTCACGCACGCACGCACGCACGCTCGCACGCGCGCACGCATACGCACACGCACAGGAGAGGCACAACGAGGAGAGAGCGAGAGAGAGAGAGAGAGAGAGAGAGAGAGAGAGACGAGAGAGAGAGAGAAGACAGAGAGAGACAGACAGCAGACAGACAGACAGACAGACAGACAGACAGACAGACAGACAGACAGACAGACAGACGAGACAGTTCAGACAGACAGAGAGCAACACTGTTGCAGATCAACGAAGTGATTTCCTAGATTTGAACAAAGTTTGTCTGGGAAAAGGTAATTGGGGGAAAAGTCATTTATTTTATCAGCACCACAACACACGGTATGACAGAGTTATACAAATGCAATACGATACGATACAATACAGCACAATATAAGTAAACAGTACATTACAATACATTACGATAATATTCAACACAGAATACGATGCAACAGAAACGTCCAACACCAACAACAGATGACATACTGGTATTACCATTTTCAATACATCCACTCGCTCGTGCCGCGTCCTCAGGCGTTGAAGTACCTAGGACGGGAACAGTCTGATGACAGAAGGATTCTGCACACAAAAATTGAGACATTTCAAAACTAAATGCCTGCTCGTACACGCGGCGTGCGGCCGTGCGCGCGCGCACACACACACACACACACATTTATATTAAATAATATATATAAATATATATATATATATAAATATTTATACAGATGATTTAGTAAAGAGAGAGAGAGAGAGAGAGAGAGAGAGAGAGAGAGAGAGAGTGAGAGATGAGAGAGAGAGAGAGAGAGAGAGAGAGAGAGAGAGGAGAGAGAGAGAAGAGAGAGAGAGAGAGAGGAGAGAGAGAGAGAGAGAGAGAGAGAGAGAGAGTGTGTGTGTGTGTGTGTGTGTGTGTGTGTGGTGTGTGTGTGTGTGTGTGTGTGTGTGTGTGTGTGTGGTGTGTGTGTAATGTTATGTATTCTCTACCTTTCAGAAAATGCACAATTGTTATGGATGTGTTAGCCAGTAACGGTGTCTAAGCGTCCTCACATCAACTACTGACCGTTTGTTTACTCCAGGCCAACTACTACTGCTTCTGCAACTGCTACTTTTATTTCTTCTACTAATGATAAGAAAAAAAAAGAAGGAGAAGAATAAGAAAAAGAAGGAGAAGAATAGAAAAAGAAGGAGAAGAAGAAAAAGAATAAAGAATGAAATAAAAGATGATGATGATGATAAGAGATATGAGAGGATGAGATAGATAATAATAAATGAATAAATAATAATAATAATATAATAATAATAATATGATAATAATAATATAAATAAAATAAAGATACTGATATAACTAGGAGAAGAAGAATCATGATAATAATAATACACCTTAATTACTGTTTCTCTATATCAACTTCTCTGCTTCATTTAATGTCTTGCCTAGCTTCCTACAAAAATGTATCCTATACAATAAAGTGCAGGTGACATTTTGTTCATTAATGTGCCTACAGGTATAAATAACAAAATAGTTAAGGTGACGCGTTTCTAATTGTCACAATTCAGAAATCATTGGTACCCAGCTTTAATTTTGACCGTACTTGACAAATCAGAGAGACGTTTTATTATCATTTTTTAACTTAAATTCACGCTTGCTGGTGCTTTTCTTCCATTTGTGTATACGTGCATGCAAAATAACAAAAATGCACTATACATGTCTCGAATTTTTCTGCTCTCGGTAAGTTAAGGAAACACGGAAATCTAAGACTTCACAGTGGTACCACAAAAAACAAAAGCAAAAGAGAACAAAACATTTCCTGTGCACTTACCTCTGTGAGGTCTTAATACGTGTAACAGTCACGACGTCAGAGACAAGATCAGAGAACTAAGATGACCCACATGACTTTTGACATCTATGCTAAGACTTTTAAGGAATCAGGGCGAGATGGAAGAGACCCGGTAAGGTCGAGCAAATGCTTGAACAAAGTCTGAGGGCTGGATGTGTCCTTTCCCTTGAGCACTGTGTGCAAGGGTTTTGCTGGCTGTGCCAGTTTAGGACACCAAAGCCAATGTCGACGCCTAGTCTACCAATCTGTGTGATCACACAGTAAGGTTCAAAGGCTCCTGATGAAGTTCTGAAATCTGCGATCATTGAGCCTTACATAAAACTCCAGGGACGAATGATTTGAGCTTTGGAAATGCGAAAGACTGAGGACATGTGTGGACAGTATGCACACACACCTTGACAGGTTGTACTCAGTACAAACATACCTGTGAAGTACGCATGGTAGCGGTTTCATGGCAGGAGGCTTTGCATTTCTTACCTTTCACATGCTGCTGCATGTCGAATATTAGATGTCCACAGAGACCCCAGTCCTTACTGCTCTCACTGCATTTGATCTCTGAATTGTTTCAGCCTAGTGGGAGCTGCTCCTAGATCCCTGGGCAACAATGCTAGGCTCTGCATCGGATTTGCTCTTCAGGGGCATGTCTTTTTCATTGGGTATAGTCATTGCCTTTTTCAGTGGGAGCAGTTTTTGATGTCTCTTCCAGAGATGGCTCTCTTCAAAGGGATTTTGTGGCAACCTTCAAGGGGCCTCGGTTTAAGTCTCCGAGGCTTGGTGAGAGTGGGTGCCTTATCAGGAGATTTCCTCGCTCCAGGGGCTTCAATTCAGCGCATGATTGCCCTTAGGCACTGTCTTTCAGGAGCATGCCCTTCAGGGGCTTAGTTCTTCAGGAGTTTTGCCCTTCAGGGGCTGGTTGCTTTCAGGAGTGTGCCCTTCAGGGGCTGGTCTTTCAGGAGTGTGCCCTTCAGGGGCTGGTCTTCTTAGGAGTGTGCCCTTCAGGGGCTGTTTTTAGGAGTGTGCCTTCAGGGGCTCTCAGGATTTTGCCCTTCAGGGCCTGCATTGCTTACGAGTCTGCCTTCAGGGCTTCTTTTGCTGGGCTTTTTACCCTTCAGGGGCCTGTTTTGCATGCATGATTTTGCCCTTCTGGGGCTTTGCATGTTTTGCTTCAGGGGCCTGTTTGCATGCGGATGTGCCCTTCAGGGGCCTGTTTTGCATGTTCTGCCCTTCAGGGCCTGTTTTGCATGTTTCTGCCCTTCAGGGGCCATGTTTTCATGCAGGATGCTGTCCTTTAGACGCTGTTTTTTCCAGGAGTTTGCCATTTAAGGACTTTTCTAGGACTTTTAACTTCAGGGACTTCTACCGAGTATATTGCCTTCAGAAGTTCGACCCTTCAGGGTTGTGTTCAAGCATTGCTCCTGTCTCCGGTTATTACCCGTCCTCCCTATCGGTCTTACATAGGTCAGGTTAAGTCATGTGGGTGAGGACAAGTCCACTGGGCCCTGTGCTCCAGCATCGTGCTGCTGGTGTCTTCACAGCCTGCAGTGGACAGGTCCAGGAGGAGTGGGGAAGACCTGTGGAAAACAACACGAGCAACTGGCTACTACAGATCTATAGCACAATACCCATGGCAAAACGTGAGCGGTTGCTGAAAGTTTTGTGTTTTTTAATTATGGGTTTTCATTATTTATACTTTGTTCCATGATCCTGTCTTTTCATTATCTCTTTCGGCAGATCCTTTAGAAATAATTATGAAAAAAAGTCTTCTGGCGTGCGTGCAAGATGTCCTACCAAAAGGTCTTCTGACATGTGTTCAACATGTTCTGCACACGTTCGCACACAGAACCTGGGTTCAGAGTCTTGTCTGAAGAACTTACAGGGTATGAAGTTTGAACAATATTTTTTGTTGCATCTTCTGTGACGTTTCAGTCCTACTGTTCCCGCCCTGCTAATTTCAATCTTTCCGCCACAGCCATGCAAAGAAATGTGTGGCATCTTCAGGGTCAAAAGTCCATAGGGAGACTATCAATGTCTGGCCACCTGGGGCCACCAGCCAGAGGGGCAAGAAAAAAACATCACTGTTGCTGGGAAAAGTTTGATACTAGTCTATGGCAAATTTCATGGTCAATACATTGTGGATGTTTTTGAAGTTGGTCTTACTATAAAAAAAAATTACTGAAGGGAAATACATTAGCATGTATTATAGATGCCCCTCCCACAGTCGAAACCAATTTTTTAGTGAAAAAATATTTTGATCTATACATTTCCTAGTACTATAGCTCTTGAAAATTGAGTTTAATTCTATTTCCAGTCTCAGCATATTTATCTGCCTGAAATTTGGGCTTCTCTCCAGGAGGGAGAGAGTGCGTTGCCACAAAAGCAGTGCCATTCATTAAAAAATAAAAGGTCCTGCTTTTAAGTGTATTTGTTTCCCATTAGAGTGCCTTTTTCTACAGAATTTTGATAGAGAACATTTTCTTGGTGTCATGGGTTCTTTTACTTGCTCTGAATGTGTGTTGCATGCAAGACCTTGTTCACTATTTGATCCAAAGACGTGCACACAGATCACCACTCACAGTCTAGTGGATGGGGTAAATTTTCGGGCAAAAACGGGAATCAAACGCAAGAACACTGATCCCCCAATTACCAGTAACGACAACAATGACGTCATTGATAGAAGAGATAATATAAGATTCAAATCTCCAGCCTTTAACACATGAATAATGACACGCAACTTTATTGTATTAAAATATCGATTATTTATTTATTTACTTATTGTCCATATTTTTCTCTCAAGAAAAGGCCAAGCACAACTCATAAATGTAGAGTCAAGCAATCTAAACTGCGTTGACAACAAATGTTTAATATCAGTAAGTGTGGATAGACTTTAAAATAACAACAACAACACGTTAAAACTCGTTCCGCCTTTGGGAAGAGTTGGCCGGTCTGTGCCGGTAGGAACGGATGATATTTTTTTAGAACCGCACGCCCATAGGTGTGTTTAGACATCATTCTTGAACTCGGAATGCGGCTACCTTAACGGTGGGTAAAAACGGTCGCTTACACAAAATTTCAACTTCAGTGAACCTTAGAGCACTAGCCGGAGAAGGAAAACAATTATAGATGTCAAAATTCACAAACATTTAGACAACAGGCAAAAAACACCCATTATTCCATTTATCCTTATTGTCAGTTCTGTTGTGAAAACATCAAAACTGCTCTGCAAAAACTTTCAGCAAGAAATTTTATTTTTTTTATTTATACCACTTTATGTCACAGCAGATTTCTCTGCGTGAAATTCGGGCTGCTCTCCCCGGGGAGAGCGCGTCGCCACATGTGCAACGTCTACCCATTTTTTTTTTCTCAGGGATGGTGTCTAAACACGACACCTGTGTGCATGTTGTTGTTTTTTTTAATAATTTTGTCATCGCTCCTACCGGCACACGATGGCCTGCTCTTCCGAAAGGCGGAACGTGGTTTTAACGATGTGTGCGCAAGATGTTCTGCGTGCGTTCACACAGGGGGCCTTGGTTTATAGTCTCATCCAAATGACTTTGACATTCAGTTCGATGCATGAACATGTCTTAAAACACAAGATGTCTATTTGCACCTGTGGGTGTAAAGATGCCTGCCTACCATTAAATATAAAGATCGTGTATCCAAAAAATCTTTCTTTTTCCATTTCCCAATTCTACAGCTCTGTATTTGACAATATTGAAAAACGGCTGTAAGAAGGAGGAGAGCATCTGAATATCTTTCCCATTATAATAGGAGTAAGAGTTTACGCTTTTTTATTGGGGGGAGGTAGGAATTAAGATCTTAAACTCGCACTAAAAACCTTCCTTATATCTTGCTTTAACGTAATGACCAAGAACTATCTTAACTAGCAAGTCTGACTCTGCGTGCATGCGTGCGTGCGTGCGTGTGCGTGCGTGAGCCAGCGCCGAGAATGCGTATTAGTGACAGTTCCCAAACCATTCTGGTTCATGACACAGCTGTGCCATTCAGGATGCAACACCACAGAACAGGCCTAGTTGGTTTATGACACAACCAGACCACATCAGACTCTTAGCCCAGGTCCCGTTTGTGAAGGCACCAAATTACTCCCTGCTCTCAAGATAACATTTCTTGCCAGCAGTGGTCAAGAAATGTACAAAAGCAGGGTTTCCCCCAAGTTCTAATACAAATATCAATCAATACGTTAAGGCCTTGTTACTTAGTAGCTACTTCTAACTAAGAAGTTACTTACCAGTACTGCTCTTCTTCATAGTCTTTGTAAAAAAACGTCAAAAGCCAGAACGTCATGTTGATGTTCAGAATTCCACACAGTTTGTTTTCCCTGCTGGTCAAGTGGTCCACACTGCATGCAGATGTCAGGCGGTTTGAAATGGCAAAGAAAAAGAAAAGAAAAAGAAAAATCACATCAACTCACCCGACCTACCTCCACAGAGACATGATTTGCACGTGTAGTGTTGGGTCTTTAAATGTGTTTCCTGTCCCTAACTGAAGGCAGACCTTCAACTGCAAAACAACCCCAACCTGGTCTAAATGAAACTGGAAATTATTTCTAAACTGCCTAGCACACCACTCTTTGTCAATACGCTTTGAAACCGACTCAAAATGACAGCCATAAAAAGATACTATCTAGATAAAAGATCAAACTCAAAACAGTGCAAGACTTCCTGATTTTCTGAGTAAACTCTGTTGTTCTATTAGTAGGCACGCTCCTAGGGAGAACTTCAGATTCAGATTCCTTTGTTTAGCAATTTGCAGCCTGTGTACTGACAGCCCATCTGTGGTAAAGGGAAGGAGAAGTTTATTAAGTTTCCACAGGAAGTTTCAGAATCAGAGTCAAGATCTTACCTCTCTTGAGCATATTTACTTTACGACTTTCACCACTTTACGACACAACACACGCACAGTTGCCTTCGGATTCAAGGTTTTGTTCAGCTGGTCACAAATGTTTTACCCTTTGGGTTTTTCTTTGGGTAGTGATTTGTAGGCTGCTTTCAGAAATGTATGTGTCCATGTGGCAAAGGCCCTGCACTGTTCTGTAGTGCATCATATTGTATATTGTTCTTCTTCAGTTTAATGTCGTTCACATAATTGATATTAGACCAATATTGTATATTATTATCATTAATATTATGTATAATACTATTTTATTGTTGTGTACACTGTGTCAGCTTTCATTCTGACAGATTTGCTATATTCAAAGCAGGCTGCCCTCTTCGGGGCTGTGGTGTCGCCACAAGAACAGCGCCATGCAGATCAAATATGATAGTAAAGTGTGTATGAATACTGTAGAGCACTCTCATGATGCCGTGGGCTCTGTTACTGCGCAAAACTTGGGGTAGGACAGACTCAAACAAGCCTTTTTGCCACATCTCGATATGTGTCTTATTCTTGGGTTGTGTATGTGAGTGTGCATAAGTGCGCGCGCTAGTTTCTGTGCGGTTTTTTGTGTTTGTGCGTGTGGTGACGGTACTGCACTGTGCTGTGATGCATCATATAGTACATTATCATCAATATTATGTGTAATACTATGTATTGTTGCGTACACTGTACCGGTTTTCTTCCCACAGACTTCGTATATTGAACTAGGCTGCCTCCTTTGGGGCTGTGGTCTCGCCACAAGACCAGTGCCATGCATATGAAAGATGCTAGGAAAGTGTGTATGCATACAGTACAGCACTTTCTTGTCACATCTCGAAATACCTTTATTCTTGAGGGAGTAGGGGGGTGGCGTATGCACGCCCATGCTTGCATGGGATGTGTTTGCGTATTTTTGTGCATGTGCATGTGGCGGTGGCCCTGCACTTAGCCCTGGTGCATCATAATTATTGTATATTAGGCCCCTATCAATGATATTCTATGTACTACTATGTATCATTGCGTACACTGCACCTGCTTTCGTTCGAACAAATTTGCTATATTAAAGCCGGACTGCCCTCTTCTGGGCTGTGGTGTCACCACAAGACCAGTGCCACCCACATCAAAGATGTAGTAAAGTGTGTAAGCGTGCAGGAAAGCACTCTTTTTGGTGTCCTGGACTCTGTTATTATGGAAAAGTCGGGGTAGGACGGAATTCAAACTGGGCCTTTGTCACATCTTCCCGAAATACGCCTTATTCTTAGTATGCATAAAATTTAACAATTTGACGACCCGGGTTCGATTCCCGTTCGAGGGTATTTTTCCCCTTGAGTTAACATCAGTGCTGACTCCACTCTCCCCAAAAGTCCTTCGGATGAGACTATAAACCGAGGCCCAGTGTGCGAATGCACGCACAACATCTTGCGTACATGTTAAATCCTGTTCCGCTTTTCGTAATCTTGAGTAGGCCATTGTGTGCCGGTGGGAACAGATGACAAGATTTACAAAACTGCATACACACGGGAACTGGATGGCAAAAAGCACATGAGTGCTTATTCCATTATCCTCGGT
>CM060347.1:22708654-22721154 GCA_030674155.1 Stramonita haemastoma | reverse complement strand
AACTTTTCCACGGTTACAGACCCCAAGGCACCAAGACAATATGGCACTGTATACATACACCCTCTCCTGCCATTTTCCAGGTGTGTGGCGCCGGACTCGTGGCGATTTGGCGGCCCTCAAGAGCTGAGAAAGCTAGTTTCTAGCAAGGAAATCTACTAAGGAGTACGCAACAAAAACCAAACAGGGCGCACAATAATAATGACAATAGACAGCAGTATCATGCATCACAGCCAAGTGCAGGGTCCCCTCCACATGCGCGCACACAAACAAACACACTGACAAACACCTGCACGCGTGCGCGTGCGTGCACGCATACCCACCTCCCGGCGAAAAAGGTGCGGTTTTGGGCAAAGACGGGACCCAAAGAGTCGTTTTCAGGCCCGTCCTACCCCAACTTTTGCACGGGTACAGACCCCAAGGCACCAAGACAATATGGCACTGTATGCATACACCCTCTCCTACCATTTTCCAGTATTGTGGCGACGGACTCGTGACGACTCGGCGGCCCTAAGAGCTGAGAAAGCTAGTTTCTTGCAAGGAAATCTGCTAGGGTGTACGCAACAAAAACAAAGCAGGGCGCACGATACTAATGACAATATACAGCAATATCATGCACCACAGCCAAGTGCAGGGTCCCCTCCACATGCGCGCACACAAACATACACACTGACAAACACCTGCGCGCGTGCACAGTGTAGGCACCGAAAACCAAGCAGGGTGCACAATAATAATGACAATATACAGCAATATGATGCACCAGGGCAAACTGCAGCGTTCCTGCCACATGCGCACAAACAAACAAAACAAACCACTGACAAACACCAGCGCGTGCGCCTACGTGCATGCATAACCAACCCCCTGCCAAAAAGATGCGGTTTGGGGCAAAGACGGACCCGAAAAGCAGTTTTCAGACCCGTCCTGCCCCGACTTTTGCACGGTTACAGACCCAAGGTACCAGTACAATATGCCACCGTATGCATACTCCCTCCCCTACCATCTTCGACGTGTGTGGCGTCGGACTTGTGGCGACACCGCAGCCCTCAAGAGCTGAGAAAGCTAGTTTGTCGCAGGAAATCGGGTACAGTGTACACACCGAAAACCAAGCAGGGCGCACAATACTAATGACAATATACAGCAATATGATGCACCAGGGCAAACTGCAGGGTCCCCGCCCACATGCCCGCACACTAGACTCTGTTTTACACCTGAATGTATTAGACATTCACACCCATGCACACATTGTTTATTACATGTACAGAGAGAGAGAGAGAGAGAGAGAGGAGAGAGAGAGAGAGAGAGAGAGAGAGAGGAGAGAGAGAGAGAGAGAGAGAGAGAGAGAGAGAGAGAGAGAGAGAGAGATCAAATCAAATCAAATCAAATCAAATCAAATCAAATCAAATCAAATCAAATCAAATCAAATCAAATTCTTTAATTTCAAGGATAATGAATAAGCACTCATGTGCTTTTTTACATCCAGTCCCCACCCTAATCAGGGATTACATCAATTTAAGAAACACCTCCAACTAACAACAATAATAAACTAAACAACAAGGCCAAAACAACAAGACAATGATAAACATGAGACAAGATGTAAGGACAGAAGATATAATAGAATAACAAAGGCGCAACACAGTGATCTAAACTTAATAATAAACAAAGAGAGAGAGAGACACAGAGAGAGAGAGAGAGAGAGAGAGGAGAGAGAGAGAGAGAGAGAGAGAGAGAGAGAGAGAGACAGGGACAGGGACAGAGAGACAGAGAGAGAGATTTTCTGTTCTAGTTGTAGTGGGGGGGGGGGGGGGGGGGGGCGGGGGGTTAAACTGTGAAGCACCCTAGATAAACGTGGCAGTTGTACTGAAATAACAACCAATCAGAAAGGCCCAGTACCAACACACAACTGCTGCCGCATATAAAAGCTTTTTCGTGTATCTTCTCTCAGCATATAGAGTCGGTGTGCATGTGTCTGTCTGTGTGTGCATGCTGGGCTGTGTGTATACATTCTGTCTTTGGTTGCTTTTGTTTGGTATAGTTTGAATGCAAGTACTTTGATTTGTTTTTGCAAGATATAGCCCTAAATAAATTCCATGTATTATTGTCACAATTAATTTATACATTATAGTCAATAATCCAGTATAGATTTCATTGTATCCCTAACAATGATCCCCAAGGAGGGTATTTCTAGTATGTCTTGGCCAAGAAAGTCCCTTCTGTGTCAGGGAAAAATTTGCATAATTTATTATTTTGAATTACTCATGAAAATAGCTATTACAGCAACAACATAAAGAACAACAGCAGCAACAACAGCAACAATAACTACAACAATGACATCAAGCCAAAATAACAAATCAGGGCAGTTTACAGTACACGACATGATCAGGATCCACAGAACAGCCAGCAGGTTGTCTCCCTTCCACTGTCAGCTTTTTCATCAAGCCCTGAGAATGCTTGTTTGATAATAACATGTGTGTGTGTGTGTGTGTGTGTGTGTGTGTGTGTGTGTGTGTGTGTGTGTGTGTGTGTGTGTGTGTGTGTGTGTTTTGTCTTCAGTTTTAGTCTGTTCACTTCAAGTGATATTAGATGATGATGAAAAAGAAGATAAAGAAAACAAAAAAAGATACAAAACTGTGTTATCCATCCCCCCTCCTCCCCCTCCTTAAAAAAGACAGAGAAATACACTCCACAAAGAAACTTGGTAATGCAATAGAAATAACAGAAATATGAACACTTATCAACGTTAATGTAACTTTTAAAAAAATATATGAGACGGAGTGCACATGAGGTCAATTTTAAGTTATTGACATGTTATTAATGTGCAATAAAGTGGCTATCAAATACAAAAAACAGATTGAAAATCGGACAATTCTGTGCAACATTATTACAAATTGAAATGATAAACTGCAGGATGGGACAAAATGAGAAAGGGGCAAGTTTATTTTAGTAACAGGTTGTCAGAATGAGTGCTTTGGTATTTTCAAAACACATTTAAAAGCAAAAGGAATAAAAATTATGCCTTGATATTTCATTATAAGGTAAATAAACAGATCTAGTTTGATAAGCAATCAAAATCTCAAAATTGACAACTTGACCCCCACCTGCCTTTAAAGGCTCCTAGCGCAAAATTGGGTAATGTGCTAAGGGACTCATTTTGTGGTGGAGCACCACATTTGACTGTGAAAGAGACCCATTACAATTTCAAATTCTTACTTTAAATTACAAATATACTGGTGAAAGAGTTTTCAGAAAAAAATGGGGCATTTAAGGCTTTACACTCTTGCAATCAAAACGTATATGAGTATTAGTAATATTCTCACCACACAGACATTTACCATTTTTGCTTAACTTGTTTCATTCAATAGAATAGTGTATTAATTCCTCTTGACCTGAAAACATTGACACAAGTCTTTGAATGGTTTAGGACTGTTAAAGTATTGGAGTATGTGTGTGTGTGTCTGTCTGTCTGTCTGTCTGTCATGCACTCTTTTTTGTTTTATTGTTATTTATTTCGAAGATAACGCCATACCACTCGTGCAATGTTTTTTTTTTTACAACTAGACCCTGTGGTCTGCAGTTTTGTCAATTCTGTCATCCATTCCCACCTGCCTACAATGGCCTACTCTCCTAAAAGCAGAACAGGTTTTAAGTAGGATGTTCTCAGTTTGTAGTCACATCCCATGGAGTTTTGTGGGGGACTCCAGTGGGGGAAAATCCCTTGAACACCCTGTGTGTGTGTGTGTGTGTGTGTGTGTGTGTGTGTGTGTGTGTGTGTGTGTGTGTGTGTGTGTGTGTGTGTGTGTGTGTGTGTGACTGTGGACACTGACACACACCAAGGATTGGGCTTGTATATGCCTCTATGTGTGTGCAAGTAATTTTATATATTTATTTATAATCATTTATTCTTTTTATATTGAGGTTAATGAAATAAGCACTTGTGTGCTTTTTTACATTCAGTCCCTGTGTGTATCCAGTTTTGTAAGTTTTGTCATCTCTTCCACCGGCACACAAGGGTCTTGTGTGTGTTGTTGTTCTTCAGTTTAACGTCCTTCCACTAAATAGTGATATCAGACACAGAGGTGTGTGTGTGTGTGTGTGTGTGTGTGTGTGTGTGTGTGTGTGTGTGTGTGTGTGTGTGTGTGTTGTGTGTGTGTATCTCTGTGAGTCTGTGAGAGAGAGAGAGAGTGTGTGTGTGTGTTTGTGAATGTGTGTGTGTGGGTGTAGGTGTGTTGAGTGTGTGTACACCAGAGTACCTGCATGCATGTGTGAGTGTGTGTGTGCATACACGTTGGTGCCTGTTCGTGTGTGTGTGTGTATGTTGTGTGTGTGTGTGTGTGTGTGTGTGTGTGTGTGTGTGTGTGTGTGTGTGTGTGTGTGTGTTACGGAGTAACAGCCTATTCTACAAAGTACTAACGAGAACTGAGGGAGAAAAACAGCTTAGCTTTTAGTGTGGTTCAACACCACAACTATAGGAAACAAAACAGGAATATTTTTCATAAATCTACATGTCAAAACTAAAAAGTAGAACAGAACATGGCAATTAACTAACAATGGGAACTATAACATGCAGAAAATTTTGAACTTTGAATAGTTTACACATCATAATGTAGATAATGTGGAAAAGTTGGGGGGGGGGGGGGGGGGGGGGCGGCAGTTGAAGAGGTATACAGAACAGATCTTCAAGAATTTCCTTTAAAAACAAAATGATCAATCAGAGGAAGATACCAACTTGGCTGTGTAGCAGACATTTAGAAATTCTGCAAAGAAGTATTTTGTCATTGTTTAGAATGCTTTTAAGCCTTACAGATGATTCTGTGATTAGTGTGTGTGTGTGTGAGTGTGCACGCCAAGCATGCCTGCCTCTGTGTGTGTGTGTATGTGTGTGTGTGTGTGTGTGTGTGTGTGTTGTGTGTGTGTGTGTGATTTTGTCTGTGCAATTAAATGTTGTTTTTAAATGACTATAAGCCATCTTATCTGTGTGATTTACATAGCAGTATTTTTAAATGGCTGTATATTATTCATTCCATGTGTTGAAATTAAATGTTGGTGTTTTAAGATGGCTGTATTTTAGCCATTTTATTTGTGTGGATTAAATGTTTGGGTTTTTTTTTTTAGATGGCTGTATTCTAATCATTTTATCTATGTGATTTTTATTTGGGATCTTTTTATATGGCTGTATTTTAATCATTTTATTTGCGTGATTTACATGTGATTGTTTTTTGGATGTATGTTATTTTAATCATTTTATTTGAGTGATTTACATATGGTTTTTAAATAGCTGTATTTTAGTCATTTTATTTGTTTGGATTAAATTTTGTGTTTTAAGATAGCTGTATTTCAATCATTTTCTCTGTGTGATTTTCATGTGGGTATTTTAGATGGCTGCATTTTAGAGTTTTATTTGTGTGGATTAAATGTCAGTATTTTTAGAGGACTGTATTTTAGCCCTAGTATATGTGGGGATTACATCTATAATTGTAGGTGACAATATTTTAGTCATTTTATTTCTGTGGAAAATGTTGTTTTATATGGCTGTATTGTAATCAATCTATTTGTGTAAATTGTCTTGTGTTTTTAGGTGACTGACTGTAGTTTGTTATTTGTGTGGATTACCTGTACATTATATGTCATTATATTTAGATGGCTGCCATTTTTTTTGTGTGGTTGATATGCCCATATTTTATTTAGATGACTGTATTTTAGTCATTTTATTTGTGTGGATTACATGTCTGTTTTTGATGCATGTATTTCAACCATTTTTAATGGTCTGAACTTTGTGTTTTTAGATGATTGTATTTGTCATGTCATCTGTGTGATTTGCATATCTATAGTTTTAGGCAGCTGTATTTTAGGTTGTTTTTTATCTGTGTACAGTAAAGGTCTGTGTTTTTAGGTGACTGTATTTTGGCAGTTTTATCTGTGTGGATTAAATGTTGGTGTTTTTAGATGGGTGTATTTTAGACATTTTATCTGTGTTGATTAAATGTCTATGCTTTTAGGTGACTGTATTTTAGACATTTAATCTGTATGAATTGAATATTGGTATTTTTATATGGTTGTATTCCTCATTTTATTTGTATTGATTACATGTCAGTATTTTTAAATGGCTGTATTTTAGCAATTATGTTTGTGTATATTAAAGGTATGTGTTTTTAAATAGCTGTAGTTTAGTCGTTTTGACATTGTGGATTAAATGTCAGTATATTTAGGTGTTTTAATCATTTTATCTGTGTGGCTTATATGTTGGCATATTTAGAGGACTGTGTTTTAGCCATTTTATTGGTGTAGATATTATTATTTTTAGATGACAATATTTCAGTCATTTTATTTATGTGAATTAAATGCCTTTATGTTTAGCTGGCTAAACATATAAATCACACAGATAAAATCACACATCTAAAATAAGATGCTTTACCTGTGTGGATTATATGTCAATGTTTTTAGACAACTGGGGGTGTGGGTTTTTTGCCACATTATTAGTCTGAACTATGGGTTGTTAGACAATTGTTTTTGTGAATTCATATGTGCAGTTTACAGGTTTGTAGTTTTAGAGTAAAAAGTAAAGCACTGGCTTTCCCCCAGCCAATGTTAAGCAGCTTTGAGCAGGGTTACCAATGGGATGGGTGACCATTTGGGCCTTGGCTTCACTACAGTCCCCAGTTCCCCCAGCTGTCAATGTGTACCTGCCTCTTTTAGGGCCAGGAAGATAAAGCAGCTAGGGAGAGGTAATAGGTGTCGCCCTCAATATGCAGGCCCCTAGAGAAGCTAGGTCTTTGATGCCTGACATACCTATGACAATTACGGTTATAGAACACTTTTACCTAGTTTTAGATAACTGTATTTTATTCATTTTATCAGTGTGGTTATTTTTAGTTGACTGAATTCAAGCCAATTTATCTGTGTGATTTATATGCTAGTATTTTTAGATAATTGTATTTTTTGTTATTTTATGTATTTTTAGATGACAGTACAATAGCTATCTTATGTATTTTCAGATGACTGTATGATAGTCATTTTATGTTTGTTTTTAGAGGACTGTATTTCAGTCATTTCATGTTTTGTGACGAGTGTATTCTTATCATTTCATGTATTTTACATAGCTGTGTTTAGTTGTTTTACTTTTTTTTATATAGATTGTACTTAAGTCATTATATTTACTTAAGTCTCTTCATGTATTTTAGATGTTTGTATTTATCATTTTATATACTTTTTTTTAAGATGAATATTGTTTAGTTTTTTTTGTTTTTGTTTTTTGTTGTTGTTTTTTTAAAGATGACCATTTTAGTTACTTTATGTATTTTTAGATGACTACATTTGAGTCATTTGATGTATTTTTAGATCACTGCATTTAAGCTTATGTTTTTTAAATGACTGTATTCCAGTCATTGTTATGTACTTTAGGTGACTGTACATTAGTAATTTCATCTATTTGCAGGTGATTATTTTTCTCATGTTGTGCATTTTAGATGCTTTAGTCATTTTACTTTTTTATGTGTTGTAGGCATTTTTTGATGACTGTATTTTAGTCATTTTAGGTATTTTTTTATTTTAGTCATTTTATGTACTTTTGTACTACTATATTTGAGTCATTTTATGTAATTTTCTTAAGAGATTGTAGTTGTCATTTAAAAAAAAATAATAAATTATTTTAGGTGTTTTATGTATTTTTATATTACTATATTTTAACCACTTTATGTACTTTTAGATTACTGTATATTAACCTGTTTTTTATGACTGTGTTGGTCATTTTGATGTATTTTAGGTGACTGTATCTTAGTAACTTTATGCATTTTTGTTGATTATTTTAGCCATTTTATGTATTTTAGATGACTATTTTGTCATTTTGTGGGGTTTTCTTTTTGGATTACTGTGTTCAATCATTTTTAGATGACTGTACATTTGTAATCTTTTGTATTTTTAAATTATTGGAATTTAGTAGTTTTATGTATTATAGATGACCAGGTTGGTTTTTTGTCAATTTATGTTATTTGTAGGTGACAGTATTTTGTCATTTTATGTATTTTAGATGGCTGGGTTTCGTTTTTTCGTTATTTATTGCATTATAGATAACTTTATTTTGGTCAATTTATGTGTATTTAGATGGCTGTGTTTTGTCATTTTATGCATTTTAGATTACTATTTTAGTCATTTTATGTGTTTTTCGATTACTGTATTTTAGTCAATTTATGTATTTTATATGATTATTATTTTGGTGAGTTTTCCTTTTGGATAACTGTGTTTATACAAGTTGAGATGACTGTTCATTAGTAATAATTTGTATTTTTAGATGACAATATTTTAGTCCTTTTATGTATTTTGGATGACCAGGTTGTTTCTTTTTGTAAATCTATGTATTTTTTAGATGACAATATTTTAGTTATTTTATGTACTTTAGATAGCTGGGTTTTTTTTAATCATTTTATGCATTCTGGTTTACTTTGCTTTGGTCAATTTATATAATTTTAGATGGTTGGGTTTGTTTTCTTTTTAGTAATTTCATGCATTTTAGACTACTGTATTTTAGTCATTTTATGTATCTTTAGATTACTGTATTTGAGTCAATTTATATATTTTAGATTACTGTATTTTAATCAATTCATGTAGTTTAAAATACTATATTGTAGTCATTTTATGTATTTTAGATGACTGTATTTCAGTCATTTGTTATATTTATAGATGACTGTATTTTAGTCATTCGTGTATCTTTATATAACTGTATTTTAGTCAATTTATGTGTATTTTAGTCAATTTATGTATTTTTAGATCACTGTATTTCAGTCATTTTATGTATTTTTAGATGACTGGGATTTTTTAAGCCACTCTGTGTAGCTTTAGATACATTTTTATTAGTAATTTTATTTGTGTGATTTTCATCTTGGTATTTTTAAATTGCTATATTTTTTGTCATTTTATCTGGCATATTACATGTCAGTGTTTTTTTATATGACATGCCTTCCCAAAGTCAAAATGCAGCAACCTTCATGGTCAGTAAAAATAGTCGAATACAAATATCTCTCCATTGGTGAAAGAACCTCAGAGCTGTAGCCAAGGAATTGGGGGCAGAATAAGGCAGGGATTTTTACTGATCCTTTTCTTTCTCTCTCACACACCCACATGCATCTCACACGGACACATGCACCTCAGAAAAACAAAAGACAAGTCAGGCGTGTGTGTATGAACCCCCTCTGTACACAAGCTCATGAACAAAGCTGGAGGGGGGGATGGTTGTGGTTGTAATGACTTTTCTTTTATTTCAGCAGTCTCCTCTCCTACCTCCCAAGATGATGCCACTTGCAAGACCTGTAGCTGTGGTTTGATGGATAATGTGTTGCAAGATCTGTGGCCCTGGTTTAGTACAATGATGTGTTGCAGGATGTGTGGCCCTGGTTTGATACACACTTGTGCTGCCCACCGCCCCTTCCATCATGGACAGACACCATCTGCACACAGCAACATCAGTGACACATCAGTCACCACATAACACATAGCATCAGCAACATGCGGGTAAAACCTTAACACACCAACTAGCACATAATACATCAACCAGCACATACACAGACCTGTACCTCCTATACTACTGACTTCAGAAATTTTCTGGCAATGTTTAGAAGTTTTGTAGCAATGTTTAGAATTTTTGTGGCAATGTTCAGATTTGTTGTGGCAATATTGAAATTTTTTCTCAAAGCTTCTGTATATTTGTGGCAATGGTCAGAAAGTGTGTGGCAATGTTTAGAATTTTTGTGATGATGTTCAGAATTTGTGTGGCACTGTTTGGAATTTTTATGGCAATGTTCAGTATTTTTGTGGCAATGTTCAATATTTTTTTCAAAGCTTCAGTATATATGTGGGAAAGTTTAGAATTTTTGTGACAATGTTTACAATTTCTGTGGCAAAATTCAGTATTTTTGTGACAATGTTCAGTATTTTTGCAATGTTCAGTAATTTTGTGACAATGTTCAGTATTTTTGTGACAATGTTCAGTATTGTTGTGCCAGTATTCAGATTTTTATTTTTGACAATGTTCAAAATGTGTCTGGCAATTTTCAGTGGTTTCGTGAAAATGTTCTGTAATTTTCCCAAAGCTTTAGTATTTTTTGCCTGTTGTTTACCACACACTTTTCAGCAACAAACAACATTTTTTCATGACTATTTTTTGTACTGATATTTTTTTTTCTCCATTTATATCTGTTGTTTTGTATCTACTTCTCTGCACTGTACAGAGAACTCTGCTGTGACTGACAGTGGTATGCACAGCACTCACCTGCCCTGTGTATCCCCATTCAGCAAGTCCTGTCTCCTCTCTCTCAATGCACAGTCCTCAGTTGTCTGCATGGGCCAACCCTGTGACCACACAATAAACACTTTAGTCACTGACAATGCATCACACACACACACACACACACACACACACACACACACACACACATACACACACACACACACACACACACACACACACACACACACACACACACACACACACACACACACACCAAAATTCCTCTCATGTTCCTGCTGTAGAAAAATTCTAATTTGAAGACTAAATAAACACCAGACCCACCTGTGCACACATAACTAATGAACACTACACTAAAATAACACAGTCAGTAACCCCCCTTCCTTGTGACTGACAATTTGTGTTGGTTAGTAACAACATGACCAACAAATAGGGAGTGACAAGTGGATTGGTGACATGCTCTTTGGTGGGAAGAAAATTGGCAACCTCTGACCTTCTCACCTTTCATCTTCCAGTCACAAGTCAAACACACACACACACACACACACACACACACACACACACACACACACACACACACAAACACACACTCACACACATGTACAAACACAAACACACACACACACATACACAACCACACCACAGTGCACTTAACTTGTGATGGAGATGGCAGCCTCCTGTCCTGATCCCTTCAGTCTTGGTTCACCAGCCCTGTAACACACAGCAGTGAACATGTAGAAACAACAGCTACCTCACTACAAAGATGTATTACCCCCTCCACACATACACATACAAATACACAGAAAAAGAAACACACATCTATAAATGCATATTATTTTTTCAATGTAATTTACACCTAAGTGAAATGTAATCCAACAATTTTTTATATAATCGTTTGAAATGATTAAAATCTTTCTTTCAATAGGTGGCACTGCTCCAGTGATGGCATGCTTTCCCTGGATAGAACAGCCTAAATTTCATGCAGAGAACTCTGCTGTGACTGACAGTGGTATGCACAACACTCACCTGCATGTAGATTCCCATTCAGCAAGTCCTGTTTCCTCTCTCTCTGCACTATCTTGAGCTGTCTGCATGTGCCAACCCTGTGACCACACAATAAACACTTTAGTCACTGACAATTCAGCACACACACATGAAACAACATTTCTCTCATATAGAAAGATACTAATTTGAAGACTAACTGAAAACCAGAGTCACATGTGCACACCTAACTAAATGAACACTAACAGGTAACACATGCACCAAACACCTAGCTAAATGAACACTCACCTGTGCACACCTAAAAAAATGAATACAACAGTAAAAAAAACACACTCAGTAAAATAAACCCCATACTGGCCAGTTGTGTTGGTTAGTAGAAACATGACCAACAAAAACAAAGTGTCAGTGAATTGGTGACATGCTCTTAGGTGGGGAGAAAATAGCCAGCAAATGACCTTCTCACCTTTCATCTTCCAGTCACAGGTAAATACAAAAACTTACACACACACAGCCTCACACACATACAACCACAAATACAGCCACACACACAATCACACACAAACAGATCTACACACACAGAGTGCACTTAACTTGTGATGGAGATGGCAGCCTCCTGTCCTGATCCCTTCAGCCTTGGTTCATCAGCCCTGTAACACACAGCAGTGAACATGTAGAAACAGCAGCTACCTCACTAGGTGGATGAAACACACACACACACACACACACACACACACACACACACACACACACACACACACACACACACACACACACACACACACACACACACACACTTTTCCATTTTAACATCCACCAAAGTGAGATGGAATCCAACAAATTGATTTTGATCACACACTGTCTTTCTGTGGAATATTAAAAAAATGACTAACCCCAACAGGAAGCTTGTGAAAACTGCTATTTTTTGTTCATACCAAAACTGATATTATAGTTTTTATAATAAAGATATCTACTAATATTGCAAAACTCATTTCTTTAATAATTCACAAAATAATTAATAAAGAACAGCTTTTAAAATGTGAGGTTATAGCACTGGCATTTGTAAAAAAAACTGTCAATCACATTTAAAAACAAAAAAACACAAACATGGCCACAAAAACGTTATCACTGGCAACATTCTGAACATAAACACCACTCTGATAGCTCAACAAATACACATCCAGAAAACTTTTTTGAAAGGGTGGCACTGCTCTTAAGATGATCTGCTCTCCAACAGGAGGGCAGCCCAAATTTCATGCAGAGAACTCTGCTG
>CM060347.1:22691154-22703654 GCA_030674155.1 Stramonita haemastoma | reverse complement strand
GAATGAGTGTTAGAGTGTGTGTGAAGATGTGGCTTATTTCTTGGCTGTGAAAATGGAAGGTGGAGAGAATTTGGATTCTGATCAAGGTGTATCATACATATGTCACCTATATGTGACATATCATGTGATACTTGGACAGAAGTGCAAATATATGTAATTAGAGAACATGTAAATACTATCTGTATATAAAAAGTGTGCAAAATAGTGTGGGGCTTGCTCTCTTTATTGGTGTGTGGTAGTCATACACAGTCTACAAAAAAGAGAATAAACTGTTGATGTGTTGGTTACAATCATGGTGACAATGGAGACAGCTCTCATGGAGTATTCACATTAACAATACAAGGGGATGTACATGAGGCATCAGCTGGTGAGTACAAGCACGAAACATACAACTGGCTAGAAAAATACTGATCTGCATGGAGTGCATGATGGCATAATTGTTTTTTTACTGTCAACTTACCTGTTTTACACCTGTGTCATCTGTCATGTTACTGTTAAGTGTCAACATGGTCACCAACACCATCTCACATCAATTTCCTACACAATGATATATGACATTCTTGGGTTCATATAATATGGGCTACTGCCGTAAGTCTGTAAAGTAAGTACCCCATTATGCTAAGTGTTTTGGTCTGTAAATCCAGGAATGAAGGGAAGAAGCAGACAAGAGGAACCTGGGAATAAAGGGAAGCAATAACAAGTGTAAATGAGGGAATGAAAGAGTTAAACGAAATCTATAGACTAAAGAGATTTGTCTGGAAACAGACGTAAATGGCTTTACAAAGGGGAGTTTAGTGTTTTGTGCATCAGTTGTATTAAGGCAATTTTGAGAGTAATAACAATCCGAATTTTCAGTCTTTCAATTGCCTTATCCTTGGAGAAATGCTTTAAAAGTCCCTAACCCTCTCAAGGTCTAACAGGATATTAACTAAAATTGATCCTTCAACATTGCCTGCTCCTCTTTGGGCAGCTCTATTGACCCAGTCATTAAAATCAATCCCACAATGAGAAGGCACCCAACATAAAGTAACACTAATGCCTTTCAGGAACAGTAGATGAACAACATGTTTGACTTCAGTAATTATGTCTAATCCAGTATGTATGTATGTGTATGTGTGTGTGTGTGTGTGTGTGTGTGTGTGTGTGTGTGTGTGTGTGTGTGTGTGTGTGTGTGTGTGTGTGTGTAGAAGATTCATTAATCACAGTTGTAACACACTAAATCTATAAAGAATATTGTTAAAACAAAGATAGAAAATCATATCTGTAAATCAAGAAAACACACACAAGATTAATTATTATTGTTAAAACAAAGATAGAAAATCATATCTGTAAATCAAGAAAACACACACAAGATTAATTATTATTAATTTGAGCCAGAGACATTATCCCCACCCAGAAATAGTCCAGAACATTGGATTTATTTCTCCAAGTTTTGCTGGCATTGAGTTTCTCTTTTGTTTGTGGTATTTTGGGGATCTTTTTTAACTGTTGAAGTTACCTGAGTTTCAAGGTTATTTAGGATGTAAATACTTTTTATTGTATTGTACTCATGTTAGTTAGTTCCTTTAGTAACTTTTCTCTTTGTGTGATTGTCTACTTTATGGTGTCTAACACCACTTAATATGAATAGACTTTAAATTGGGGACCAACACAACACTCAAGACTCTAGATTCAAGATTTGATTCACCTTTAAGCCCTCTTTGGGCATAGAGAATTTCAGTTGACAAAATCAACAGTAGAATACATATTTTGCATTAACAAAATATATTTACAACACTGCATGTGACAATTCTTTAACAATGTCATACAGCTTTACTCTTGACTATGAATTTGTTATATTTTACTTTTGTCTGTTTGTCAGAAGAGAACAATTTGTAAAATGTGTACATGGATCTATATATTCCTAAGATGCCACATTTATCCAAAGCTGGGAAAACTTTGGACATTTCCATTATGAAGTGAAACTCATCTCTTATTGTTTTTATGTTGCTTTGTTTAGTGTTCAATGCCATTTCCCATCCTGTTACCATCAGCAATGAATGATTAATACACATGAATCTAAAGAATGAAATCATATTGTTATATGGCAACTCACTAATGTAATTTTCTCTCTTAAAACATTTTTTTGTAATTGTAATAAAATATGCTTTTATTACGTTTTTGCAACTCTGTTGACCATGACTTTACAAAATTATCCATTAAAGCTTTTATGACATTACTACAGAAACTATATTTACAAAAGTCTGTGTTTCCTACACACGGTCAAACACCGTTTGTATCAAATATTTTTCATGAATTTTCTTTTGCTTTCACACTGCAGAGACAACAGAAGCAGGACTAAGAGTTTTGTCAGTAGGTTGTCTCCCTTCCCTTGTTAGCAGGCCATGGTGAACAACAGTGTGTGTGTGTGTGTGTGTGTGTGTGTGTGTGTGTGTGTGTGTGTGTGTGTGTGTGTGCTATGCTTTTGTTTGTTTTATAGTTTTTATTTATTTTGAGGATAATGCAATAAGTATATGTATTTTTTACGACCAGTCCCTGTGTCTGCGGATTTGTAAATTTTGTCATCCATTTCCACCTACACATAAGGGTTTACTCTCCTAAAAACACTGCAATTTATCTGTGTGGATTACATTTTTATTTTATTTTTCCTATTTTATTTCACTTTATGTCACAGCAGATTTCTCTGCTTGAAATTTTGGCTGCTCTCACTGCACTTTGTGCAGCGCCCACCCATTATTTTTTTTTCCCTCAGGGATGGTGTCTTAACATGACACCTGTGTGCATGCTGGATTTTTTTTATTATAACAGTTTTGTCATTGCTACTGGCACACAGGTGGCCTGCTCTTCCTAAAGGCAGAAGGGGGTTTTAACATGTCAGCAAGATGTTCTACACATTAACACACAGGGGCCTTGGTTTATAGTCTCATCGAATGACTGACATTCAGTTCAATTTTTTCCCTCAAACTGGGAAGAAAAGGTGAGGCTGGGTACAAACCCAGAAACTCGTGCCTATTAGATGGCTGTATTTTAGCCATTTTGTATGTGCCTATAATATTCCTGTGTTTTTAGATGGCTCTATTTTCCTGCGTCTGTTTTTGGATGGCTGTGTTTTAGCCATTTTATGTTAGTGTAATATTCCTATAGGGTTTTTTACATGGTAGTAATTTAGCCATTTTATGTGTGTGGATGATATGCCCGTTTTAGACGACTCTGTTTTAGCCATTTTATATGCGTTTCTTACATGTCTGTGTTTTTAATGATGGTATTTCAGCCATTTTAGTAGTATGAACCCAGTGTTTTAAGACAACTGTATTTTAACCATTTTAGTAGTATGAACTATGTGTCTTTAGATGACTGTATTTGTGATTTCATCTGGGTAATTTGTATGTCTGTGGTTTTAGATAGCTCTAGTTTAGTCATTTTATCTGTGTGAAGTAAAGGTCTATATGTGACGCTCCACCACAAAATGAGACGGAATGCACATGAAGTCAATTTTTAGTTATTGACATGTTATTAATGTCCAATAAAGTGGCTATCAAATGCAAAAAACAGATTGAAAATCGGACAATTCTCTGCAACATTATTACAAATTGAAATGATAGACTGCAGGATGGGACAAAATGAGAAACGGGCAAGTTTATTTTAGTAACAGGTTGTCAGAATGAGTGCTTTGGTATTTTCAAAACACATTTAAAAGTAAAAGGAATAAAAATTATACCTTGATATTTCATTATAAGATAAATATACAGATCTAGTTTAATAATCAATCAAAATCTCAAAATTGACAGCTTGACCCCCACCTGCCTTTAAAGGCTCCTAGCCAAAATTGGATAATGTGCTAAGCAACTCATTTCGTGGTGGAGCGCCACATATTTTTAGGCGATTGTATTTTAGCCATTTTATATGTGTGGATTAAATTCATTTTTAGATGGATCTATTTTAGACATTTTATCTGTGTGAATTTATTGCTGGTATTTTTAGATGGCTGTATTTGTCACTTTATTTGCATGGATTTCATGGCAGTATTTTTAAATGGCTGTATTTTAGTCATTTTTTGGTGTGTATTTAAGGCCCATGTTTTTAGATGGCAGTATTTTAACACCATTATCTGTGTGATTTTACGTGGTTTTAGCCCTTTAGCTGTGTGGTTTAGATAGTAGTATTTTAACCCCTTTATTTGTGTGGTATTAGAGAGCAGTATTTTAACCCCTTTATCTTCGTGGTTTTAGATGGCAGTATGTTCACCTCTTTGGGTGGTTTTAGATGTCAGTATTTTAACCCTGTTATCTGTGTGGTTTTAGAAGGCGGTATTTTAACCCTATTGTATGTGTGGTTTTAGAGCACAGTAGTTTAACCTCTTTATCAGTGTAGTTTTAGATGGCAGCATTTTAACCCCTTTAGCTGTGTGGTTGACATGTTTGTATTTTTAGATGACTGTATTTTATTTGTTTTATAACTGGATTAAATGTCAGTATCTCTAGGTGGCTGTTTTAACCATTTCGTATGTGTGGATTACATGCTGGTATTTTTAGAGGACTGTATCATTTTATCTGTGTGGATTATGGCATTATTTTTAGACAACTATACTCTAGTTATTCCATTTAAGTGAATTTAATGCCGGTTTTTAGCTGGCTGTATTTTAGCCATTTTACCTGTGTGGAATATATGCGAGCACTTTTAAATGATTGTATTTTTGTCATTTATACTAATCTGAACTATGTGTTTTTCGATGAGTGCATTTGTCATTTCATCTGTGTGAATTATATATCTGAATTTTAGATAACAGGATTTTAGCAATTTTATCATGTGGTTTTTAGATTACTGAAGTTTAGCCATTTTTACTGTGACTTGTATCATGGTGTTTTAGACAACTGTTTTTTTGCCATTTTAAGTATTTTAGATGACTGTATTTTTGCCATTTTGTGCATTTTTATATGACTGTAGTTTAGTCTTTTTTTCTTATTTTAAATGACTATTTTAGGTATTTTATTAATTTCTCAATGACTATTTTATCCCTTGTATTTTTAGATGACTGTAGTCATTTTATTTTATTATATTTTACAGAAGTTTATTTAAGTCATTTTACAGGAGTGTATTTTAGTCACTTTATATACTTTACAGGAGTGTATTTCAGTCACTCTATGTATTTTACAGGAGTATATCTTAGTCAATTTACCCATTTCACAGGAATGTATTTTAGTCATTCTATATATTTTACAAAAGTGTATTCAAGTCATTCTGTACATTTTACAGGAGTGCAGTTTAGTCCTTTTACATATTTTATAGGGGTGTATTTTAGTCATTTTATGCATTTCACAGGAGTGTATTTTAATCCTTTTATATATTTTACAAGTGTATTATAGTCCTTTTATACATTTTACAGGAGTGTATTTTAGTCATTTTTTCTTTATATGACAATTTTAGTCATTTTATGTATTTTTAGACAACAGTATTATAGTCATTTTATTTATTTTACACAAGTGCATTTTATTTTATACATTTTACAGGATTGTGTTTTAGTAATTTTACATATTAAACAGGAGTGCATTTTAGTCATTTTATGGATTTTTTCTTTAGCTATTTTAGTCCTTGTATGTATTTTAGATGACTATTATAGCTATTTAATGTATCTTTAGATGACTATCATAGCTATTTATGTATTTTTAGATGACTGTAGTGGTGTTACCTTTTTTTTTTAATATAACTGTATTTTAGGCATTGTGTGTAATTTTACCTAAGTCTGTTTTAGGCTTTTTTTCTTTAGATGACTGTATTTTTATTTTAGATGACTATTTTTGTAGTTTTGGGTGTTCTTTTTAAAGACAAGTGTAATTAAGGCATTTTATGTATTTTAGATGTTTGCATTTTAGGCGTTTTTACAAAGATTGTTTCATCATTTAAATGCATTTATAGATTACATTATAGTCATTTTATGTGTTTTTAGATGCTTTTATTGTAGTCATTTTTGTATCGTTAGATTATTGTATTTAAGTCATTTTGTGGGATTTTTTTTTAAATGACTGCATTTTGATAATTTCGATGTATTTTTAAGATGACTATACTTTAGGCATTTTATTTTAGTAATTTTATGTATTTTTTGGCTGACTGTATTTTTTAAATGTATTTTTAGATGACTGTATTTTGGTCATTTTATCTGTGGGATTTATATATTGTTATTTTTAAAGGGCTGTACTTTAGACCTTTTTTTGTATAATTTATATATTGGTGTTTTTAGATAGCTGTATTTTAGCCATTTTATCTAGGTATAGTACATGCCAGTGCTTTTAGATGACATGCCTCCTCAAAGTTGAAGTGCGGCTACCCTTCATGGTCAGTAAAAATGGTCAAATACAAAAATCTCTCAATGGGTGAATGAACCTCAGTGCTGTAGCTTCTGGAAGAGGTGGGAGAATAGGGCAGCGAGTTTTACTGACCATTTTCTCTTTCTCTCTCACACACACCCACATGCATCTCACACAGACACATGCACCTCAGAAAAACAAAAGACAAGTCAGGCGTGTGTGTATGAACCCCCCTCTGTACAGAAGCTCATGACCAAAGCTGGAGGGGGGGGATGGTTGTGGTTACAATGACTTTTCTTTTATTTCAGCAGTCTCCTCTCCTACCTCCCAAGATGATGCCTCTTGCAAGATGTGTGCTCGTGGTTAATGCCATGATGTGTTGCAAGATATGTGGCCGTGGTTTGATACACACTTGTGCTGCCCACTGCCCCTTCCATCAAGGACAGACACCATCTGCACACAGCAACATAAGTGACACATTAGTCACCACATAACACACAGCATCAGTGTCAGTGCCTACATATCACATAGCATCAGAAACGCATAGGTAAAAACATAACACATCAACCAGCACATAACACATCAACCAGCACATAACACATCAACCAGCACATGACACATCAACCAGCACATAACACATCAACCAGCACATGACACATCAACCAGCACATACCCAGACCTGTGCCCTTATACTTCTTACTTCAGAATTTTTGTGACAATGTTCAGAATTTTTGTAGCAATGTTTAAAATGTTTGTGGCAGTGTTAAGTACTTTTGTGCCAATCCTGTGATCACACAATAAACGCTTTAGTCACTAACAATGTACCACACACACACACACACACACACACACACACACACACACACACACACACATGCAAAAAGCAAAATTCTGCTCACATTCCTGCATGCAAAAATCTCTAATTTGAAGACTAAATGAACACCACACTCACATGTGCACACATAACTAAATAAACACAACACTGAAATAACACAATCAGTAAAAGAAAACCCTTCCCTGACTGGCTATTTGTGTTGGTTAGTAAAACCACCATCAACAAAAAGGGAGTGGCAGTAGATTAGTGACATGTTCTTAGGTGGGGATAAAATTAATAGCCAGCTTCTTACCTTCTCACCTTTCATCTTCCAGTTACAGGTAAAGACATACACACAACAACACCCCGCCCCTCCAACACACACACACACACACACACACACACACACACACACACACACACACACACACACACACACACACACACACACACACGTACACGCATACCCACACACATGCAGTGCACTTAACCTGTGATGAAGATGGCAGCTTCCTGTCCTGGTCCCTTCAGTCATTGTTCCCCAGCCCTGTAACACAGCGGTGAACATGTAGAAACAACAGCTACCTCACTACATGGATGAAGCATACACACATTCACACAAACGCACACACATACACACACAAGCAGGTTCGAATCTCCTTCACAAGGGATTTTCCTCTGGACGTAACATCAGTGCTGACTCCACTACCCCAAAATTCCTTCAGATGAGACTATAAACCAATGACCTATCTGCAAAAGCATGTAGGATATTTTGCTCACACATTAAAACTTGTTCTGCTTTTTGGAAGCAAATGTCATGTGTGCTAGAGGGAACAATGAAAAAGTCTACTCAACTGCATACACATGGGGACTGCATGTAAATAAGCACACAACTGCTGATTTTTTCCCCTCGAAATATGTAAAAATAATGATAATAACACATAGAGAAGGAACACACACACAAATATGCAAACTTTTTCACTGTAATGTACACCAAAGTGAAATGCAATCTTCAAAAAAAATTATCTAAGCCTATTCAATGATTGAAATCTTTCTGAAACTCACTCGGGACAGCCAGTTCTCTCCCTTGCTTTTTCCCCATGAACAGCCCATTTGTAGTGGTTTGTAGAAAAAATCATTAAAAAATACAAAACTCATAGAAAGAAAATGAAATTTTCTGAACTCATGAATAACATGCAGGGTTAATCTATTAAAAAAAATTGAAGCTCCATCTTTAACATCTACGCTTTGACATGCTTGAAGAAAATACTCTGAATTTTGTACTCCCTGTCACTACTCTATGTCCCTTGGATAGGCTCACAAAGCTATGTTAAGCTGCACAAGTCATAGTATCATATGGCTGCTGTATGACAAATCTACAAACAGCAAATCCGCTATAGCAGATGGCCATCCAAAAACATTGCTTTACAGCGATCCTCTATAGCAGACCTCCATCCTGTGAGAGTTAAATGGATTCTGTTGCTCTTAAAATGACATGTTCTCCCTGGGGAGAGCAGCCCAAATTCAATGCAGAGAACTCTGCTGTGACTGACAGTGGTATGCACAGCACTCACCTACATGTAGATCTCCATTCAGCAAGTCTTGTCTCCTCTCTCTGCACAGTCTTCAGCTGTCTGCATGTGCCAACCCTGTGATCACACAATAAACACTTTAGTCACGGACAATGCAGCATGCACACACACACATACACACATGCATACACACATACATACTCACACAAATGCACACACTCAAATGCAAAAGACAAAATTCCTCTCATATTCCTGCATGTAGAAAGACTAATTTGAAAATTAACTGAAATCACACTCAATGTGCCTATTAAACTAAATAAGCACCACACTCACCTGTCCCTACTTAACTAAGTGAACATCACACTCACAAAACACACTCAGTAAATACAACCCTACCAGTGCTTGTTTATGTTGGTTAGTAAAAACATGGCTGACAAAAAGAGAGTGACAGTGAATTGGTGACATGCTCTTAGATGGAGAAAATGATCAGCCTCTGACCTTCTTACCTTTCATCTTCCAGTCACAGGTAAACACAAAGAAATGACAACACACAGACACACACACAGTGCACTTAACTCCTGTCTTGATCCCTTCAGTCTTTGTTCCCCAGCCCTGTAACACACAGCAGTGAACATGTAGAAACAACAGCTACCTTACTACATGGATGAAACACCCCCTACCCCCACATACACAGTACTTAAAAGTCTTTGAGATGACACTATAAACCAGTGTCCCATGTGCAAATGCATGCGCAGTATCCTGTGCATACATTAAAAACCCATTCCATTTTTTGGAAGAATAGGCCTTTGTGTGCCAGTCCAAACGGATGACAAAATCCTCATTAACTGCATACACACAATGAAATAAACATAAACAAATAAAAATAAATACGTACCTATAACACACAGAAAAGAACGGATGTAGATGATGCCTTAATACATGAACCCCTCCCCACATCCTCCTGAAATAGCCACAGGAGTGTACATACTGAGTACTTACCACAGAGAAAGACATAGCACCTTCAGTCCTCAGCCATCTGGGAACACTAGCCCTGTAACACACAAACAAAAAATATATACGTAAATAGTATATATGTAAAAATAATAATAATAATAACACACTAAGAAGGAACACACACATAAATACGCAAACTTTTTCACTGTAATGTACACCAAAGTGAAATGCAATCTATCAAAAATCTTATCTAAGCCTGTTCAATGATTGAAATCTTTCTGAAACTAACTTGAGATGGCCAGTTCTCTCCCTTGCTTTTTCCCCATGAACAGCCCATTTGTAATGGTTTGTAAAAAAATATATATATATAAAATAGAAAGAAAATGAAAATTTCTGAACTCATGAATAACACGCATGGTTGATCTATATCAAAAGATTGAAGCTCCATCTTTAACATTTACGCTTTGACATGGTTGAAGAAAATACTCTGAATTTTGTACTCCCTGTCACTACTCTATGTTCCTTGGATAGGCTCACAAAGCTATGTTAAGCTGCACTAGTCATAGTATCTTACGGCCACTGTATGAAAAGTCTGCAAACAGCAAATCTGCTATAGTGGACGGCCATCCAAAACCATTGCTTTACAGTGATCCTATAGCAGACCTCCATCCTGTGAGAGTTAAATGGATTCTGTTGCTCTTAAGATGCTATGTTCTCCCTGGGGAGAGCAGCCCAAATTCAATGCAGAGAACTCTGCTGTGACTGACAGTGGTATGCACAGCACTCACCTGCATGTAGATCTCCATTCAGCAAGTCTTGTTTCCTCTCTCTCTGCACAGTCTTCAGCTGTCTGCATGTGCCAACCCTGTGATCACACAATAAACACTTTAGTCACTGGCAATGCAGCATGCACACACACATACACACATGCATACACACATACATACACACACAAATGCACACACTCAAATGCAAAAGACAAAATTCCTCACTGTTCCTGCATGTAGAAAGACTAATTTGAAAATTAACTGAAATCACACTCAATGTGTCTATTAAGCTAAATAAGCACCACACTCACCTGTCCCTACTTAACTAAGTGAACATCACACTCACAAAACACACTCAGTAAGTACACTCCCCCCTACCAGTGCTGGTTTATGTTGGTTAGTAAAAACATGACTGACAAAAAGAGAGTGACAGTGAATTAGTGACATGCTCTTAGGTGGAGAAAATAGAACCAACCTCTGATCTTCTTACCTTTCATCTTCCAGTCACAGGTAAACACAAAGAAATGACAACACACATAGACATACAGACAGTGCACTTAACTCCTGTCTTGATCCCTTCAGTCTTTGTTCCCCAGCCCTGTAACACACAGCAGTGAACATGTAGAAACATCAGCTACCTTACTACATGGATGAAACACCCCCTCCCCCCACATACACAGTACTTAAAAGTCTTTGAGATGACACTATAAACCAGTGTCCCATGTGCAAATGCATGCGCAGTATCCTGTGCATACATTAAAAACCCATTCCATTTTTTGGAAGAATAGGCCTTTGTGTGCCAGTCCAAACGGATGACACAATCCTCATTAACTGCATACACACAATGAAATAAACATAAACAAATAAAAATAAATACGTACCTATAACACACAGAAAAGAACGGATGTAGATGATGCCTTAATACATGAACCCCTCCCCACACCTTCCTGAAATAGCCACAGGAGTGTACATACTGAGTACTTACCACAGAGAAAGACATAGCACCTTCAGTCCTCAGCCATCTGGGAACACTAGCCCTGTAACACACAAACAGAACATATATAGGTACCATCTATACACCCCCCCCTAAAAAAAGGAAATATACAAACTGAGTACTTACCATAGAAAAATATGGCACCACCAGTCCTTGATCATCATAGAACACCAACCCTGTAACCACAAACATAAATATATATAGATACAATCTATACTCACCCCCCACCCCGAAATGTACAAACTGAATACTTACATTGAAAAAAAGGTGGCACCACCAGTCTTTGGTCATCATGGAACACCACCACTGTAAGCACAAACACAAGAAATATAGATAATATTTATACCACCCACCCCCACCCCACCCTGAAATGTACAAACTGAACACTTACCGACTACAGAGACACATGGCACCACCAGTCCTTGTCATCATGGAACACCAGCCCTGTAATGCACAAACAAATAGATATACATAGCAGCTGTAGGGAAATGCATGGACTTCAGTACACAAATGATAAATACCTATGTCAAACCTTTCTCATTCACAACACAAATCATTTCAAGGTTCTACCCATGGCATGCCACGATCAAATGGTTAAGACCCTTCAACTCCAGTACCATAGATCCCTGAAGTGGTGCCAGATTTCAGGCAGCTGATACTGTTCCACATGTCTATCTTACTTGAAAACTTTAAAACAGAAACATAACAACACACACATACAAACACACACTCAGAACACTTTACCTGACAGAAATGTGGCAGTCACACGATTGTGTTTCTTTCAATGTCTTCAGCTCTTTTGGTACACCACCCCTGGGAATGCAAAAAGAAAATCATCAGCGGTGCTGTATCTGTGTTTATACATGTATGTATGGAACTTTACCCTGTCTCCCCCTCCAACAACAACATAGCAAAACAAAACATATTGCAATGCAATACATAATCATATAATAAAATCATTACAATACCCTAAATTACACTACACCACACACCACCCACTTTACACCACAGGACACATCACATCCCACCCATACCCTAAATTACACTACACCACACACCACCCACTCCACACCACAGGACACATCACATCCCACCCCATCCCACCCCACCCTACATTTTTTCTCCAAAGCACTTAAC
>CM060347.1:22671154-22688654 GCA_030674155.1 Stramonita haemastoma | reverse complement strand
AGACAGACAGACAGACAGACAGACAGACAGACAGACAGGGAGATGGAGGGAGAGAGAGGGAGAGAGAGAGACTTGACTGTGGCCTGTTTAACAGAGAAATAGTATAGGGGTGGGGTTGTAAGAAATGGGAGGAGCTTGATTGACAAGTTGTAAGTGAGTGGGCAACTAGTCTGCCTCAACTATTCCTCCAATTTTAAAGTAAAAACTCAAAAAGAAAAAAAAACATCAACCTAAAACAAACAACATACAAATATGGTAAACACAAAAATAAAGTAGTTTTAAAATGTTTATTTAAACTATCTCTTTAAAACAGAAGTTTGTCTCTGTGTGTGTGTCTCTTGTCTCTCACAGGAACATGTTCAGTTACCCTTTATTCACTCACTCACTCAGTCCCATGTCCCAAAGGACATAGGGGGGACATGAGAGAAGACGCAACAGAGATCTTTTTCCATGCTTCATGATCCTGTGTGGCTAGTAGGAGGTGTTGCAGGGGTTGGGCGGTCCAGTCTCTGATGTTGTCAACCCATGATTTCTTTTGGCTGCCTCTTCTTCTCTTGCCCTCGACTGTTCCTTGCAGGATGGTTTTTGCTTGTGGTGTGACCAAACCACATCAGCTTTCTCCTCTTTATGGTGGAGAGCAAAGGCTCTTGGGGGCCCACACGCTTTTTGGTTTCTTCTTTTACATAGTTATTATTACCTGCACACAAATCTGTGTTTTGAAACAGCAACCGTGCAAACACACACAATGCAACATTGCTGATGCCATGTTTTAAACAATGTCCCCAGCACCCTCCATCAAATACCACACACACACACATACTCACTCACTCACTCACTCACTCACTCACTCACTCTCTCTCTCACACACACACACACACACACACACACACACACACACACACACACACACACAGGTATGCGCTCACACACATACATAGTAATTACCTCTGCCAAAGTCCTGACTGTCTTTCTCCCAGTTTTGTTCTCCACTGTCTCCCGCACACCAACCTTGCAACTCACAGAATGAACATTTATGTACATAATTTCTACAACATTTGCCTCAGTTCCCCACCCCCCTCTCCCACTATCTTCCCCCTATCTTCAGATGTCTTTAGCTTATCATGCACATGTATAAAAAATCTATATTTATTACACTATTTGTACATAGAAATCTCTCTCTCTCTCTCTCTCTCTCTCTCTCTCTCTCTCTCTCTCTCTCTCTCTCTCTCCCTCTCTCATACACACACAGGTACACACACACAAAACACACATACACAAAACACACACACACACATGGAGGAACAGACATTAGGACACATATACAGGTAGGTTGCCTGTTTTTCATGGGTATGTCACACTTGCTGACACATGGACAATGGAACACTGACACATGGACAATGGAACAGTAACACATGAACAATGGAACACTGACACATGGACCATGGAACACTGACACATGGACACTAGTAGCAGTTCAGTGTATCTGGTGACACTTGTCGACTGGTGAAAGCTCAGAGTATCTGGTTTCACTTGTTAACTGGTGACACTTGTCCACTGGTGACAGCTCAGGGTATCTGGTGACACTTGTTCATTGGTGACAGCTCAGTGTTTCTAATTTTCACACTTGAATTAGCTCAGTGTATCTGATTTTCCTATCTTGCAGTACAAAAATGTGTCCCTGGCTTGGAATCTGTTTTCTCCATATGCTGTCAGGGATCCATGTCTGACATGTATGGACGAAGCTGAATGTGCACAGCAGTTCACATCCACTCCTGTCTGATGTGTCACAACAGTTCACACCCACTCTTGTCTGATGTGTCATAGCAGTTCACTTCTGAAGACTTCAATACAAATCTGGTTGAGGCGACTTTCAAACCAAATCAGAAAATCACCACCCAAAAATCCCTAAACAAAAAAAAATTTCCCCTATGAAGCCAACAAATGAAGTGACAATTCTTAAGCACACAAGAAGTGTGGAGAATAGGAAGACACAAACGATCAGCACTCCCATACAATGGGATGACAGTCAACCTTTCAAAGTAACATGTCTACCACAAAAGGAAAGGGGAAACATTTGGAACACTTCACATTTTGATAACTCAAGAAACACAAGAAATATTCTAAAGAGCTGTCTACCTGTATCACTACAAATACAAAAGAGCATGGACACTAACTAGGACTTCCCTGTACCAACAACTTGTATCACTACAAATACAAAAGAACGTGGACACTGACTAGGACTTCCCTGTACCAACAACCTGCATCACTACAAATACAAAGGAACATGGACACTAACTAGGACTTCCCTGTACCAACAACTTGTATCACTACAAACACAAAGGAACATGGACACTGACTAGTCCTTCCCTGTACCCAAGCTTTCTATTTCTACTAGCACCCCCACTAACCCCTTCATTCACATCACACCTGCAGTGCCTCACTCACCTTGCAGGCACAGTTTTAGACTACAAACTTATTGTGTGTCTTTCGCTTATCTTCAATGCACCCACACTCCCACTTTAGAAAGACAGAATACAGCAGTGAAAGTAAATCTAAAGTGAAAAAAAATTACAGGTAAATATCCTCTTAGGTTTTGTTTTTTAAAGTATCTAAGAAAACTAGTCTGAGTTCAGATGAAAGATAAAAAAATTGAAAGGCAGATAGTGGATATGAGGATTGAAGCTTGTGTCTATGATGCCCAGAACATTCCAAGAAAGTAAAGGAGAGATCTGCAGAGTTGAACCAACCTGGCTTTTTATAGATGAAAGAGTTATCTGACCCTGAAAAGTGTGACTACAGATTTTAGAACCCAAACCTGTAAAACAAAGCAAGGGGAGGGGAGATGAAACACTGACAGTTATGAAATGAACACAATTTCTGAAAAGTCACAGAGACTTGGTCTCCTTGAAATGTAACTTTTCCCAGCCCTGTATACAGGTCATTTCCTCAGCTATCAACACTCTTCAGTAATTATTAGCCTGAAAAAAATCAGGTGCTAATAACCCCACCCCCACCCCCCAAATTTCACAAGTATGTTGTTAAATGTTTTCACTTTCTGAACACTCTCTATCATCTACTCGTTTTGACTCCTGGTCAGCTTTCTGTGAGGTCCTCCATGCTGACGTGAACACAGGACCATACCAAGCCACAGTGTGCACCATCTGACCCTGAGGTCACCCACCACCAACACCTGTCTGATAGCTCACATCTGTTCCAAACATTCCCTCTTCGACAAAATAACTTTTTCAAACACCTGTGGTTAAGGCAAAAGAAAAAGAGAGCATAAAGCTAAACAAACTGAATCCCACAAGGCACAAATCCAACCTCAGTCAGTCAAGAGTGCTAAAGTAAAAAATTTTGAGAGCTACACAGTCCTGTTTCTAGGTTTACAGTGCTACATGGTCATATGCCTATGTTTACACCACTGCAGAATCTTGTAACTAAGTCACACTACCAACCATATTCAGTCACTGCAGGTACAGCCTCATGTCCACTGTGTATAGTAATACTATTCAACCAGTCAGTCAGGCAGTATGGTTGTGACTTCAGGGTAACAAAGACCAAATTCCACAACATCTTTAACATCATGCATCAAACAGTTTCTTTTTTCTTCTTTATTCAGGAAGTCAAATGTGTTTAGTTTTCATCTACCTTTCTGGACAGATGTTTTCTTCAAGGAAAACAATCCTGATGACAAAGGGAGCTAATCAATTATATCTTATCACGAGATATAGCTTTTATCAACATATTTTAGAATAGATCAACTTAACTGTAAGAAGGAAAACTGACATTGGTTAAGAGACTGTCCAGTTTGGCTTTGTCAGGAAAATCTTGTGCAATGATGGGGAGGCCAAGCATGGCTGACATTACATATTTTTTTCTGGAAAAAGAAAATGGAGCAGCTGAAGGAAATCAGGAGGACCACTTAAGCTTGAAAACTTTTCACTGAAAAATGATGATAGGTGTCACTAGGAAAGAAAGATTATCACCAAAAAAATGGAGGAGCATGGAGTAAACAGGTATAGGCATGTTTTCAAGCTCTCAAGAAAACAACAAAGAGAAAACCAAAGCCAACAAGGAGAAAATCCAACATAAAGGTGACTCTGCCTTGATAAGCACATCAGTTCTGCACACATTTTTTTACAGCAAGCTGAACTTAAAACCTGAACTTGACCTGAACAAGAAAGACACTGTTTTCTACCTGGCAGTATATGCCAGTGAAGGTGCGCATAGGCGTGTGTGTGTGTGTGTGTGTGTGTGTGTGTGTGTGTGTGTGTGTGTGTGTGTGTGTGTGTGTGCACAGGAGTGTAAAAGTCTTCATTGTGGAATACATGGAATGGTCTTGTGAGAAATCAAAGTCTCATCCATTTTTTTCCTGCAAATAAACAATTTTACTTTTTAAAAAATCCTTATGTTCAAAGCATGTTGTTGACCAAAAAACAACCCCAGTGATAAACTCCCACCTCCAAAGACCCTCCAGCACCACAGGATCACCCCCTCAGAACTATCAAACAAGGACCACAAACCACCCCTCAAGGCATGGCAAGTCCACCCCCCCCACCTCCCCTTAAGTGTGTGTGTCTGTTTCTTTGTGTGTGTGTCTGTATGTGTGTGTGTGTCTTTATGTGTGTGTGCGTTCATGTAGTGTGTGTTCATCTAATGTGTATTCATGTAGTATCTGCTCATGCTTGTGCATGTTTGTGCATGCATGTGCACAAACATGACCCCAAACATTTCCCAAGAGCCTCTGGCCAGGCGCCATTTTCTTAAGAGCACGACAGGGGTTTTCTCGAGCCTTAGTGTTGGTAGGCTAGCGGTACTGGCCCTCTTTTAGTGCTCTTGCTTGACGTTGCTGACCATTACATATGGGAAGGGATGGGCACTTTCAGCCACTCATACCACTACTATGAGGGTTGTCCTCATCCTGGGGTGAGTAGTCCGTGGTGTGGGTGTGGGTGTGAGTATGTGTGTGTGCATGCATGCATGCGTGCATATGTATATGTGTGTGCGAGTGTGTGCTCATGTAGTGGGTATTTGTGTAGAGTGTGTGCTCATGCTTGTACGTATTTGTGCTTGCATGTGCATGAACACAACCCCAAACATTTTCCCTGGAGCCTCTGGCCAGGCGTCATTAAGAGCACGATAGGGGTTTTCTCCAGCCTTAGTGTTGGTAGGCTTGGGGTACTGGCCCTCTTTTAGTGCTCTTGCTTGACGTTTCTGACCATTACATATGGGAAGGGGATGGGCTTTTCAGCCACCTATATCACTACTATGGGCATCATCCTAGGGTGAGTAGGTGGTGGTGTGGGGGTGGTTGTATGTGCATGCCTGTGTGCATGCATGCATGTGTTTGTATGTGCATACCCTAATGTATGGGTAAATGCAAATGTGTGTGTGTGGGGGGGGTGTGCATTCTAAAAAGAACTTTCATGCCTTGAGTGATTGTTTTATGAATCCCCAGTTAATAACCCCAAAAGGAATGAATTCTGAGTTACTTTTGGGTGTAAGGGAGTGTGGCTTACCACAAGGGCTTACTGCTGACAAATGTGTCTTCTCAACACTGGATTCTGAAAATACATTTTGAAGCCTAGCAATGGAAAAGAAGTATTGTGCCTAATTTATTACTATCAGCTAATACAAATTTGTGACCTTTATCTCAATCTCTCTTAATCTCTCCCACATTCCTAACTCCCAACACATGCCTTTATGTATACATGCTTGTGTGTGCATGACTGCATGTCTTTACATGGTGAGGGTGTGTTGGGGTGGGGTGGGGGAGGGAGAAGTTTGTAAGCTTGTAAGTTTTCACAGACATGACTACTGAAAGTGATGTGTTGGCATTCTCTTCAGACTGATCTGTGGATGAAACAAGAGGATGATACAGAAGAGAGCTAATCAGATCAGATACCAAATGAAAGAAACATTCAATGATACTCATCTACTGAAGTATCCTCATAAATGCTACAACAGGCAATCACTAAACCTTGCAAAGAATCCACTGACTTTTAGAAAACTGGAAATGAGTAATGACTTAGAGAAAACTGGGATATATATATATATATAATCTCCCATTTTTCCTGACACATTTCCCAAATTTCTCTTATGCCATATATACATATATATATACATATATACATATATATATATATATATATATATATATATATATATAGTATATGTATATATATATGTATATATGGCATAAGAGAAATTTGGGAAATGTGTCAGGAAAAATGGGAGATTCTTAATGACCTAGAGAAAAGCCAGTCACTAATCCTGTAAAGAAATACTGAGCAAAGCTTTGCACAAAGGACTAGTCCCTGCACTGTGAAGTGACAGGAAGGTATCAGAGAAAATGAACACAACAGTCTACACTAAGTAACCATGCAGTCTAATCCCTGTCTAGCTTTCCCCATTACACAAGATTTACTGGGGTGGGGGGGGGGGGGAAGAGATGAGGGGGTATGTATACATTTAAAATTCTACATGTTGTAGTCATAGTTAAATTCAGAATGATGCATAGTTATACACAATCTACATTTTAAATACTAGTCATATATATTCACGTTTGAAGTATTGCACAATCATATTAACATTGTATCTATGTTTAAATGCTATATCACCATACATCTAAAGTGTCATAGTCATGTATCTAGACTAACAAGATGCAATCATGTATATATATTATATGTGGCAAAGTTAGGTATTTAGGTTTTTAAAAAAATAGGTCATGTATTTAGGTTAAAAAACTACAGTTATGGATCTAGGTTCAAAAAGCTACAGTCAGGTATCTAGGTTCAAAAAGCTACAGTCATGTATCTAGGTTCAAAAAGCTACAGTCATGTATCTAGGTTCAAAAAGTTACAGTCATGTATCTAGGTTCAAAAAGCTACAGTCATGTATCTAGGTTCAAAAAGCTAGTCAGGTATCTAGGTTCAAAGTGATGAAGAACAGGTCACAGTTGTCAGTTTCCCCCACATTTTTGCTCCTCTCAGCTGCTAATTAATATACCCCATCCCAGCCCAGCTGGGCTAGCTGGTGCTAATTATAGCAGGAACTGATTACACTTGGACTAGGTAAAAGGAAAGGTTGCACTAAATTTAGTGCTCTTAGACTGAGTAATGTTGGATTTGTGCATTGTGTGGTGGAAGAAAAAAAATGTCCAAAGGAAACTGTACCTAGCCACAACACCCCATGAGCAGATTTCTAACCTCCTGAAAAAAAAAAAACTGTGGCTGATAATGAACTGGAAGAACTGAGACATATCAAGTTGAGCAGGCATGAACTAAAACAATGGAGAAGTATGGTACCAGATCTTAGCAGTACTAAAGTAGCGTGTGTGTATGTGTGTGTGTGTGTTTATTTTATTTATTTTATTTTTTATTTAATCTTTTATATCGAGGATAACAGAATAAGCAATCATGTGCTTTTTTTCATCCGGTCCCCGTGTGTATGCAGTTTTTGTAAATATTGTCATCTGTTCCCACCGGCACACGATGGCCTACTCTTACGAAAAGCGGAACAGGATTTAACGTGTGCGCAAGATGTTCTGCGTGCGTTTGCACACGGGCCTCGGTTTAAAGTCTCATCCGAAGGACTTTTGGGGAGAGTAGAGTCAGCACTGATGTTAACTCCAGGAGAAAAATCTCCTCGAGACCGGGGTCAAACTGCCAGCGCAATGTTCTGACTACTAGGCTATTGTCCCCCCCTAGTGTGTGTGTGTGTGTGTGTGTGGTGTGTGTGTGTGTGTGTGTGTGTGTGTGTGTGTGTGTGTGTGTGTGTGTGTGTGTGTGTGTGTGTGTGTGTATGTGCGCACCTCTGTGTCGAGTTTGTGTGTGCCTCTGTGTTTCTGTCTTTGTGTCTGTGTTACGTTTTTCTTTTAAATTTTCATTCATTTATTCATTTTCACTCCCTGATTCTTGCTAGCTAAAAACTTCATATACACTTCACAACACGTTTTGTGAACTGAGTCCCTGGTCTGCTCTTTTCATATATTTATTTATTTATTTATTTTTCATTTTAACTTTAGTCTTTTATTTCAAGGATAAGAGAATAAACACTCATGTGCTGTTTTACACCTGGTCTCTGACAGTGTATGCAGTTTTGTAAATTTTGTCACCAGTTCCCACTGGCATACAATGGCCTACTCTTCTGAAAGTGGAACAGGTTTTGATATTTGCACAAGATGATCTGCATGCATTCCACACAGGATCTTGGTTTATGGTCTTATTCAAAGGACTTTTGGGGAAGTGGAGTTGGCATTGGTGGTGTGTGTTTATTAGTGTGTGTGTTTATGTGTATATGGGTATACATCACTGTGTGGTTGTGTGAGAGAGAGAGGTGGGGGAGGGAAAGAGAGAGAAAGAAAGAAAGATAGATAGATAGATAGAGAGAGAGAGAGAGAGAGAGAGAGAGAGAGAGAGAGAGAGAGAGAGAGAGAGAGAGAGAGAGAGAGAGAGAGAGAGAGAGAGAGAGCATAAGTGTGTGTGTGTGTGTGAAGAACCCAGAGCTTCATATTATGTTAAAATCAGCTGTGTAAATACTTCATTTTCTTCCTTTCTATTGTTGTTGTGTGACCCTTCCCCACCTTCCGCCCTTTGGCCTTTCCCCTGTTGTCAAGGATTCTGTCCTCAGCATAACCCTTCACAGTCTGTATGTAGCTGATGCCATCATAATAGATTTATTGATAGTCAGGATTGCTTTTGTCTTTAGCATAACTCCACACAGTCTGTGTGTAGCTGATGACATCATGATAGATTTACTGATAGTCAGAATTCCTTCCGTCCTCAGTATAACTTCACACAGTCTGTGTAGCTGATGACATCATGATACATTTGAGGATTCCTTCTGTTCTTAGTATAATCCATTCACAGTTTGTGTGCAGATGATGCAATTATTATTTACTGATAGTCACCTTCTATAAAATCAAAAGTTGGTACAGTCTGGATTAAAAGGTCAGTGTGGTATTATCCAAAGCCAATACACTTTGGGTTGCAAAACTCTCTCTCACAACCACACAGTGATGTACACCCATATACACATAAACACACACACACTAATAAACACACACCACCAATGTCAACTCCACTTCCCCAAAAGTCCTTTGAATGAGACCATAAACCAAGATCCTGTGTGGAATGCATGCAGATCATCTTGTGCAAATATCAAAACCTGTTCCACTTTCAGAAGAGTAGGCCATTGTATGCCAGTGGGAACTGGTGACAAAATTTACAAAACTGCATACACACAGAGACCAGGTGTAAAACAGCACATGAGTGTTTATTCTCTTATCCTTGAAATAAAAGACTAAAGTTAAAATGAAAAATAAATAAATAAAATATACGACAACAGACACACTGAGCAGTGAAAAATGAGGCTCATCCACAGGCTAACCTACCAATACCTGAACCAAAGTCACAATGTTAAGACAGAAATACCATTAACTGAAAGGGGGACAAAGAAAAAGGAATCCCTAACTAATTTAGTCTGGCCTGAACAAGGGGGCTTTCAGAACTGTCTTACAGCCAACTTCACCTATCAACCTACTGCACACTCCTGCCTCTTACACTTCTCTTTTGCTGTGACACTTCTCTGAAGTTCAAACTTTCTGCTGGCTCTTTAGGTGGAATAGCAAAACTTGTCCCAATGCCATGTCTGGTGCTGGGTTTTTGCCTATGACAGCTACTGCTTCACTTAGTCTCTGAAGCCTTTCCTGGAAATGCAGCTGTGACCTTTGGCCTGTTTCAATTGGCCAAAGAAGACAGCTTCAGTTTTTCCTGTGTCCTCCATCCTTGCTCCATCTTCAGCCCAACCAAGCTGCTGCTGCAGCACTATAGACTCAAAAGACCAGGCAGGTTGGCTCTTTGAAGAATTTCTTCATTGCTGACATTGTCTTGCCACTAGATGCCAAAGATGGAAGGAAGGTAGTGTTGATGGAAGGTAGCGTTGATGGAAGGAAGGCAGCGTTGATGGAAAAAAGGCAGCGTTGATGGAAGGAAGGCAGCGTTGATGGAAAGAAGGCAGCGTTGATGGAAAGAAGGCAGTGTTGATGGAAGGAAGGCAGTGTTGAAGGAAGGAAGGCAGCGTTGATGGAAGGAAGGCAGCGTTGATGGAAAGAAGGCAGTGTTGATGGAAGGAAGGCAGTGTTGAAGGAAGGAAGGCAGTGTTGATGGAAGGAAGGTGGTGTTGATGGAAGGAAGGCAGTGTTGATGGAAGGAAGGCAGTGTTGATGGAAGGAAGGCAGTGTTGATGGAAGGAAGGCAGTGTTGATGGAAGGAAGGCAGTGTTGATAGAAGGAAGGCAGTGTTGATGGAAGGAAGGCAGTGTTGATGGAAGGAAGGTAGTATTGATGGAAGGAAGGCAGCATTGATGGAAGGAAGGCAGTGTTGATGGAAGGAAGGCAGTGTTGATGGAAGCACTCCAACAGCTTGATCACTGACATGACCCAGGTTTCTGAACCATACAACAGGGCAGGGCCACCACAGCTCAGTGTCCTTGGGTTTGTGTTGACAGGCAGGGAGATTTGTTCTTACATACATGCTTGGACATACAGACAATACACATATACATACACAAAGACACACACACAGACACGCACACACAGACACACAGACACACACACAGACACACACACACACACACACACACACACACACACACACACACAAGAACACACACAGAAACACACACAAAAAATACACACACAAATACACACATAAATGCACAAACACTAACACACAAACAAACGAAACAGACATACACAAAAACACACACATTAAGCACACACACACATACAAACACACACACACACACACACACACACACACACACACACACACACACACACACACACACACACACACACACACACTCCCACCCATGGGAAGTGATAGCTTGATTCATCACATTCAAGAGGATATTTGCTCCTGGAATTAACATCAGTTTCATCTCAACTGCACCTAAAGTCCCTTGGGTGAGGCTATAAACTGAGGTCCATGTGTGAACGCAAACATAACACCTTGCGCACATACTATAACTTGTCCAACTTTTTGGAAGAGTAGGTCATTCTGTGCTAGTGGGAATTGATGACAAAATTTTAAAAACTGCATATACATGGGGACTGGATGTAAGAAGGCAGAGGAATGCTTATTCCATTATCCTCAAAAGATTTTTTTTTATAAAAAGGAACAACACTCACACATAAACACACACACACACACACACACACACACACACACACACACACACACACACACACACACACACACACACCAAGGAGACAGACAGACGTTTCTACTTACACAAAATCACACATACCTTGCCACATGCTGTACCACCCTGAGAGCACAGGAGTGACTTACAGTGCAGCCAGTGTCATGGACTGTGACTGAGCTGGTCTTCCTGTGGCTGTCTGTCTATCCTGCAAACACAAACATAATGGAAAAAATATGGTAAGGAAAAAAAAACAACATAACAATTCAATGCACTGAATGTCCATACCACCACCACCAATTAACAATCTGACAAATCTATAAATCATAACAGCTTGGTAAAAGAACAGAAGAAAACTTCAACCAATAGTCATTACTATGGAAAAGCAGTAGCAATAGCAAACTACACAGGAACAAATATCAAAGATTCAAAAGAAAAGGAAAATATGCATAAATAACACTTAAATGAAAATAATGGCATAGTAAATTTCATCACACACACACACACACACACACACACACACACACACACACACACACACACACACACACACACATGCCTGCACAACAACAATGACCTACATTCTAAAGGAAAGAATATATACTTTAAATACAAGATTAATTATTACACCAAAATTGAAAAAAGAAACTAGTCTGCTTGATTAGAGAGAGAGAAAGAAGAGAGAGAGAAAGAAGAGAGAGAGAGAGAGAGAGAGAGAGAGAGAGAGAGAGAGAGAGAGAGAGAGAGAGAGAGAGAGAGAGAGAGAGAGAATATTAAATCTAATCAGTTTATTTCAAGGATAATGAATAAGGACTCATGAACTTTTTACATCCAGTTCCTGCCCCTCCAGATACATCATGATAATAATAATAAAATAAATCCAATACAGACACGTCATAACATTAAAATAAGCCTAATACACACATGTTCACACAGAAAAAATGAAGCAACAATAAGAAAAAACAAAATTAAGAAAAACAGCAACAACAAAAAATCCCAAACCAAAACAAACCCATACAAAAAATAAACAACTTCCCTCACACACACACACACACACACACACACACACACACACACACACACACACACACACACACACACACACAACAAACAAACAAACAAACAAACAAACAAACAAACAAACAAACAAACAAACACACACACACACAATAAAAAAGATTAAGCAAAAGCATAATACACCTGCATGTATCCAAGGCATGCACACACACACACACACACACACACACACACACACACACACACACGCGCGCGCGCGCACACACACACACACACACACAATACACACAATGGGGGGGGGGGGGAGAGAGAGAGAGAGAGAGAGAGAGAGAGAGAGAGAGAGAGAGAGAGAGAGAGAGAGAGAGAGTTCAGACTTTTATTGTACATGGGCCTTAGGCCACATACAAAGAGAGAGAACATGAACATGAACATGAACAAGATTTATTCTTCAGGCCATCAGGCCCAAGAAGGGGGTAAACAAAGCATAGCAAAGCAAAGCAAATAATGCAAAAATAAAATAAAACCTCATGACATATATGGCAACTGCTAAAACATATTAAGTGTGAACATGTGTCCTTTTAGATTAAACTGCCCTCTTTTAAATGATGTTATTTGTTTGTCAAGTCTCCAAGTTTTCAACAAAATCCTGCCTTATTTTTAAGGCATTGAAAAGATATAAACTTAGCCCACCAATGGTAAATACAGAGCCGTATTTCAACACATTTACGAGAGAGAGAGAGAGAGAGAGAGAGAGAGAGAGAGAGAGAGAGAGAGAGAGAGAGAGAGAGAGAGAGAGAGAGAGAGAGAGAGAGAGAGAGAGATCGTAGTGCCAAATTCCAGGATTTAAAAAAGTGAGACACTCAGACACAGAGCCCTTGAAATGATAAAAAGAGAGCTGTTATTATCTCCCTTCCTGTAGTCAACTTACAAATGTGTACAAAAGAGAATAGGGATATTTTGCTGCATTATCATTCTTGTTTTCTGATCTTCATACAACTGGCCCTTCAAAAATTTGATGTCTTCATAAATGGGAGTTATGAGCTGGTACATAACTTAAGCCTAGTCAAAATTAATAACTTTTTCAATGGCAGATACTTGAATACAATGGCAAGAACAATGGGTACCTTACCATTACCAGAAAACTGATCCATGGAATCTGCCAGTGCACAATGAGAAGCACTTATTCTTGATTTGTTGAGGAAGAAAAGATCCTTTGTAACTGCCACATTTAAACTCTGGCCATCTGTTACTGTTATAATTGTCCCTTTTGTTAAGTATTTTCAAACACTTCAAAATTGACACCTGTTCCTCCATCTGGTTTTTCTTGTGGTGATGAAAGGCAAATAGTGGTTGGTCAAAACTTTAAGGTTCTTGGCCAATCAGATGTGTTGACAAAAAGTTGTGTTTGGGAGTGTGTATTTTGAGATTATCTGCACTGCATAAGGTGGCCTGTCTTCATGTGTGTGTGTGTGTGTGTGTGTGTGTGTGTGTGTGTGTGTGTGTGTGTGTGTTTATTTATTTATTTATTTATTTTATTCTTTTATATCAAGGATAACAGAATAAGCAATCATGTGCTTTTTTTCATCCGGTCCGTGTGTATGCAGTTTTGTAAATATTGTAATCTGCTCCCACCAGCACACGATGGCCTACTCTTATGAAAAGTGGAACAGGATTTAAGTGTGAGCAAGATGTTCTGCAAGATGTTCTGCATGCGTTCCCACACGGGCCTTGGTTTAAAGTCTCATCGGAAGGACTTTTGGGGAGAGTGGAGTCAGCACTGAATTATGTGTGTGTGTGTGTGTGTGTGTGTGTGTTCTCTAATCCCTATGGTAGCAGAGCACACATTTGTTTTTAGCCTAGGTGTTAAACTGTGTCCCAATCTGGCAATGGCCCACTTTTCATCCACCAAATCAAAATATTAAGTGATATTTCCCAAAATTGATATTTGAAAAGTGAACTAACAGAGGAACAAAGTAAAATGAGAGAGAGTGTATGTGTGTGTTTATTATTTTATTTATTAAAGAGATGATTTATCAACTAATTTATTTATTTATTTATTTATCTATCTATCTATTTGTTTATTTATCTATCTATTTATTTTTCTAGTCTTTTATATTAAACATAATGGAATAAGCATTCCTGTGTTTTTGTTGTTTTTTACATCCAGTGACCATGTGTTTGCAGTTTTGTAAATTTTGTCATCTGTTGCCACCAACACACAATGGCCTACTCTGTCGAAAAGCAAAACAGTATTTAATGTGTGCGTGTGTGTTTGTGTTTTTGTGTGTGTGTGTGTGTGTGTGTGTGTGTGTGTGTGTGTGTGTGTGTGTGTGTGTGTGTGTGTGTGTGTTTATGTCATTGAAAACAAAAAAAACACATTACACATCTACTCTCTAAGTTTCAAAGCAATCTCCCAAAATATGCCCTGAAATGACTATATTCATGCAATAACATTTTAAATACTACAGTGATAAAGCTCAAAGTGAACTGACTTGCTCAAAAGACTAACTAAAGAGAGGAGAGAAGAAGACTAACCTTATAGACACTTATCACCTAGGCCTGTGGTCTTTGAGGCAAAGGCCTGAGGTTGAGCATGTGCAGACCCTGCTACTACACATGCATGTCATGGAAACAAATACTTCAGTTTCTGGCCAATGGTCCTGTTTGAATGCAACTGATCAACTTCACTTCTGAAAAGATGTCTTCAAATGTTTATGGCATGATGAATAACTTACATGACAAATGTTTCACTCTGTCATTAGGTTGAATAGGACACAGAACATCTTAGTACAAAGCAGATTTGACTGTCTGTGGGAGAGACAGATTTGCCCTGATTTGTTTGCTTTTTTTGTCTGTGTTTTTTAGTTTGCTTTTGTTTGCTGGTTTTATTTTTTTTTATAGTTTCATGCCACAAAGCATGATTAGACTTTCAAAAACCAAGAACAGCAAAACAGCAGCCACACACACACACACACACACACACACACACACACACACACACACACACACACACACACACACACACACACACACATGCAGGGAGAAGGACAAAGTGAGAGAGAGAGAAACAGAGAAAGAGACACTGGGAGACAGAGAAAGACAGACTGAGAGACAGACAGAGACAAAAAGAGACACTGAGAGAGACACGGAAAGAGGGTAAATGAGACAAAAAAGTAGACAGAATATTGTTTTAATTTTTTTTAATTCCTTTCTATCAATTATATTGGGATAAGCACTGGTGTGTTTTGACATCCAGTCTCAGTGTGTATGTAGTTTTGTAAATATAGTTATCTGCTTCCACTGGCCTTCTCTTAGAAAAGTTTAATAGGATTTAACATGCCTGCAAGATGTTCTGGGTGTATGCCACATGGAACTTGGTTTATAGGAAGGACTTTTCAAATGAGAGAGAGGGTCAGACAAAGAGATAAAGAGAGACAGAGAGAGAAACACAGAGAAACAAAGACAAAGAGAGAGATGGAGACATAGACAGAAAGAGACATATAGACAAAGAGAGACAAACAGAAAAAGAGACAGAGACAGACAGACAGAGACATATAATCAGAAATAGAGAGACGGATAGACAAAAAGAGAGAGAGATAAAGAGAGACAGAGACTCAGACAAACATACAGAGAGAGACAAAGAACAGAGACAGACAAGATACAAAGAAGAACAGAGAAAGACAGACACAGACATGGAGAGAGAGGCTAGGTGAGAGAGAGAGAGAGGAGAGAAGAGAGAGAGAGAGAGAGAGAGAGAGAGAGAGAGAGAGAGAGAGAGAGAGAGAGAGAGAGAGAGAGAGAGAGATTATTTATTTATCTATTTATTTGTTCTTTTATATCGAGGATAACAGAATAAGCAATCATGTGCTTTTTTTCATCCGTCCCCTGTGTGTATGCAGTTATGTAAATATTGTCATCTGTTCCCACCAGCACACGATGGCCTACTCTTACGAAAAGTGGAACAGGACTTAACATGCACATGATGTTCCACACAGGCCTGGTTTAAAGTCTGGTTTAAAGTCTCATCCCAAGGACTTTTGGGGAGAGTGGAGTCAGCACTGATGAACCCTCTAGCACCGAAGCCTACAGATATGATAAACCCAATTAGAGGCCCCCTGGTGCTCACCTAAGTGGACACTGACCCTTCCCTCCCAGATAACCATCTCTAGACAGGCAAGAAGTCCAGCTGTGCAATAGACCCAGTCCTCAGCATGGCTATTCTGTACACTTCACTTTCTAAGGTGACTGCAAGGAGGAAGCAACCACCTTACGATCCCCTGAGTTTGAGCCTCTGGTATACACACATGTGAGTACTCATCTACTATTATTTTGCTTTAATAAAATCACTAGTATATATAGAATGACAGCATTAATTATTTCATATGATGCATAATAATATTAGTCAATACAGGGCACTAAATTTGGTTTATCATATTTGATAAGAATGGCTTTTGTGGAATTTTCAGGGAAAGATAACTCTTCCAAAATTTATCAGATATGATAAAAACGGTCTTAGTGGTTGCAAAAGCTCTTTTAAAAAAAACTGTATTAGCTGCTTTTGATGATTGTTTTGAAGAAATATTTTGATATCAAACTTAATTTATAATGTTTCTACATCATTTTTTCCAATGTTTTGGAAAATATTATTGTTTTCTGCTGTGATTGTGTGTGTGTGTGTGTGTGTGTGTGTGTGTGTGTGTGTGTGTGTGTGTGTGTGTGTGTGGAATAAATGCTTGTTATTAATTCTGGATGTGAGTAGTATATGAAGAAAAGTAACCTAATTCTGCATGTTATTGTCTGTTTTCAGCATGGCAGCACAAATTCCTGTCACCAAAATTTTCCGGTTGGTGACAGGTGATGACAGTGATTTTAATCTTTCTGGGAGCAGTGGAAATGAGTGGATGCCAGCAGATGATGATACTGAAGAAGGAAAGAATGATGAAATGCTCATCAGAGGCCAAACAAAAGTGGTGAAGAAAGAAAAGCAGTGTCGGGTGCACAAGCAGCAAGATACACCATCAACAAGTGAAAGTATGAGTGACATGGAGGATGACACCCTCTGGCAAGTCTTCAACAAGCAACACTAGCAGAAGATGACAGTCCTTTAGCCCAGCTTCTAGCCAGAGACGGTGTGGGTGACAATACAGTGGATAAGATTCTGCTGGATGAGCTCCTTGGTCAACATCTTGTTGATGTAATACCAGAAGAAGTGAAGAAACTTGCTTCAGCGTTGACCATGACTCCCAGCGGGATGGACATGCCATTTGACCCC
>CM060347.1:22623654-22663654 GCA_030674155.1 Stramonita haemastoma | reverse complement strand
TATAATTATGTTACACATTTTTGGACTTTTAAAATTCATGTTCTTCAACACCACTTCAAAAAAACTTATGTTTCGGTATAACATCATAAAGTTGATTTCTCAATGTGTGCTTGCTGTTATTGTTTTTCCTTTTCTTTGTAATATTGTTTTAAAGTAGGTACAATTGTGAAGATAGTTACTCTTTGTTTTTGTTGCTCTTTTCTCTGCTGTCTCATTTCAATTTTAATCTATAATTATAACTAGTGTGCCTGTTTTGACATTTATGTTTTGGTAATTAAGGGATTATTTTCTAGTTGAATGCATGCCCATCTTTTTTGTTTAAATGGTTATCATGTATCAAGTGGGGATTATGTATTTGTTGAATGTACATACCTGTCTCCTTCATTAAATTGACAGGTTGAACTTTTATTGTTGATGTTGTTGACTTTGGGTTGCTTTTGTTTGCTTTTGTTGTTGGGTTTTATTTTATTTTTGGTTTTGCTAATCCATAATCAAGACAAAGGCTGGATGGGAAAAAATGTGAATATGTACTCTGTTGCCATTGGAAAATAGAGAATATTCATTTATTCATTCATTCATTGTTTTCATGTGATTGGTGTGTGGCACTTTTGAAGTACACTTGCTTCTTTGTGTTTGGTATTTGTGTGTTTGCAGTGTAAGACTTATTTCTGTGTACGATATAAGTGTGTTTCTGATGTATGTTTCTGTGTATGATGTCAGTGTGTTTCTGATGTTGGTTTCTGTGTATGACATTTGTGTGTTTATGATATATACACTTGTTTCTGTGTATGATATCAGTGTGTTTCTGTGGCCTGTTTCTGTATGTGCAGAGTGGGGTGAACACATCTGTGAGGGAAATCATTATTGATGTTCCAGAGTTGCTACAACACTGAATGGGAAGCATCAATGATACACATTTAACTTAAAGGTACAAAACTCACTGTGATTCTTTTCACACATCATTCAAAGTTGATAAAGAAAAGTCATTTTCATGTTGGTTTTCAAAAGAAATAATTTGTACTTTTTAAAAAATCCTTTAAAGTACCAAAAAGCAGAGCACGATTTTAATACCCTGTATAAAATGTAAAATTTTGACACTTTGGAGCTGCCATATTGAAAACAAACTGATTTAGATCAGCCTTGTTCTGTCTTGGTGGTTTACCTTGACATAAAACAGTACTGGGTGTTTGTATGCAGGTGTGGGAGGGGGTTCATCTGAGTTTATCATTACTCAGACTTTCTTTATTTTGAACTGTCCCTTTTTGTGTGTTCACAGGCCTGGTGCACCCAAACAGCTAAAGACAATGTGGGATGATCAGTTAAGTATTTTGCCTGTGCATCTGCCAGTGTGTATGGTATGTTTGTGGTTTGTGGTGTATTTTTTTTTTAATTAGTGATGGTATACACAAGTGTTTTGTGTAGGTATACATTAGTGTAAGAAGAAGGATTGATATATTTATGCCTTGCCATAGTGTTTGCCTTGTTGTTAATGTAATGGCATGATACATCCACCCCATTGTTTATTGTTATTGTTTTGTTGCTTCATTTTTTCTAATATTTCAACAAGTTTAAAACAGTTAGGCACAGTAATCGATCTTTTTTTTATTGTTCATCTTTTTTTCCTGATGATTAGCTGCAGCTAGATAGGTGAAGTGAAGATGTTTCTGATTTGTCCTTGTTTTCATGTGTTTTTTTTAAAAATACTTTGTGAATTGGTCTGCTTTGATAAAGATATATCCTGAAGATTCTCTCTGTCTCTGTCTCTGTCTCTCCCCCTTCTCTTTCTCTCTCTCTCTCTCTCTCTCTCTCTCTCTCTCTCTCTCTCTCTCTCTCTCTCTCTCTCTCTCTCTCTCTCTCTCTCTCTCTCTCTCTCCTCTTCTCTTCCTATTTTCCACCTACACATATTGTATTTTACACGTGTCATTAGATAGAGATGCTTTGGTTCTTATGTTGTATTTGAAATTGTATTTGAATTGTTTAAATAAGGATGGGCTGTGTTTCTTTGTTTATTTGGTTGTTGTTGGCTTTTCCATCTTTGCTTGTTTTTTTCCCCCTCACATATATGTTATGTCTTTTTGGACTTTTTAAATTCATGTTCTTGAACACAACTTGAAAAATGTTATGTTTGGGCTAACATCTTAATGTTTTTAATTTCTTGAATGTTTGCTTGCTGCTAGTATTTTTGTGAGTTTTTTTTTCTTTTCCTGAAAATGCTGTTTTTAAGTAAGAAAGATTTGGGAATATATATATTGTTTTTGTTTGGGCTACTTTTTTCTCTGCTGTTGCTCTCAATTCTAATATATTTGAATAAATTATAACAAGTGTATCTGTCTTTACATTAATGTTTAAGTCAGTAATGGATTATGTGTTTATTAAATACATATTTATCTCTTTTGTTAAAATAATCATTAATGTATTCAGTGGGGATTGCGCATTTGTTGAATGTATACCTGTCTTCTTACTCTGTTACCCTTGGAAAATAGAGGTTATTCCTTCCTTCATTCATTCCTTGTTTTCATGTGATTGGTGTGTGCCTATGTCTGCTGTACAATTGTTTTCAAGTGTTTGATATAATTTGTGTGATTGTGACGTACACTGGTTTATGTGTTTTATATATTGTGCTTCTGATGTCTGTTTATGTGTATGATATCAGTGTGTTTCTGATGTCTGTTTCTGTATGTGCAGAGTGGGGGTGAACACATCTGTGAGGAGAAACATGATAATGTTCCAGAGTTGCTACACCACTGGAAGGGATTTTTGACACAACGGTACAAAACTTACTGTGATTCTCCTCAAACATCATTTAAAATTGTTGGAGGGGGGAAGAATCATTTTCATGTTGGCTTTTTGCAGGAATATTTTGTAATTTTTAATATACCAGAAAACACAACTTGTTTAAATGTTTGAAGAATAGAATTTTAATGTTTTGTACCAAATGGGAAACTCTGAAGCTTTAGAGCTGCAATACCTTAAACAAGCTGATACAGATCAGATTTGTTCTGTCTTGGTGGTTTACCTTGATATCAAGTTGTATTTTGTTGATGTGTGTGTGTGTATGTGTGTGTGTGTGTGTGTGTGTGTGTGTGTGTGTGTGTGTGTGTGTGTGTGTGTGTGTGTGTGTGTGTGTGTTTTAGGGGGGTTGTTGCTACATTATTACTCAGACTTTATTTATTTTGACATTTCCCTTTCTGCATGTACACAGGCCTGGTGTACCCAGACAGCTGAAGACAGTGTGGGATGATCAGTTAAATATTTTGTGTGTGCATTTGCTAATGTGTATGGTTTGTTTGTATATTTGTATGTTTTCTATTTTCATAAGAGTCAGTGTACACAAGTGTAAGAACAGGGTTAGTATATTTGTGACTTGCCATAGTGTTGCCTTGTGGTTAATGTATTGGCATGATACATCCACCTCATTGTTCATTGTTGTTTCTTTGTTGTTGTTTTTTTTTTTACTAATATTTTTAACAAGTTTAAAATACTTGCCCACAGTTATCTGACCTTTTCTAATTGGTCATCTTTTTTCTGATGTTTAGCTGCAGCTAGATAGGTGAAGTGAAGATGTTTTTGATTTCTCCATATTTTTATGTGTTTTTTAATACTTTATGGATTGTTCTGTTTTGATAAAGATGTAACCTAAAGATGCCCTCTCTCTCTGTCTCTCTCTCTCTCTCTGTCTCTGTCTGTCTGACTGGCTGGCTGGCTGTCTGGCTGTTTGTCTGCCTGTCTCTGTCTTTGTCTGTCTGTCTTTGTCTCTGTCTCTCCCTCCCCCTCTCTCTCTCTCTCCCTCCCTCTCTCTCTCTCTCTCTCCCTTCTCCCTTCCTACCTTTTTCCCACTTCCACATATATCCTAAACTTGTTATCAATTTTGATATGAATGTTTGGGTATGAAATTGTATTGTTGTTTTCTGAATAAGGAGGGCTGTGTTTCTTTGTTCATTTGGCTGGTTGTTTATTTTTCCATCATTGCTTGCTTTTCCCCCTTACATATATGTTACCCTTTTTTAACTTTTTAAATTCCTGCTCTTGAACACAACTTAGAAAATGTTCTGTTTGGGCATAACAATATAATGTTGTTATTTTCTGGAATATCTGTTAGCTGATAGTTTTCTGTCAGTGTTTTCCCCTGTTATTCATAATATTGTTTTAAAGTAAGATAGATTTGTGAATAAATGTAGACTTTTTTGTTTATGTTGCTCTTTTCTCTGCTGTCTCCTGTCAATTTTAATATAGCTGATTTCATTATAACTATTGTATCTGTCATTATGATTATGTTCAGGTCAGTAAGGGTTTATGTATTTGTTGAATATGTTATTACCTCTATTGTTAAAATAGTTATTAATGGATTCAGGGGGATTCTGCATTTGTTGAATGTATACCTGTCTCCTTTTTTTAAATCATTGGTTGAACTTATTGTAGGTGTTGATGGTTTTGCTTTTTATTATTTTTTTGTTTTGATTTTCTTGTTCAGTTTCATTTTGAATTTTGTTTGCTAATCCCTAATCAGGACAAGGGCCTGATGAAAAAGGTATGTGAATGCTTACTTTGTTACCCTTAGAAAATAGAGATCATGCCTTCATTCATTCGTTCATTTACTCATCACTCATTCATCATTCATTCATTGTTTTCATGTAACTGGTGTGTACCTATTTCTGATGTGTATTTGTTTCTGTGTTTTTTTTTAATGTGTGTGTTTGTGATGTATAGTTGTTTCTGTGTATGATATAAATGTGTTTCTAGTGTCTGTGTGTATATCAGTGTGTTTCTAATGTCTGTGTATGATATCAGTGTGTTTCTGATGTCTGTTTCTGTGTACATCAGTGTGTTTCTGGTGTCTGTTTCTGTGTATGATATCAGTGTGTTTCTGATGTTTGTTTCTGTATGTGCAGAGTGGGGGTGAACACATCTGTGAGGGGAAGCATGGTGGATGTTCCAGAGTTGCTACACCACTGGACAGGATTTTTTTTACATTAAGGTGCAAACCTCACTATAATGCTCTTCACACATTCAAAATTGTGAAAGAAGGGAAGTGATTTTATATTGATTTTTAAATGGAGAAGTTTGTACTTTTTATGTTCTAGAATACCAAACAACAGAACAGGATTTTAATGTTATGCACAAAATTGGAAACCTTGAAATATTTGAGCTGCAATTCATAAAACAAACTGGTTCACATCAGACTTGTTCTGTCTTTATTGATTGGTCTGTTTTGATAAAGCTATATCTTGAAGATGCTCTCTCTCTCTCTCTCTCTCTCTCTCTCCTCTCTCTCTCTCTCTCTCTCTCTCTCTCTCTCTCTCTCTCTCTCTCTCTCTCTCTCTCTCTCTCTCTCTCTCCTCTTATGTTTTTCACTTTCACATAATATACTGTCCTAAAGGTGTCATTAAGATAGAAATGTTTTGGTTCTTATGTTGAATTTGGAATTGCATTCTTGTTGTTCAGATAAGTATGAACTCTGTTTCTTTGTTTGGTTGGTTGTTGTTTTTGCACCTCACATGATGTATGCTACACCTTTTTGGACTTTCTAAATTCATGTTCTTGAACACGACTTGAAAGATGGCATGTTTGGGTGCTGTTGATTTTCATAATGTCTGTTTGCTGTTAGGGTTTTTTGTTAGATTTTCTCCATTTTTTTCATAATATTGTTTTAAAGTAAGACAGTATTGCAAAAATGTGTATCTTGTTTGGTGGGGGCTGCTCCTTTCTCTGCTGTCTTTTCTCCATTTCTAATCTATTTTATTCAATCATAAGTAGTGTATCTGTCTTGAATATAATGCTTAGATGAATTGGGGATTATGGGTTTGTCTAATATATCCATCTCTTTTGTTAAAATAATTATCCATGTATCCAGTGCGGATTATGTGTTTGTTGAATGTAAGCCTGTCTCTTTATTTTTCTAAAATCATAAGTTGAACTTTCATTGTTGGTGTTGGTGATATTGTTTTTGTTTTCTTGGTTTTATGTGGATATTTTGGGGGGAAAGCTGTTGGAGTTGGGGCTGTTGCTGTTGGGGGGTTATTTTGTTTTGTTTTGCTATTCTCTAGTCAGGACAAGGGCCGAGTGAAAAAAAATGTGTGACTACTTACTCTGTTATCCTTACAAAATAGAGATTTTTTTTATTCCTTCATTCATTCCTTGTTTTCATGCGTTTTGTGTGTGCCTATTTCTGATGTACACTTGCTTCTGTGTGTTTGGTATTTGTGTGCTTGTGATGTACACTGGTACATGGTTTCTGTGTCTGATATAGTGTGTTTTTGAAGTCTGTTTCTGTGTGTGATATAGTGTGTTTCTGATGTCTGTTTCTGTGTATGATATAGTGTTTCTGATGTCTGTTTCTGTATGTGTAGATCAATGTTGCAGAGTTACTACACCACTGGACTGATTTTTTCACACAAAGGTACCAAACTCACTGTTATTCTCCTCACATATCATTTACATTTGTTAGAGAAGAGTCATTTTCATATTGACTTTTTAAAGGAATAATTTGCACTTTTTAGTTTCAGTTAAAGTACTGAAAAATATAACAGGGTTTTAGTGTATGTAAAAAGAATTTTAATGTTTTTGTATAAATTGAGAAACTTTAGAGTTGTGATTCACAGCTGGTTCAGATCAGACTTGTTCTGTCTTGGTGGTTTAACTTGACATCATATGGTATTTTGTCCATGTGTGCATGCATGCATATGTGTGTGTGTGGTTTGTTTTTTTGGAGGGCAGTGTGTGGTTACTATATTATTACTCAGACTTTCTTTAATTTAACATGTCCCTTTCTGTGTGTTCACAGGCCTGGTGTACCCAAACAGCTGAAGGCAATGTGGGATAATCAGTTAAGTATTTTGTCTGTGCATCTGCTAGTGTGTTAGGTTTTGTTTGTGGCTTGTATATTTTCCCGTGATGTGTTCGTGGACACAAGTGTTTTATGTAGGTTTATATGAATGTAAGAAGAGATACTGATATATCAATGAGTGGGGGGAGATGGGGGCGTTATATATTGCTTACATTGTCATAGACCTGGTGATGCTTTCAGTAGCACTGTCTAAGAGTCAGTGCTTTGTGTGTGTGTGTGTGGGGGGGGGGGGGGGGGGGGTACTGAGACATTGTCACAGCCTGGCTTGCTATAAGGTTGCCTTGTTGTACTGCATGATACACTGACACCTTGTTGAGTGTTGTACCTTTTCCCTAATAATTTCACATTCTTTAAATACTTACACAAAGCTGTTTTTTTTAATATTTTATTTGAAATATGTTCAGCTGCTGCCTATGTTTGCACATTTGTTAGAATAGTTTCATAAATTTGAGATTTTTAAAAATTAATTTTATTATTTGTGCCAGGTTATTTAATGTAAGTATTGTTTCTGATGTGTTTCTGTGTATGAGGTTTTGTGTGTGTGTGTGTGTGTGTGTGTGTGTGTGTGTGTGTGTGTGTGTGTGTGTGTGTGTGTGTGTGTTCCTGATGTACATTTGTTTGTGTGCTTGATATAAAGATGTATCTGATATCTGTTTGTATGTTTGATGCACAAATTCTTCTAAGCTTCTGATGTTTGTGTATGTGCAGAGTGGTCCCTCCCCCCCAACACTGAGCCAGCAGTGAAGACTGTGCACACTTCTTTGCTTGCCCCGAGTCAGGGAGGGAGGGAGGGCTGCTGTACAGACACTGACTGCCTGCTGTCCTGCCCTTTCTGTAGCACCCCCCCCCCCTTCCCCCAACTGAGCCAGCCACCAGTGAACAGGAGGGTGAGGGACATGACATGACATTGTCTAGGACCAACTAAAATGTTGTTTTGTTTTATTTTTAGCTTTCTTCTTCTTCTTGCTTTCTGACTTTCCTCTTCTTTGTTCATTACTTTTGTTTTCTGCTTCTTCTTCTTCTTCCTCTCGTTTACTGACTTTCCTCGTATTTGTTCTTTATTTTGTGTTTTCTGCTTCCTCTTCTTCTTCTCTGTTTACTGATTTTCCTCTTCTTTGTTCTTTATTTTTGTTTTTTAGCTTCCTCTTCTTCTTCTCTTTTACTGACTTTCCTCTTCTTTGTTTTTTTATTTTGTTTTCTGCTTCCTCTTCTTCTCTTGTACTGACTTTCCTCATCTTTGTTCTTTCTTTTTTGTTTTCTGCTTCCTCGTCTTCTTCTTCTCTTTTACTGACTTTCCTCTTCTTTGTTCTTTAGTTTTGTTTTCTGCTTCCTCTTCTTCTCTTGTACTGACTTTCCTCATCTTTGTTCTTTCTTTTTTGTTTTCTGTTTCCTCGTCTTCTTCTTCTCTTTTACTGACTTTCCTCATCTTTGTTCTTTCTTTTTTGTTTTTTTTGCTTCCTTTTCTTCTTCTCTGTTTACTGACTTTCCTCTTCTTTGTTCTTTTTTTCTGCTTCCTCTTCTTCTTTTGTACTGACTTTCCTCTTCTTTGTTCTTTATTTTTGTTTTCTGTTTCCTCTTCTTCTTCTTCTCTTTTACTGACTTTCCTCTTCTTTGTTCTTTATTTTTTGCTTTTTTGCTTCCTCTTCTTTTTTCGTCTGTTGCCTTCTTCACTTCCTTCTCCCCCTGCTTTTAGTTTCCCTTCTCCAGTTTTCCCCATCAGCATCATTGTATTTGGAGGTGGTGGTTTTTGTTGTGAAGTCCTGTTCATCTTCTTGTGTGCCTGCTTTGGTGGTCAGAACAGCCAGGCTGCCTGTATCAGAAACAGCCGCCTGCCTCTCTCTTTGTCTGTCAGCACTGGGTCAGCTGCAGGTGTCAGGAAGGAAGGAGAGGTTGTGTCAAGTCACAGTTTGATTTCCTCAGGGTACATTGAAAAAGCCATGCATTGTTGTTGTTTTTTAGCATCAAGCCCGAAATCTAGAAACAAAAACAATGTTACTTCTTTAATACCATAATTGCTAACAATTAGACAGACTTAATATAAAAAAAAAAACCAACAAGAAGAACAAAACCCAACACAACAACACAAAATATACTGCAGAACTCCTACTCACACTCACAGACACACACACAGACCACCACACACACACACACACACACACAACACACACACACACACACACACACACACACACACACACACACACACACTCACACACACACACACACACACACACACACACACACACACACACACACACACACACACACACGCACACAGACAGACTAACGGACAGACTCACACACACACACACACACACACACACACACACACACACACACACACACACACATTAAAAAAAAATTAAGTTAAAAATACAAATCAAAAGAACAAATCATAAAATGTTAAAAAAGTAATATAAGGTTACAATATCACCTGATCTTTCCTATTCATACTTTAACTTTTTAAAAAAGAAGACAAGAAACAAACCCAATAAATAGGGAAACAAAGAAAAAAACGAAACAAACACAAAAAGCAAATAAAGAAATAAACAAACACAAAAACAAACAAGGAAATAAACAAATAAAACAAACAGGAAAACAAACAGCAATACTAACAAGGAAATGAAAATTTCAAAAACATAGGAAAGGAATAAATAAAGCAAACTGGAAAACAAACAAGGAAACAAACAAAAAAACAAAAAGGATACTAACAAGGAAATAAAAAGACAAAGGAAAGGAACAAATAAAATAAACAAGGAAAAGAACATGAAAAGTTGAGAAACAATTAAAACGAGGAAAGAAACAAAAACCCCAAGGCAATAAACATGAAAATAACAAGTAAAATCAACAAGGAAACAAACAAGGAAATAAGCAAAACAAACAAGCCAAGAAAGGACATTAATAAATTAAGCAAACAAGGAATTCAAGAAAAAAAATCAAGAAATAAACAAATAAAACAAACAAAGAAACAGAACAAAGAAATGAAATACACAAGGAAATAATCCAATAAAACAAACAAGGATGCAAAACAAATAAAATGAAAAAAAGTAAAATAAACAAAAATAAACAAGAACATAAATAGACAAGGAGAAAAAATGAAACAAAGAAGAAAATAAGAAATAAAACAGAGAATAAAAAAAATAAATAAATAAAACAAACCAGGAAATAAGCAGGAAAGTAAACTAATAAAACAAACAATGAAAAAAGATAAAACAAGAGGAAGTAAACAAGGAAATAACAAGTAAAGAAAGAAAAATAAATAAAACAAAGAAGGAAAGAAATTAAACAAACAAGAAATAAGGAAAAACACAAGTAAAGCAAGCAAGAAAACAAACAAGGACTTAAGCAACAAGATAACCCCACAAAAAAACAAAAAAAGAACAGAAAATAAACAGAGAGAATAAACGAAATAAACAATGAAACTAAACAAGGAAATAAACAGTGAAAGAAACAAGAAAATAAACAAATAAAACAACTTAGAAATTAAACACAAACATAAAACAATCAAAGAAATAATACAAACCAAGAAATAAACAAATGAAAGAAAGACAGGAATAAAAAAATATAAACAAGGAAATAACGGAAGAACTAAGCAAAATAAAACTATCAAGGAAACAAACAAATCTATGATGCAAAGAAATAAGCATAGAAAGCAAACAAGGAAATAAACAAATATTTAAAACAAACAAGGAAATTACTTTAACAATCAAAGAATAAAACAAGAAACTGAACACGAAAATGAACAATGAAATTAACAAACAAAACCAACAAGGAAATGAACAATGAATTAAACAAATAAAATTGACATGGAAATAAACAAGGAAATAAATAAAACATAGAAAGAAATAGACACATAAAACAAACAGGCAATAAATAAAACATGGAAGGAAACTAAAAAAATAAACAAGACAACAAACAAGGAAATAAACAAATAAAACGGAAATAAACAAATAAAACGAACAAGGAAATTAACAAATAAATCACACAAGGAAACAAACCATTAAGAATAAACAAGACAAAGAGAAGGAAAGAAACAAACAAATTTAACATGGAAATAAACAAACAATGCAAACAAGAAAATAAACAAACAGCATAATTATTTAGAGTATCCATTCAATAGGAATCAGACAAGAAGTATCAAAGAAATAATGATAATGATAAAACCAGTACAAAAATGATAACAATCCCTTGTCGTCAATGAAAAAGACAGGTTACAAGTTAAAGTTTTATTTTCAGATGGTACATTGAATAAGAAGTGTCCCTGGTTTTTTTTCATCAATCCAACTATCTAAGACAAAATATGCATGCGCATATACAAGAATGAAAACCTAAACAAAATAAACCATATAACATTGAAAATAAACATTAACATTCTTTGAAAAACACCCACCAAAAAAGAATGTCACACACACACACTGACAAAAGGCAAACAACAAACCCCTAACCTGCCCCTCCCCCCCTCCCCCCCATTAAAAAAGGGAAATAAGAAAAAGATTCAAAATAAAACCAACAAAACAACCCACACACACAAGCTCACAGTCCGTCTATGAGACTATAAACCAAGGAGGCCCAATCTCACACATGTTAAATCCTGTTCCCCTATTGGTAAGAGTAGGCCATTGTATGCTGGTGGGAACAGATGACCCAATTTACAAAACTGCATGTACAGGGGACTGGATGTAAAAAAAACCAGGAGTGCTTATTCTATTATCCTCGATATAAAAGAATGATAAAAAAAAATACACACAAAACAACCCAAAAAGAGCAGAAAGTAAGTAAACTAGCAACCCCCCCCCCCCCCAAAAAAAAAAAAAAGTCAAAATAATGAAAAGAAGCAAACAGAAAAAATCCCCCATCCCCCTAGAAAACCATTTAACACAAGCAAAAAGAAAAATGAACAAAAAGAAAACAACAGAGGACAAAACAAAAGTGAAAGATCAGAAACAACCCCCCAATAAAAAAGACCTAAGACAAACAATAAACAAAACACAACCACCATCAACAACCCCCCCAACCTCCCCACCCCCAAATCAGCATGTAACCACACAGAAACACACACACACACACACACACACACACACACACACACACACACACACACACACACACACACACACACACACACACACACACCCTATATATTAGTTTCCTCTGTGTGTGTGTGTGTGTGTGTGTGTGTGTGTGAGAGAGAGAGAGAGACAGAGAGAGAGACTGACACAGAGACACACACACACAGACACACACACACAGACACACAGATTCCTTTTAGCAGCAGCTAGCCAAAGTGAAATTAATCTGAAGTCTGAACTCTCTATCTTCTGGCTGTTTTCTGCCTCTCTCTCTGTCTTTTATTCTCTGTCCCTCTCTCTGTTTGTCTGTCTCTGTCCCCCCCCCCCCCCCCCCCTCTCTCTCTCTCTCTCTCCTCTCTCTCTCTCTCTCTCTCTCACATGGCAATTTGAGGACCCTGGTTGATTGGGGTCGAAGAGATTTTTTCTTCTGGAGTTAACATCAGTGCTGACTCCACTCTCCCCACAAGTCCTTTGGATGAGACTTTAAACCAAGGCCCCATGTCCAACGCACACAGAACATCTTGCGCACTTAAATCCTTTTCCACTTTTCATAAGAGTAGGCCATCGTGTGCCGGTGGGAACAGATGACATTTACAAAACTGCATACACGCGGGGACTGGATGTAAAAAAGCACAAGAGTGCTTATTCCATTAGCCTCAATTTAAAAGAATAAATCAAATCAAATCCCCCCATCCCCCCCCCCCCCTCCTCTCTCTCTCTCTCTCTCTCTCTCTCTCTCTCTCTCTCCTCTCTCTCTCTCTCTCTCTCCCCTAATAGTCTGGTGGTCAGAGTGATGCACATTGTGCTTGTGATCTACTGACCTAGGTTTAAATCTTGTTTAAGAGGATTTTCCCCTTGAGTTAACAGTGCCAATCCACTCCCCCTAAAAGTCCTTTGGATGAGACTATAAACTTTATTTATTATCATTTTTTAAATTACTATTCTTTTATATCGAGGATAATGGGATAAGCACTCATGTGCTTTTTTTTTATAATCCAGTCCCCATGTGTATGCAGTTGTGTAAATATTGTCATCTGTTCCCACCGCCACACAATGGCCTTCTCTTCCGAAAGTGGAACAGGATTTAATGTGTGCCCAAGATGTTGTGCATGTGTTTGCACATGGTGTTTACAGTCTCATCCAAAGACTTTTGGGGAGAGTGGAGTCACCACTGATGTTAACTCCAGGGAAAAAATCCACTCCAATGGGTTGGTCTTAAATTGCCAGCAGCAATGTTCTGACCACTAGTCTGTCCCGTCTCCCCTTACTCGGGTCCAATGTGCAAATGCACATAGAACATCTTGCACACATGTCAAAACTTGTTATGCTTTTTGAAAGAGTAGCCCATTGTGTGCTAGGGGGAACACATGACAAAAAATTACAAAACTGCATACATACATGAGTACTTGTTCCATTATCCTTGAAATAAAAAGAACAAAAATATTGTTTTATAAAAGCAAGCTCTCTCTCTCTCTCTCTCTCTCCTCTCTCTCTCTCTCTCTCTCTCTCTCCTCTCCTCTCTCTCTCTCTCTCTCTCTCTCTCTCTCTCTCTCTCTCTCTTTCTCTCTCTGTTATGATACAAACATTCTTTATTTTAAGAACTTGTATTTGTTCTGTGTTGTCCTCAATAAAGGGAAAGGGGGAGGGGGTGTCTCTTTGCTTTTTTGTTTTTTGTTGTTGTTGGGTTTTATTGGAGGGAGGAGGGGGGGAGTGGCGTGTTCATCTAAAACACAAAAAGTTTTCTTATCTCATGGCTACATAGGTAAATGGTTTGTTTATTCTAATTATCTCATTACCCTGGTGAAAAAAAAAGTTCATTGATTCTGTCTCTGTATAAATTATGTTTGTCTGTCTGTCTGTCTGTCTGTCTGTCTGTCTGTCTGTCTGTCTGTCTGTCAGTCTGTCTCTCTCTCTCTCTCCCCTCTCTCTCTCTCTCTCTCTCTCTCTCTCTCTCTCCTCTCTCTCTCTCTCTCTCTCTCTCTCTCTCTCTCTCTCTCTCTCTCTCCTCTTACGGATAGCCTAGTGGTCAGAACATTGAGCTGGCAATTTCACACCCAGGTTGGAGTCCGGTGGAGGAGATTTTTCTCCTGGAGTTAACATCAGAGCTGACTCCACTCTCCCCAAAAGTCCTTTAAACCAAGGCCATGTGCAAACTCACACAGAACATCACACAGAACATCTTGCGCACACATTAAGTCCTGTTCGCTTTTCGTAAGAGTAGGCCATCGTGTGCCGGTGGGAACAGATGAGATTTACAAAACTGCATACACACGGGAACTGGATGTAAAAAAGCACAAGAGTGCTTATTCCATGATCCTCGATATAAAAGAATAAAAGAATAAATCTATCTGTCTCTGTCTCTGTCTCTCTCTTTCTCTCTCTCTCTCTCTCTCTCTCTCTCTCTCTCTCTCTCTCTCTCTCTCTCTCTCTCTCTCTCTCTCTCTCTCTCTCTCCTCTCTCTCTCTCTCTCTCTCTCTAATCCATGAAGTCCATGTATACATGATTGTAGACAGTGTATGTATGTATGTTTGTATGTTTGTATGTATGAATGTATGAATGTATGTATGTATGTATGTATGTATGTATGTATGTATGTATGTATGTATGTATGTGTGTGTGTGTGTGTATGTATGTATGTATGTATGTATGTATGTATGTATGTATGTGTGTGTCTATGTATGTATGTATGTATGTATGTATGTATGTATGTATGTATGTATGTGTGTATGTATGTATGCGTTTCTAGAGAAATGAGCTATTTCTAGAGATGTGAGATTTTTCTAGAGAAGTGAGCTATGCCTGTTGTGTGTGTTGCCAGGTCTTGTGCAGCCCATGTGAAGACACAGGAGAGGCAGGGACAGTGCAGCAACAGGACTGGAGGAGGGAGGGAGGCAGCGCTGAAGCCCAGGAGAGACTGAGGAGAAACAGGCTGATAGCCAATGCAGGAGGGAGGCACAGGTCTGTCAGACAAAGCTAGAATTGTAAGAGAAAATACAGTAAGAAAAAAATCTATAAAGACAAAGTTATAGCTATCAGAATAAATTCATAAAAAATATAATAAAAAGACTATGCTATTATTATCACAATAAATACACGAAAAATAAAATACAAAGGACAAAGTTATAACAATCGGAATAAATACACAAAAATGTAATAATAAACAAAAAAGTATAACTATCAAATGAATAAACTAAAAATAGTCAAATGAGAAAGACAAAGTTAAATTTATAGTTATCAAAATAACCACAGAAAAAAGAATGATACACAGGCGAAATAATGAAAATCAAAATAAATACAATGAAAAAATAAAATAATCATTAGATTCTATTTGATATTAAAAAAGGGAAACTGATAATTATCGGAATAACTAGAATGAAAACAATATGAAAGAGACAAACTTGCAATGATCAGAATAAACACAGTAGACAGATTTTTTTTAAAAGAGTTATCATTAGCAGAATACATACAGTGAAAAAATATTACAAAAGACAAACTGAAATTATAACAATGGATACAAAGAATGAGTTTTCAAAAGACAAAAAATATAACTATCAGAATTAATTCACTAAAAATGTTTATAGAAAGACAAATATATAAATCTTAGAATAAGTACACTAAAATATAAAAAGACAAAGTTCTATCAGAATAAATACACTAGAAATAAGACAAAGTTCTAGCTATCAGAATAAATACACTAACATTAATTATGATAAAAATACAAAAGCTCTAATTATTACAACAAATAAACTAGAAATAATACAATCAAAAGACAATGTTATGATTATATGAAGAAATGCAGTATAAACAAAGCAAAAAAGACACAGTGCAGGAAACAGGAGAGGTGTGGAAAAATGGCTGTTGTCTCCAAGATAGCAGGTTTGGACAGACCAAGGGAAGTAATCACTGACAGGCTGCCAAACACATTGTCAGCAGAGTGTTTGCCTAATTTTTTTTCCAGTTGAACTGTGGAGATCTGTGTTCATTAAACAGTTCAGTTGTGGAGATTTGTGTGTTCACCTTGTGCACATGTTAAAACCTATTCTGAGAATTAGAAGACTAGGCCACTTTGAGCTAGTGAGAACAAATGACAATGTTTACAAAACCACAAATACATGGGGACTAAAAATAACCAAAAAACCCACACAGGTCCTTATTTTGTTATCCTGAAGTAGAAGATTGAAAACTGAAATATAGCAATAACAAGATGAAGAAAAGAAAATCGTTAGTCAAGTCAAGTTATTTTTTTCCAGATGGCACATTGACTAATCATTGAATGACTTTTATCACTCATCCATCTATCAAGGGAAAAAACAAATTAAGACCCCCAAAATCCAACCAACGAACAGAAAAAGCATAAAAATAAACAAAACAGCAAATTAACAAGCTAGAAATAACAAAAATAACACCAAAAAAATATTTCACCACAACATTTTCACAACAACCTATAATAATAAAATAGACTCTAAAAGGAACCAAAAAAACATAATGTACAAGAAAACTAACTCATCCCACTCACTCACACACACACACACACACACACACACACACACACACACACACACACACACACACACACACTATCAAGCAAGCAAGTTATATAATACAAGATTTCAATATTATCCATTCCTTTATCTTCATACTCTATTTAAAAAGTCAAGGAACAAAAAAAAAATTGTAATGAAACATGACAAAACACCCTAAAAAATTATCTCCATATCATAATTATAAAAAATCTCCAAAATATCAGACTAAAGAATCATCAATATTTATAATAATGTTACAACAAATGATAATCACCCACACCACTAAAAATTCAACTCAAATATTTTCAATACAAATATCTTTTAATTTGATGATAATAAATAAGCACTTGTGTGCATTTGTACATCTAGTCCTTGCCCTTATTAGGGATAGAATAAGATTTATATATAAAAAGAACTCTTTTAACCTTCGCCAGACCTCGTTTTCAAACTCACACGGAAGAGCTCCTGGGTGACTAGTCACCCATGGTTTTTACATAGGCATTTCCCTTACTACGGGCCTCGCCAGATTTCGTGGGTAACCAGTCACCCATGGTTTTTACATAGACATTTCCCCTACAACGCCTCGCCAGATTTCGTGGGTGACCAGTCACCTATGGTTTTCAAATAGATCAGACAGCTAAGCATCATGTAATTTTTGAGACAATAAAGCTGAATCTGAAAAGGTGATGTCTTAGAATCAATGTGTGTTGCGTTGATTATGATGTGGGAAATAAGAGCTCATTCATTTGATTTGAAAGTTAAAGGTTTACTAGCACCCATGTAAACTGAAAGAGACTGACAAAGAAACACACACACACACACACACACACACACACACACACACACACACACACACACACACACACACACACACACACACACACACACACACAGACAAGACAAGGCAAGGCAAGGCAAAGTCTTTTATTCGAGGATAATACATAAGCACTCGTGTGCTTTTTTACATCCAGTCCCCGCCCTTTTCAGGGATACATCAAGTTGAAAATATACTAAACAATAAGGCTTTACGCAGTACCAAACCACACACAAGAATAAAGGACACTATATATGATAAGGTAATAAAATGCACTCTTTCAGAAGACAAAAATCAGAAGTCACAATAAAAAATTTTGATTATGGAAAAAAAAGAAAAGCGTTAGTAGATAAGGAGCAAACAAGATAACAAAATGAAATAAACAACCGAAAACATCAATCCACCACTATCTATCAAAACTTGTACATGTAATATAAATCATACATTTGGATAAAAGGGGAATTTTTTTTTTTAAACTAGCATCCTTATTGGAGGGGGGGGGGGGAGAGAGAGAGAGAGAGAGCTATAACAAATACACTATATGTTTTTAGCATTAACACAGTATGTTTTTAGCATTCTAAACAAAATATATATTTCACAAATATGCGGTAAATGGCATCAAATAGCAACTTTCTGAGGAAAAAATTAAAACACAGATCATCAAGATCATAAATTCTTTAATATCTTTATCAATTTCTCCATGAAATTTTCAGTCAGACTCAAACTGGTGTGTTCATAACAGAAGCCCCCAAAAAGTTTAACATGTGCAAAAGCCAAAAAGCAAAATAACAATTGTACCTGCTGATATCAATCATAGGTAAGGAAAGAAATCATGTACATTTAAGAACAGAACAAACCATACAAATCAGTGCACATTTGCACGCGTACACACACACATATGATATACACACTTGCAAAATACTAGAAATATGATTCTGAACTGTTAGAATGCACAAAATACTAAGAAGAAATTCAAACCTGAACTGTCTGTACGGATAGTATCCTACATTTCATTACTGAATGTCTTGGATAAGATAACACCAAATCAAACAAACAAACAAAATCAAACAAAAACAGTAGAAAATATTTTCATTCTTATGAAGGACATCAGTACCAGTTTAGAGCTGAGACAAACATTTACCAGCATCAATAGGGAGCTGCTAAAACTGATTTTGTTCTTGTATTTGTTGCCCCTGGGCTCAATGATTGCTGGGAGTGGGAGGTGTTGCTCTTGGCAGTTCTTCACCACCAGGTGCTTGGATGATAGTAACCTCTGTCTCCAGCATCAGACTGCAGTCTGGGCAGATTTGCATAGCGTGATTTCGACATATCCAGTTTTGGCAGTTAATGCAGGAACCTGTTGTTTTGCGATCAGCCTTCCAGTGGTAGAAGCCACAGCGGCCTTGTGCCTTCTTTTGTTTCTTTGGACTTTGGCTGGTGGTGGACTTTCTTGCAGCAGATACAGAGGACTTCTTTGCAGTTGCTGCAGAACATAGTAAAAGTCTTATGATTTTAGCCAACCTCCATGTGTAAAACAACCTTTTAATAAAATTAACAACTACTATCAAACAGAAAAATGTTTCACTTACTGATCACACAGTTGCTCAGGCCTTCTAGAATGTTGTTGCAGGAAAGGATGAGTGACTGTCAGCTTTCCTTATTTGAACCATTACCTATTCTTGCTGACTCGGGCCTAAACCAATCAACTCAAAATAGAAATGTCCAGAAAATTTCTTGCTGACTCGGGCCTAAACCAATCAACTCAAAATAGAAATTTCCAGAAAAATACTTGCTGATTCAGACCAATCAACTAAACTAGAAATATTTAGAAGAAAGGATTCATCAAAGGACATGCCATACTACAAGTTTGGTTGAATAGAAGACTGAACCTGAGCACGCTCTCTCAGGTGTTAATCACATGACTGTCTTAAGTGAGCAAGGCACACTTGCTAACCCTCCAGCTATCCTACTAGGTCTACAAGGACCACACAAAAGATCCTTACTGCAGACCTGGTTGACAAAGGCAATGGAAGACAAAAGCCCAGCCACCAGCCCAGGGGCTAAAGTAGGTCAAGAAGCCTACATGTTTCTGAGTTGACTACTCAAGTTTGTTTGGTCCCAAGGAGATAGATCTACTGGCCACCCAAGGAAAGCGCTTCTTCAAGCACAATAAAATGTATGGGTGACCAGCTACCCACGAGCCCTAGCATGTGTAGGAAAGGGTTGCAGTCTATAAAAGGTATGGGTGACCAGCCACTCACGAGCCCTGGCATGTGTAGGAAAGAGCTGTGGTCTATATAAAAAGTATGGGTGACCAACCACCCACGGTATCTGGCGAGGGTTATACAACGTTTTTATGGTCTAATTACTCATTTATTTACAAACATAAAATCTTCATATTCAGTGGAATTATGCACAAATATATAATAAACAAAGTCATAAAATTTGAGCTTGATGAAATTAAAACTGACAAAGTTATGATCATTTAACTGAGAGTCTGGGTAATTTTTCACCCACGGTGTCTGGCGAAGGTTAAAGTAACCACACACACACACACACAAGAAGCAACAACAACAAAACAAGGTAAAACTAAACAGAAAAAAGTTCAGGAAAACACTAATAAGTAAAATGTACACAAACAGAAAACTAGCATAAGGAGAAATTATGAAAATAATGAAAATGAATATTTCAAAGGGGCAGAGGATAAGTGGGGAGTAAAGGAAAATATAAAACAGTCATGCTACTGAAAATACCATCCCACCATCAACAAAACAAATCAGATAAATCATAATGTTTTGGTAAAAGGGGAGGATGAAACTTAACCTATATCATAATAATGGAGACAAAAGTACTACCAATAGCAAACTACATAAAACGTGTCCCACATGTAATAGTTACGAAATTTTTGCATAACTTTTTTTTAATAGCATAATGATTTACACACACACACACACACACACACACACCACACACACACACACACACACACACACACACACACACAAGATGCACAAGTACATCACCAACTGGCTTTATACTAAGTGAAATGCATAATTATGCCTTAAATTAAGAGTGAAATTTTATTATCAAGGAACATAAAAGGAATTTATCAGCTGAGAGAGTGAGAGAGGGAACATAATTTTCCAGACAGAAAAGTGGATATAACCATATCATAAATACGATGAACATAATTTATTCTGCTGGAAAAAAAAATCAGTAGAAAAAAAAATTACAAGAAATATATTGTATTTGACTCTCATGATGAGATTAAAAAAAAAACAACGAAATTTGAATAAACATTTCTCAATACAAATAATAAACATGATTGATCTTTAGGCCTAACTTTCAGAGAGAAATAGAGTGAAAGAGAGAGATAATTATAATTAAGCGTGACAGCAGTGCTGTGATAGTTCAGTGTTGTGATAGTTAAGTGGTGTAATAGTTCAGTGGTGTGGTAGTTCAGTGGTGTGGTAGTTTAGTGTTGTGATAGTTCAGTGGTGTGATAGTTCAGTGGTGTGATAGTTCAGAGGTGTGGTAGTTTAGTGTTGTGATAGTTAAGTGGTGTAATAGTTCAGTGGTGTGGTAGTTCAGTGGTGTGGTAGTTTAGAGTTGTGGTAGTTCAGTGGTGTGATAGTTCAGTGGTGTGATAGATCAGTGGTGTGGTAGTTTAGTGTTGTGATAGTTCAGTGGTGTGATAGTTCAGTGACTGATGTGTGCTCTATGATTCTGTGTGCAGGCAGTGTCCATGTTGAAAGAGACCTAGGCATTGGCAGCCACTGGCCACAAGAACTGACCTTCACATTGTGTTCCCATAACTGTGAAATGTAGTGCAGTGCAGCGTAGTTTGTGTAGTGCAGTGTAGTGTAGTGCAGTGCAGTGTAGTTTGTTTAGTGCCGTGTTGGTAATGCAGTGCAGTGTTGTCTACACCATCCTCCCTCCACCCCTATGGCTGAAATAAAAACTCTCCACTATAACCACAACCACACACCCCCTTTCCTTTGCTTGTGCTCATTAAACTGACAACGTCATTTTTCAGCTACTGTACAGGGGGTTCATGCACACACATTTGACATGTCATTGTGTTGACTTACCTTTTTGTGTTCTTGAGAGAGAGAGAGAGAGAGAGAGAGAGAGAGAGAGAGAGAGAGAGAGAGAGAGAGAGAGAGAGAGAGTCTTTGGCAAAGTCTTTTTGGCAAGGCAGAAGCCTGTATTCAGATGTCTGCATTAGGAATATCTTCTTTTTGGCAAGGCAAAGTCTTTTATTCGAGGATAATAGATAAGCACTCGTGTGCTTTTTTACATCCAGTCCCCAGAGAGAGAGAGAGAGAGAGAGAGAGAGAGAGAGAGAGAGAGGGAAAAAAATATCAGGAAGTCCTACATGTAGAGTTTCCACATCAGAATGAATAATGATGGCAATACCAATCCATTACAACCACATGCATTCTACTTCTGTTCTTCAGCTGCCTGTATGCAGATGTGTGTGTTTTAAAAGTGGAAAATTGGAAAAGAGGGAGGGGGGGGGGCAGTGGTTGACCTCAAAGCCCCATTGTGAAATTTTGTGCTTGAGGGTTTGCTCACCAGTAAGATTTTTTTATATATATATTTTTTGGCCCACCAGTAAGTTACGGCATCCCAACTTCAGGGACCATGTGGAAATATGATACCAGTGTGACTAGGCTTTCTACATGTTGTCAATTAGTCATACCAGTACACGGTGACCTCCTCTGCCAAACAGTGGAACAGGTTTTAATGTGGTGTGAAATGTTCTGCCTGTGTTTGTACACAGGAATTTGGTGTGGAGTCTCATCCTGAAATTTTATTGCTCACCACCCTCAGTCAAGGCAAATTTTTCAGCAGGAAATTTGGATTGTTCTCCTTGGGAACAGAGGACAAAATGTACACAGGGACTGGATGTAAAAAGCACACCAGTGCTCATTTCATTCTCTATGAAAAAAAGAAAGAATGAAGAAACATTGAAGTACAGGCTTCAAAAGTAGAGACATCTGTTTACAGATATTCCCAATGCAGACATCTGAATACAGGCTTCTGAAATGCAGACATGGAAGGTACATGATATAAACATAGATTAAAAAATTATGTGTAAACATGAAATAGGTGTACAAATATCCCAAATACTTGGTCAATTATCGTAATGTAAAAATAAAACCCTTTAAATTGGAAACAAATGCATCTGTAATTATTGCACACATGTAATTACTGACATAGATACCAACATCAAATGTCACAGATATCTGAAGTAATGACACCTAAAATGCATTAGATGAACAAGACCTCGTGAATGCAAGTTCTACAGAAAGATTTATCAAATACTTCAAAAAAGACTCAGACCACCAATAATAATGAAAAGATGTAACCTAATACAAGCAAATGAAAACAACAGAAATAAGTATCACAATATGGACATTTCCTACATAAATAACTGTTGAAGACCTTTTTAAAACAGATGGCAAAAGTGCATACGGATTTCAAATAATTATTTAAATACAGACTTGCATTTGGAATACAGACATCAGAAATATACAATCTACTACAGGTATTAATAATGTCATCCAAAACAACCATTAGCATTTTAGGCAGTCTCGCCAGGCATTTTAATTAAATCACAGACATCTAGATGTGGATGGCTGCTACACAGGATGAGGCATTTACACCCCATCATTTAACAATCATTTTATTCATTTGTAAATGAGCTTAGGCAGAAGCTCAAAGGCTTGCCAATAGCAAGCTTTTTTTTATGTATGTAACCCCCACCCCCTAGTTTAAGTAGGAGCAATTCAGTTACAGAGATGGTGTTTAACATGACATCTGTGTAGGGACACTTGTCACCTGCTCTGATGGGCACATAGAGCCTGATGTGGCTCAGATATGGTGCCTGTGCTAGCACACAGGGCCTCAGTTTATTGCTTTGTTCAATGAGTAATTTAACGGTAAGGTAAAAGTGTCCCCTAACCTGTGTGCTCACTGATCAGTGAGGTGTCTGAGACCTCAGCTCTTCCAGGAGCCAGCATATTAACCAGGAGCTGGCATAATTATTAACCAGGAGCCACCATATTAAGGGTGGTGCCCATCTCCTCCCCCTTGCTCCTAAAGCAGGCGGGTAGCCACTGACAGCTGGGGGACTGTACTGAAACCATCAGGGACAGGACAGGTTGGTGGCCAGAGCATTCACTTTCCCCTGATAGGGTGAAGCAACATTCAGCATGCTTAGCAAGTGGATGGGGGACTGTTTGCACACCTTGACTTCACTACAGTCCCCCATTTCAATCAGCTCAATTGGTACATGCCTCTTGAGGGTCAGGGAAGGTAAAGCAGCAAAGTACAAGAGATATGTACAGAACTCAATATGCTGACCCTAGAGAAGCTTGATGTGTGGCCACGCCACAGCCCCAAAGAGTTGAGAAAGTTTGTCAAAAGGAAAGCTGGTAAGTGTACTTGATAAGAAGCGAGCAGTGCGCATAACAAAAATGACGATATACAACAATGTGATGCACCACAGCAAAGTGCAGGGTCCCCGCCACATGTGCACACACAAACACACTGACAAACACCAGTGCGCGCACGCATGCGCGCATGCATACCCACCCCCCTCCAGAAAAAAGGCACCGTTTTGCACAAAGATGCGACGGAAAGAGTTGTTTTCAGCCCCATCCAGCCCCGATTTTTGCATGGTAAAAGATCCTACAGCACCAAGACAAAATCGCACTGTATGCATACACTCTCTCCTACCATCTTGGATATGCGTGGCGACGCCACAGCCCACAGAAGCTAAGAAAGGTAGTTTGTCGGAAGAAAAGCTGGTATGTGTATGCGACAAGAAATAAACAGTGGGCACAAAATTAGTGACAATATACAGCAACATGATGCACCACAGCAAACTGCAAAGTCCTTGCAATATGTGCCGACACAAACAAATACACTGACAAACACCAGCGCACACGCTTGCACGCACGCATACCCACCCCCCTTAGAAAAAAGGCGCCGTTTTGCGCATAGATGCAACCGAAAGAACCATTTTCAGCCCCGTCCAGCCCCGACTATTTCTCGGTAAAAGATCCCTCAGCACCAAGACAATATCGCACTGTGTTCATACACTCTCTCCTACTATCTTTGATATGTGTGGCGCCGGATTTGTGGCGACACTACAGACCTCAAGAGCAAAGATAAGAAAGCTAGTTTGTCGGAAGGAAAGCTGGTAAATGTACACTTTAAAAAACAAGTAGTGCGCACAACAATAACGAAAATATACGCCAATATGATGCACCACAGCAAAGTGCAGGGACCCCACCACATGTGCTGACACAAACACATTGACAAACACCAGCGCGTGTGCGCGTACGCATACCAAGCCCCCTCCATAAAAAGGCGCTCTTCTGTGCAAAGATGCAACAGAAAAAGCCGTTTTCAGCCCCGTCCATCCGCGACGTTTGAAGGAAAAGGTCCCAAGGCACCAAGACAATATCGCACTGTATGCATACAGCCTCTCCTACCGTCTTCGATATGTTTGGCTCCGGATTTCTGGCGAAGCCACTGCCCCCAAGTGCTAAGAAATCTAGTTTGTCGGAAGGAAAGCTTGTTAAGTGTATGCGACAAAAAAACAAGCAGTGCGCACATCAATAATCACTATATACAGGAATGTAATGTACTTCAGCAAAGTGCAGGGTCCCCGCCACATGCACACACACAAACAAACACACTGACAAACACTAGCGAGCACGCATGCGCGCACATCCCCTCCCCCCTCAAGAGAAAAGGCGCCGTTTTGCGCAAAGATGCGACCGAAGGAGCCGTTTTCAGCCCCGTCCACCCCGACTTTTCCATGGTTAAAGATCCCACGGCACCAAGACAATATTGTACGGAATGCATACACTCTTCCCTACCATCTTGGATATGCGTGGCGCCGGTTTTGTTGCGACGCCACAGACCCCGAGAGGTAAGAAAGGTAATTTGTCAGTAAAAAAGCTGGTAAGTGTATGTGACAAAAGACAAGCAGTGAACGCAAGAATAATGGCAATATACACCATTATGATGCCTCACAGCAAAATGCAGGTTCCCGGCCACATGCATGCACAAAAACAAACACCAGCGCTCGCGCGCGTGCGCGCATGCATACCCACCCCCCTTTAGTAAATGTTGCCGTTTTGCGCTAAGATGCGACCGAAAGAGCCGTTTTCAGCTCCCTCAAACCTCCACTTTTGTACGGTAAAACATTCCACGGCACCAAGACAATATCGCACTGTATGCATACACTCTCTCCTACCATCTTGGATATACGTGGCTCCTGATTTCTGGCTACGCCACAGCCCCCAAGAGCTAAGAAAGCTAGTTTGTCAGAAGGAAAGGTGGTAAGTGTACGCGACAAAAAAACAAGCAGTGTGCGCAAAAATAATGACAATATATACTAGTATGATGCACCACTGAAAGTGTAGGGTCCCTGCCACATGCGCACACACAGACAAACACACTAACAAACACCAGCGCGCACGCACGTATATGCGCATGCATACCCACCCCCTTCAGAAAAAGGTGCCGTTTTGCGCAAAGATGCCACCGAAAGAGTCGTTTTCAGCCCTGTCCAACCCCCACTTTTGCACGGTAAAAGATCTAAAGGCACGAAAAAATATCGCACTGTGTGCATACACTCTCTCCTACCATCTTGGATATGCGTGGCGCCGGAATTGTGGCGACGTCACAGCTCCTAAGAGCTAAGAAAGCTAGTTTGTTGGAAGGAAAGCTTATAAGTGTACGCGACAAAAAACAAGCAGTGCACACTAGAATAATAATAATGACAATAACAACAACAACAATAATAATAATAATAACAACAACAACAATAATAATAATATAATAATAATAATAATAATAATAATAATAATAATAATAATAATAATAATAATAACAACAACAACAACAACAACAATAATGATAATAATAATAATAATAATAATAATAATAATAATAATAATAATAATAATAATAATAATAATAATAATAATAAATAATAATAATAATAATAATAATGATGATGATGACAATATACAGCAATAGGATGCACCACAGCAAACTGCAGGGTCCCAGTCACATACGCGAACACAAACAATCTGACAAACACCAGAGCATGGCACTGCGCGCGCATGCATACTAAGCCCCCTCCAGAAAAAAGTGACGTTTTGCGGAAAGATGCAAGGCAAGGCAAGCCAAGGCAAATTCTTTATTTCAGGATAATAGATAAGCACTCGTGTGCTTTTTTACACCCAGTCCCCGCCCTTTTCAGGGATAACATCAAGATAAAAAGATACTAAACAATAAAACTATAGGCAGTACCAAACAACATAGAAATATAAGGACACTATATATAATAAGGTAATAAAAATGCACTCATTCAGAATACGAAAATTAGAAGTCACAATAAAATGATTTTGATTGTTGAAGAAAAAGAACAGCTTTAATAGATAAGGAGCAAACAAGAGAACATAATGAAATAAACAACTGAACAACCAAGAAAAATCCACCCAAAATTATTTAGCTACAACATTGTTACAACTCACCAAGAGAGCCGTTTCCAGCCCGTCCAACCCCCTTTTGCACAGTAAAAGATCACACGGCACCAACACAATATCGCACTGTGTGCATACACTCTCTCCTACAATCTTGGATATGCTTGGCGCTGGATTTGTGGCGACACCACAGCCCCAAGTGCTAAGAAAGCTAGTTTGTTGCAAGAAAATCTGGTAAGTGTACGCGACAAAAACAAGCCGGGCACGTAAGAACAATTACAATATACAGCAATATGATGCACCACAGCAAAGTGCAGGGTCCCCATCACATAGCGCACAAAAACAAACACACTGACAAACACAAGCGCGGGCATGCGGAAAAGCATACCAACCCCTCTCCAGAAAAAGGTGCCTTTTGGGCAAAGATGCCACCGAAAGAGCCGTTTTCAGTCTCCTACAACCCCCACCTTTGGACAATAAAACATCACACTGCACCAAGACAATATGCACTGTATGCAGACACTCTCTCCTACCTTATTCAATATTCCTTACTCCGGATTTGTGGTGACGCCACAGGCCCCAAGAGCTAAGAAAGCTAGTTTGTTGGAAGGAAAGCTGGTAAGGGTACCGACAAAAAACAAGCAATGCACGAAAGAATAATGACAACATACAGCAATATGATGCACCACAGCAAACCACAGGGTCCCCGCCACATGTGTGCACACAAAGAAACACATTAACAAACACTAAAGCGGGCGCGTGGGTGCATGCATACCCACCCCCCTTCAGAATAGGGTGCCGTTTTCAGCAAAGATGGGACCGAAAGAATCGTTTTCAACCCTGTCCAATCCCCACTTTTGCATGGTAAAAGATCCAACGGCACCAAGACAATATCGCACTGTATGCATACACTCTCTCCCACCATCTTCGATAAGCGTGGCGACGGATTTGTGGCGACGCCACAGCCCACAAGAGCTAAGAAAGCTAGTTTGTTGGAAGGAAAGCAGGTAACTGTACGCGAAAAAAACAAGCAGTGCACGAAAGAATAATGACAATATACAGCAATAGGATGCACCACAGCAAACTGCAGGGTCCCTGCCACATGCACGCACACAAACAAACATACTGACAAACACCATTGCGCGCGCGTGCGTGCATGCATTCCCGCCCCCCTCCAGAAAAAAGTGCCTTTTTGCAAAAATATGCTATCGAAAGAGCCGTTTTCAGCCCCGTCCAAACCCCAATTTTGCACGTAAAAGATCTCATGGCACCAAGACAATATCGCTGTGTATGCATACACTCTCTCTCCTACCAACTTGGATATGCCTGGCGCTGGATTTGTGGCGACGCCACATCCCCCAAGAAATAAGAAAGCTAGTGTGTTGGAAGGAAAGCTGGTGAGTGTACGCCAAAAAATAACAAGCAATACACACAAGAATAATGACAATATACAGCAATATGATGCACCACAGCAAAGTGCAGGGTCCCCGCCACATGTGCACACAAAAACAAACACACTGACAAACACCAGCACGCACACCCATGCTCGCATGCATACCCACCCCTCTCCAGAAAAAGGTGTCGCTCTGTGCAAAAATGCCTCCGAGAAAGCCGTTTTCAGCCCCGTCCAACCGCTACTTTTGCACGGTAAAAGATCCCACAGCACCAAAACTATATAGCACTGTATGCATATAATCTCTCCCACCATCTTGGATATGCATGGCGCCGGATTTCTGGACACACCACAGCCGTCAAGAGCTAAGAAAGCTAGGTTGTCGGAAAGAAAGCAAGTAAGGGTACATGAACAAAAAACAAACAGTGCACACAACAATAATGACAATATACAGAAATATGATGCTCCAATTTACCATGGTGCATCACATTGCTGTATATTGTCATTATTCTTGCGTTCAATGCTTGCTTTTTGTCGCGTACACTTACAAGCCTTCCTTCCGACAAACTAGCTATCGAAACTCTGGGGAGCCCTCGTGTCGCCACAAATACGGCGCGACACCTATGCAAGATGGTGGGAGAGAGTGTATGCATACACTACGATACTGTCGTGGTGCCGTGGGGTCTTTTACCGGGCAAAAGTGGGGGCCCGACGGGGCTGAAAACGGCTCTTTGGCTGGTATCTTTGCTCAAAACGGTACCTTTTTACGGAGGGGGGTGGGTATGCTTGCGCGCAAGCGCACGCCCGCTGGTGTTTGTCAGTGCCTTTGTTTGTGTGCGCACATGTAGCGAGGACCCCCAACTTTGCCATGGTGCATCATATTGCTGTATACACTCATTATTCTTGCCCGCAATGCTTGTTTTTTGTCCCCTACACTTACCACCTTTCCTTCCGACGAACTAGCTATAAAAACTCTGGGGGGCCGTCGTGTCGCCACAAATCCGAAACCATACCTATGCAAGATGGTGGGAGAGAGTGTATGCATACACTACGATACTGTCGTGGTGCCATGGGGTCTTTTACCTGCAAAAGTGGGGGTCAGACGGGGCTGCAAACGGCTCTTTGGGTGTTATCTTTGCTCAAAACAGCACCTTTTTACGGAGGGGGGTGGGTATGCTTGCGCGCACGCGCGTGCGCGCTGGTGTTTGTCAGTGCGTTTGTTTGTGTGCGCGTGTGTGGCGGCGACCCTGCACTTTGCCATGGTGCATCATATTGCTGTATACTGTCATTATTCTTGCCTGCAATGCTTAATTTTTGTCCCCTACACTAAGCAGCTTTCCTTCCGACAAACTAGCTTTCTTAGCTATTAGGGGCCCTCGTGTCGCCACAAATCCGGCGCCACACCTATGCATTATGGTGGGAGAGAGTGTATGCATACACTACGATACTGTCGTGGTGCCGTGGGGTCTTTTACCGTGCAAAAGTGTGGGTTGGACGGGGCAGAAAACAGCTCTTTATGTGAAATCTTTGCTAAGAAAGCTCGTTTGTCGGAAGGAAAGCTGCTAAGTGTACGGCACAAAAAAAAGCATTGCAGGCAAAAATAATGACAGCATACAGCAATATGATGCACCATTGCAAAGTGGAGGGTCCCTGCCATACGCGCGCACACAAACGAACGCACTGACAAACACCAGCGCGCGCACGCATGCGCGCAATCATACCCACCTCCCTCCGGAAAAAAGATGCCGTTTTGAGCAAAGATGCCACCCAAAGAGCCGTTTTCAGCCCCGTCGGACCCCCACTTTTGCACGGTAAAAGACCCCACGGCACCACGACAGTATCGTAGTGTATGCATACACTCTCTCCCACCATCTTGCATAGGTGTGTGGCGCCAGATTTGTGGCGACACGAGGGCCCCCAAGAGCTATGAAAGCTAGTTTGTCGGAAGGAAAGCTGGTAAGTGAGCGGGACAAAAAACAAGCATTGCAGGCAAGAATAATGACAGTATACAGCAATATGATGCACCATGGCAAAGTGGAGGGTACCCCCCACACGAGCGCACACAAACAAACGCACTGACAAACACCAACGCGCGCGTGCGTGCGTGCGCGCAAGCATACCTAACCCCCTCCGGAAAAAAGGTGCCGTTTTGAGCAAAGATGCCAGCCAAGGAGCCGTTTTCAGCCCCGTGGGACCCCGACTTTTGCACGGTAAAAGACCCCAAAGCACCACAACAGTATCGTAGTGTATGCATACACTCTCTCCCACCATCTTGCATAGGTGTGGCGCCGGATTTGTGGCGACACGTGGGTCCCCAAGAGCTAAGAAAGCTAGTTTGTTAGAAGGAAAGCTGGTAAATGTAGGGGACAAAAAACAAGCTTTGCAGGCAAGAATAATGACAGTATACAGCAATATGATGCACCATGGCAAAGTGCAGGGTCCCCACCACACGAGCGCACACAAACGAACGCACTGACAAACACCAGCGCATACGCGCGTGCTCGCAAGCATACCCACCCCTCGCTGGAAAAAAATGCCGTTTTGAGCAAAGATGCCACCGAAAGAGCCGTTTTCAGCCCCAACGGACCCTGACTTTTGCACGGTAAAAGACCCCACGGCACTACGACAGTATCGTAGTGTATGCATACACTCTCTCCCACCATCTTGCATACGTGTGGTGCCGGACTTGTGGCGACACGAGGACCCCCAAGAGCTAAGAAAGCTAGTTTGTCGGAAGGAAAGGTGGTAAGTGTACGGGACAAAAAACAAGCATTGCGGGCAAAAATAATGACAGTATACAGCAATATGATGCACTATGGCAAAGTGGAGGGTCGCCGCCACACGCGCGCAAACAAGCAAAGGGAGGGAGCATGCATACGGTGCCATATTGTCCTGGTGCTTTGGGGTCCGTAACCGTGCAAAAGTCGGAGCAGGACGTGCCTCAAAACGGCTCTTTGGGTCCCGTCGGGCTCTTTGGGTCCCGTTTGTTTGTGTGCGCGCATGTGGCGTGGACCCTGCACTTTACCCTGGTGCATTATATTGCTGTATATTGCCATTTTTTTGTGCGCCCTGCTTGGTTTTCGGTGCATATAACTGTACCCGATTTCCTTGCGACAAACTAGCTTTCCCAGCTCTTTAGGGCTGCGGTGTTGCCACAATTCCGGCGCCACACACGTCGAAGATTATAGGGGAGGGAGTAGGCATACGGTGCCATATTGTCCTGGTGCCTTGGGGTCAGTAACCGTGCAAAAGTTGGGGCAGGACGGGCCTGAAACGACTGTTCGGGTCCCGTCTTTGCCCCAAACCGCATTATTTATACAGGGAGGTTGGGTATGCATGCACGGACACGCGCGCGCGCTGGTGTTTGTCTGTGCGTTTCTTTCTGTGCGGGCATATGCCGGGGACCCTGCAGTTTGTCCTGGTGCGTCATATTGCTGTATATTGTCATTATTATTGTGCGCCCTGCTTGGTTTTCGGTGCGTACACTGTACCCGATTTCCTTGCGACAAACTAGCTTTCACAGCTCTTAAGGGCTGTAGTATCGCCGCAAGTCCGGCGCCACACACGTTGAAGATGGTAGGTGAGGGAGTATGCATACAGTGCCATATTGTCCTTGTGACTTGGGTCTGTAAACGTGCAAAAGTCGGGGTAGGACGGGCCTCAAAACGGCTCTTCGGGTCCCGTCTTTGCCACAAACCCCACCTTTTTTGGCAGGGGGTTGGGTATGCATGCACGCACGTGCGCGTGCGCTGGTGTTTGTCAGTGCGTTTTATTTGTGTGCTTGCATGTGGCTGGGACCCTGCAGTTTGCCCTGGTGCATCATATTGCTGTATATTGTCATGAATATTGTGCGCCCTGCTTGGTTTTCGGTGCGTACACTGTACCCGATTTCCTTGCGACAAACTAGCTTTCACAGCTCTTGAGGGCTGTAGTGTCGCCACCAGTCCGGCGCCACACACCTGGAAAATGGTGGCAGAGGGTGTATACATACAGTGCCATATTGTCTTGGTGCCTTGGGGTCTGTAACCGTGCAAAAGTTTAGGTAGGACGGGCCTGAAAACGACTCTTTGGGTCCTGTCTTTGCCCAAAACCGCACTATTTTGGCCGGGGCATGGGTATGCGCGCGCGCACGCGCGGAGGTGTTTGTCAGTGTGTTTGTTTGTGTGCGCTTATGTGGAGGGGACCCTGCACTTGGCTGTGGTGCATGATATTGCTGTATATTGTCATTAATATTGTGCACCCGGCTTGGTTTTTGTTGCGTACTCCCTAGCAGATTTCCTTGCAAGGTACTAACTTTCTCAGCTCTTGAGGGCCGCGGAGTCGCCACGAGTCCGGCGCCACACACCTGGAAAATGGTGGGAGAGGGTGTATGCATACAGTGCCGTATTGTCTTGGTGCCTTGGGGTCTGTAACCGTGCAAAAGGTGGGGTAGGACGGGCCTGAAAACGACTCTTTGGGCCCTGTCTTTGCCCAAAACCGCACAATTTTTGCCGGGGGGTGGGTATACGTGCGCGCACGCGCACGCGCGCAGGTGTTTGTCAGTGTGTTTGTTTGTGTGCGCACATGTGGAGAGGACCCTGCACTTGGCTGTGGTGCATGGTATTGCTTTATATTGTCGTTATTATTGTGCGCCCTGTTTGGTTTTTGTTGTGTACACCCTAGCAGATTTCCTTGCAAGAAACTAGCTTTCTCAGCTCTTGAGGGCTGCAGAGTCGCCACGAGTCCGGCGCCACACACCTGGAAAATGGTGGGAGACGGTGTATGCATACAGTGGCATATTGTCTTGCTGCCTTGGGGTCTGTAACCGTGCAAAAGGTGAGGTAGGACGGGCCTGAAAACGACTCTTTGTGTCCCGTCTTTGCCCAAAACCGCACCACTTTGGCCGGGGGTCTGTATGTCTGTGCGCACGCACACGCGCGCAGGTGTTTATCAGTGTGTTTGTTTGTATGCGTGCATATCGAGGGCACCCTGCACTTGGCTGTGGTGCATGATATTGCTGTATATTGTCATTATTATTGTGCGCCCTGTTTGGTTTTTGTTGCGTACTCCTTAGCAGATTTCATTGTAAGAAACTAGCTTTCTCAGCTCTTGAGGGCCGCGGAGTCGCCACGAGTTCGGCGCCACACACCTGGAAAATGGCAGGAGAGGGTGTATGTATACAGTGCCATATTGTCTTGGTGCCTTGGGGTCTGTAACCGTGCAAATGTTGGGGTAGGAATCGCCTGTAAACGACTCTTTGGGTCCCGTCTTTGCCCCAAACCGCACCTTTTTGGCCTGGGGGTGGGTATGCGTTCGTGTACGCGCGCGTACGCAGGTGTTTGTCAGTGTGTTTGTTTGTGTGGGTGCATGTATGTTTACATACATATACATACATACATGCATACGTACATACAGACATACAGACATACAGACATACATACATACATACATACATACATACATACATACATACATACATACATACATACACACACACACACATACATACATACATACATACATACATACATACATACATACATACATACATACATACATACATACATACATACATACATACATACATACATACATACATACATACATACATACATACATACATACATACATACATACATACATACATACATGCATAAACGGACAGACAGACTGACAGACGGACAGACAGACAGACAGACAGATAGATAGATAGATAGATAGATAGATAGATAGATAGATAGATAGATAGATAGATAGATAGATAGATAGATAGAGATAGAGAGATAGAGAGATAGAGAGATAGAGAGAGAGATAGAGAGATAGATAGATAGGTAGATAGATAGATAGATAGATAGATAGATAGATAGATAGATAGATAGATAGATAGATAGATAGATAGATAGGTAGATAGGTAGATAGTTAGATAGTGTGTGTGTGTGTCTCTGTGTGTGTGTGTCTGTGTGTGTGTGTGTGTGTGCGCGCGCGCGCGCGCGCGCGCGCGTGTGTGTGTGTGTGTGTGTGTGTGTGTGTGTGTGTGTGTGTGTGTGTGTGTGTGTGTGTGTGTGTGTGTGTGTGTTACGATACGTAAAGAAGTCATTTTGTGGTTGAAACAATTGCAAATACTTTCGTTCTGAATGAGGATTTGGGGAGTAGACAGTGATACGTCGCACAGACAAACTGAAATTAATGTTGGCAAAAATCAGAACTGGATTAAAAGGGAGATAATAATACAGTTAAACCAATATCCCGTTCTTGCTTCCCTTAGACCATAGATCTTCCAACCAGAGCAACAAGGGAGACGGACCCTAGTCCCCCTAGCCCCACATAATCATCATTCTATATTATTTTTTATCTATTCTTTTATATTCATTTACTCTTTTATACCGAAGATAATGGAATAAGCACTCATGTGCTTTTTGCCATCCAGTCCCTGTGTGTATGCAGTTTTGTAAATCTTGTCATCTGTTCCCACCGGCACACAATGGCCTACTCAAGATTACTAAAAGCGGAACAGGATTTAACATGTACACAAGATGTTGTGCGTGCATTCGCACACTGGGCCTCGGTTTATAGTCTCATCCGAAGGACTTTTGGAGAGAGTGGAGTCAGCACTGATGTTAACTCCAGGGGAAAAATCCCCTCGAACAGGAATCGAACCCGGGTCGTCAAATTGTTAAATTTTATGCATACCAAAAATAAGACGTATTTCGGGAAGATGTGACAAAGGGCCAGTTTGAATTCCGTCCTACCCCGACTTTTCCATAATAACAGAGCCCAGGACACCAAAAAAGTGCTTTACTGCACGCTTACACACTTTACTACATCTTTGATGTGGGTGGCACCGGTCTTGTGGTGACACCAGAGCCCAGAAGAGGGCAGTCCGGCTTTAATACAGCAAATTTGTTCGAACGAAAGCTGGTGCAGTGTACGCAATAATACATAGAAGTACATAGAATATCATTGATAGGGGCCTAATATACAATGATTATGATGCACCAGGGCTAAGTGCAGGGCCATTGCCACATGCACACGCACAAAAATACGCAAACACATCCCATGCAAGCATGGGCGTGCATACCCCACCCCCCTACTACCTCAAAAATAAAGCGTATTTCGAGATGTGACAAGAGAGTGCTGTACTGTATGCATACACACTTTCCTAGCATCTTTCATATGCATGGCACTGGTCTTGTGGCGAGACCACAGCCCCAAAGGAGGCAGCCTAGCTCAATATACGAAGTCTGTGAGACGAAAACCGGTACAGTGTATGCAACAATACATAGTATTACACATAATATTGATGATAATGTACTATATGATGCACCACAGCACAGTGCAGTACCGTCACTACACCCACAAACACAAAAAAACGCACAAAAACTAGCGCGCGCACTTATGCACACTCGCATACACAACCCAAGAATAAGGCGCATATCGAGATGTGACAAAAAGGCCTGTTTGAGTCTCGTCCTACCCCAACTTATGCGCAGTAACAGAGCTCACGGCATCATGGGAGTGCTCTACAGTATTCATACACACTTTACTATCATCTTTGATCTGCATGGCGCTGTTCTGGTGGCGACACCACAGCCCCGAAGAGGGCAGCCTGCCTTGAATATAGCAAATCTGTCAGAATGAAAGCTGACACAGTATACACAACAATAAATTAGTATTACACATAATATTAATGATAATAATATACAATATGATGCACTACAGAACAGTACAGAGCCATTGCCTCACGCACACATACATTTCTGAAAGCAGCCTACAAATCACTACCCAAAGAAAAACCCAAAGGGTAAAACATTTGTGACCAGCTGAACAAAACCTTGAATCTGAACGCAACTGTGCGTGTGTTGTGTCGTAAAGTGGTGAAAGTAGTAAAGTAAACATGCTCAAGAGAGGTAAGAACTTGACTCTGGTTCTGAAACTTCCTGTGGAAACTTAATAAACTTCTCCTTCCCTTTACCACAGATAGGCTGTCAGTACACAGGCTGCAAATTGCTAAACAAAGGAATCTGAATCTGACATTCTCCTTAGGAGTGTGCCTATCAATAGAACAACAGAGTTTACTCGGAAAGTCAGGAAGTCTTGCACTGTTTTGAGTTTGATCTTTTATCTAGATAGTATCTTTTTATGGCTATCATTTTGAGTCGGTTTTCAAGCGAATCGACAAAAAGCGGTGTGCTCGGCAGTTTAGAAATAATTTCCAGTTTCATTTAGACCAGGTTGGGGTTGTTTTGCAGTTGAAGGTCTGACTTCAGTTAGGGACAGGAAACACATTTAAGGACCCAACACTACACGTGCAAACCATGTCTCTGTGGAGATAGGTCGGGTGAGTTGATGTGATTTTTCTTTTTTCTTTTCCTTTTCTTTGGCATTTCAAACCGCCTGACATCTGCATGCAGTGTGGACCACTTGACCAGCACGGAAAACCAACTGTGTGGGATTCTGAACATCATCACGTTTTGGCTTTTGTCGTTTTTTTTCTTTTTTATAAAGACTATGAAGGAGAGCAGTACTGGTAAGTAACTTTTTAGTTAGATGTAACTACTTTGTAATTTTGATTGATATTTGTATTAGAACGTGGGGGGAAACGTTGCTTTTGTACATTGCTTGACCACTGCTGGCAAGAAATGTTATCTTGAGAGCAGGGAGTAATTTGGTGCCTTCACAAACGGGACCTGGGCTAAGAGTCTGATGTGGTCTGGTTGTGTCATAAACCAACTAGGCCTGTTCTGTGGTGTTGCATCCTGAATGGCACAGCTGTGTCATGAACCAGAATGGTTTGGGAACTGTCACTAATACCTGGCTCACGCACGCACACGCACGCATGCACGCAGAGCCAGACTTGCTAGTTACGATAGTTCTTGGTCATTACGTTAAAGCAAGATATAAGGTAAGGTTTTTAGTGCGATTTTAAGATCTTAATTCCTACCTCCCCCCAATAAAAAAGCGTAAACTCTTACTCCTATTATAATAGGGAAAGATATTCAGATGCTCTCCTCCTTCTTACAGCCGGTTTTTCAATATTGTCAAATACAGAGCTGTAGAATTGGGAAATGGAAAAAGAAAGATTTTTTGGATACACGATCTTTATTTTTAATGGTAGGCAGGCATCTTTACACCCACAGATAAAAATAGACATCTTGTTTTTTAAGACATGTTCATGCATCGAACTGAATGTCAGTCATTTGGATAAGACTATAAACCAAGGCCCCGTGTGTGAACACACGCAGAACATCTTGCGCACACGTTAAAACCACGTTCCGCCTTTCGTAAGAGCAGGCCATCGTGTGCCGGTAGGAGCGGATGACAAAATTATATATAAAAAAAAACCAACATGCACACAGGTGTCGTGTTTAGACACCATCCCTGAGAAAAAAAAAATAATGGGTAGACGTTGCACATGTGGCGACGCGCTCTCCCCGGGGAGAGCAGCCCGAATTTAACGCAGAGAAATCTGATGTGACATAAAGTGGTATAAAATAAAATAAAATAAATTTTCTTGCTGAAAGTTTTTGCAGAGCAGTTTTGATGTTTTCACAACAGAACTGACAATAAGGATAAATGGAATAATGGGGTTTTTTGCCTGTTGTCTAAATGCTTCTGAATTTTGACATCTATACTTGTTTTCCTTCTCCGGCTAGTGCTCCAAGGTTCACTGAAGTTGAAATTTTGTGTAAGCGACCGTTTTTACCCACCGTTAAGGTAGCCGCATTCGAGTTCAAGAATGATGTCTAAACACATCTATGAGCGTGCGGTTCTAAAAAAAATCATCCGTTCCTACCGGCACAGACCGGCCAACTCTTCCCAAAGGCGGAACGAGTTTTAACGTGTTGTTGTTATTTTAAAGTCTATCCACTCTTGCTGATATTAAACATTTGTTGTGAACGCAGTTTAGATTGCTTGACTCTACATTTATGAGTTGTGCTTGGCCTTTTCTTGAGAGAAAAATATGGACAATAAGTAAATAAATAAATAATCGATATTTTAATACAATAAAGTTGCGTGTCATTATTCATGTGTTAAAGGCTGGAGAATTTGAATCTTATATTATCTCTTCTATCAATGACGCCATTGTTGTCGTTACTGGTAATTGGGGAATCAGTGTTCTTGCGTTTGATTCCCGTTTTTGCCCGAAAATTTACCCCATCCACTAGACTGTGAGTGGTGATCTGTGTGTACGTCTTTCGGATCAAAAAGTGAACAAGGTCTTGCATGCAACACACATTCAGAGCAAGTAAAAGAACCCATGACACCAAGAAAATGTTCTCTATCAAAATTCTGTAGAAAAAGGCACTCTAATGGGAAACAAATACACTTAAAAGCAGGACCTTTTTATTTTTTTAATGAATGGCACTGCTTTTGTGGCAACGCACTCTCTCCCTCCTGGGAGAGAAGCCCAAATTTCAGGCAGATAAATATGCTGAGATTGGAAATAGAATTAAACTCAATTTTCAAGAGCTATAGTACTAGGAAATGTATAGATCAAAAATATGTTTTCACTAAAAATTGGTTTCGACTGGGGGAGGGGCATCTATAATACATGCTAATGTATTTCCCTTCAGTAGATTTTTTTAATAGTAAGACCAACTTCTAAAACATCCACAATGTATTGACCATGAAATTTGCCACAGACTAGTATCAAACTTTTCCCAGCAACAGTGATGTGTTTTTTTTTGCCCCTCTGGCTGGTGGCCTCAGGGTGGCCAGACATTGATAGTCTCCCTATGGACTTTTGACCCTGAAGATGCCACACATTTCTTTGCATGGCTATGGCGGAAAGATTGAAATTAGCAGGGCGGGAGCAGTAGGACTGAAACGTCACAGAAGATGCAACAAAAGAATGTTGTTCGAACTTCATACCTGTAAGTTCTTCAGACAAGACTCTGAACCCAGGTTCTGTGTGGGAACGTGGTGCAGAACATGTTAACACATGTCAGAAACCTTTGGTAGGACATCTTGCACGCACTCCAGAAGACTTTTTTTCATAATTATTTCTAAAGGATCTGCCAAAAGAGATAATGAAAAGATAGGATCATGGAACAAAGTATAAATATGAAAACCCATAATTAAAAAACACAAAACTTTCAGCAACCGCTCAGTTTTGCCATGGGCATTGTGCTATAGATCTGTAGTAGCCAGTTGCTCGTGTTTTTTTTCCACCAGGTTCTTCCCCACTCCTCCTGAACCTGTCCACTGCAGGCTATGAAGACACCAGCAGCACGATGCTGGAGCACAGGGCCCAGTGGACTTGTCCTCACCCACATGACTTAACCTGACCTAAAGTAAGACCGATAGGGAGGACGGTAATAACCGGAGACATGGAGCAATGCTTGAACACAGCCCTGAAGGGTCAAACTCTGAAGGGCAATATACTCGTAAGAAGTCCCTGAAGTTAAAAGTCCTAGAAAAGTCCTTAAATGGCAAACTCCTGGAAAAAACAACCTCTAAAGGACAGCATCCTGCATGCAAAAAAAGGTCCCTGAAGGGCAAAAACATGCAAAACAGGCCCCTGAAGGGCAGCATCCTGCATGCAAAAAAATGCCCCTGAAGGCAAAAACATGCATGCAAAACAGGCCCCTGAAGGGCAGCATCCTGCATGCAAAACAGGCCCCTGAAGGGGAAAAACATGCATGCAAAACAGGCCCCTGAAGGGCAAAAACATGCATGCAAAACAGGCCCCTGAAGGGCAGCATCCTGCATGCAAAACAGGCCGCTGAAGGGCAAAAACAGCATGCAAAACAGGCCCCTGAAGGGCAAAAACATGCATGCACAAACAGGCCCCTGAAGGGTAAAAAAAGCCCATGCAAAACAAGCCCCTGAAGGGCAAACTCGTAATGCAAAACGGTGGGGG
>CM060347.1:22587895-22612895 GCA_030674155.1 Stramonita haemastoma | reverse complement strand
TACACTGGCTGATAAACTGAGCCCCGTGTGCAAACGTACGCAGAACATCTTGCGAACAGTTAAATCCTGTTCCCCTTTTCGTAAGAGTAAGCTATTGTATGCCGGTTGGGAACAGATGACAAATTGACAAACTGCATACGCATGGGTATTGGATGTAAAAAAAAAAAAAAAAAAACCACATGAGTGCTTATTCCATTATCCTCGATATAAAAGAATAAATACAATAAAATAAATACAATTCACACTTTTTATCAGGATGGGTTTTCAGTCTACCCTCCTGTACAGAACACTCACCACATCCCCCTGTCTGTCTGTCTGCCTACACTGCATCACACCAGTCCAATTTTTAAAACATATTCAACCATGAATCTTTGCTGAATTCCCTCTTCTTCTTTTTTAATTCATGGTGGTAAAGGTAAAGATGAAGGTAAGGTGGTGGTAAAGGTGTTTCCATAACCTGTGTGGTCGTAGGGGAGCGAGCAACAGAAACCTCAGCTTCTCTAGGGGCCAGCATATTGAGGGCGGCGCCCATCTCCTCTCCCTTGCTGCTTTACCTTCCCTGACCCTCAAGAGGGCAGGTACCCATTGACAGCTGGTTATGAGAAAAGTTAAATTATCTCTCAATGGGCGCCATAGCTGAGTGGTTAAGACCATTCAACTTCAATTCCATGGGTCCATGAAGTGAGTTCGAATCTCAGCAACAGCATCTGGTGAATTAAAGGTGGGGATTTTATTATCTCCCAGGTCAACATCAAGTGCAGACATGCCAGTGCCTTAACTCCCTCCAAGTATATATAAATGCAGAAGAGGCAAATATGCACGTTACAGATAACCATAATTCATGTCAGCGTTTGGTGGAGTTACTGAAACACAAACCATACCAACATACATCTCAGATGTCAGAATGGGTCAATCTCAGGGCAGACTCTGCCAGTGCCTTGCTTAATTCTTTTCATGCTTATACACATGCAGTAGAGCAATTAAGCATGTAAAAGATACCATAATACGTATATCAGGTTTGGTGGGTCACAGACACACAAACAACCCAGCATACATCCCAGAAGTTTGAATGCAGCTACCTTCATGGTGGGCAAAAACAGTCGCATACACAAAATCTCACTGCTGGTAAACCTCGGAGCTCTAGCTAGGAACATTGTAAAAAAAAAAAATCATCACTCACACTTCACTATCTGTAGCAGTCCCATTTTTAAAAACAAAATAATATTCATACATCAACTTGTGTGGATAGTTTTTTTATTGAATTGTTCAAGACAGACAGAAGGTAGGTTACCAATGTTGCTTTAAAACGTGATGAAGCTTCGTGATTTATCTTGGTGATGTATATCCAAAGCAAGACAAAAAAGCAACTGAATACTGTAACCAGCAGCTTTATCTATAGGCACATTCAAAAGAGCAGAAATCTCTATCGTAGCATTTATTTAAAACACATGCACATATCAATGCATGCATGCACACACACAGACACAACACAACACAAACACACACACACACACACACACACACACACACATTCGATCACAAGGATTTTTTCTTTTGGAGTTAACATCAGTGCTGACTCCACTCCATCCAAAGTCCTTCGGATATGAGACTGTCAAATAAACATCTTGCGCACACATTTTAACCTGTTCCGCTTTTCAAAAGAGTAGGCCATGTGTGCCGGTGGGAACGGATGACAAAATTTACAAAACTGCATAACACATGGGGTCTGGAATGGATGTAAAAGCACATGGTACTTATTCCATTAACTTCAAAATAAAAGAATAAATAACACACACACACACACACACACACACACACACACACACACACACACACACACACACACACACACACTCATGAAAAAGTCTTATTATCAAACATTCAAGTGTTTAATACAGAATTAATCACTTACTAAACAAAGCATTCCAAAGGTATTAAAGGTCACACAACACATGCCATGCACACAACACACACACACACACACACACACACACACACACACACACACACACACACATCGCACACACACACACACACACACACATGAAAAGAAGGGAAAAAAAACATCTTGGTGTCATTATTTTATCAAACACTCTAGTAGTGAATACAGTATCAATCAATCGCTTACAGAACATATCGTTCAAAAGTATATTTAAAAATTCACATGCACAAAAAAACACAGTATTTCCAAATATCAAAAAAAACATTGCATGATGAAAAAATACACAATATTTGTTTGCCATACAGAAAAAAAGAGATAAAAAAAAACACAAAAACATGAAAGACCAAAATAAACCCAGATCATAATATGATTGGGTTTTCTTACCCGAAAAAATGTATATACCTTTTCAATTTTCAGGTGGGATTTTGTTTGGTTAGTTCATTGTTTGGTTGGTGGGTGGGTGATGGGTTGGGGGGAGGGGGGGGCGTGGGGGGAAGGGTCAAGGGGTGAGTTTTGCTAGGGTTTTTTTTTTTTTTGGGGGGGGAGGAGGAGGAAGTGGGGTAGGGTTTGGGGAGGGGGAGTTGTATCACTTTTCAAGGGGTGGGGGGGCAAAGAAAGGGATAAAATCAACCAAAAAATGTGTATGCAAAATTTTCAGAAGGTAGTAAATAAATCAGCACTGCCAATTGGGCATTTGAGGTGTGTAGGTTTTCAATGAGTTTTTTTTTTTTTTTTTATACTTTTTTTGTTGTTTCTCGGCTCGAGTTCTGAGATTCACCAACACCAATGGTGAGATTTCTGCACATGTGTTTGTCCCCCCCCCACCCCCTCCCCCACCCCCCCCTCATCCATTATTTAAGTAGCCACGTTCCAACTCTAGGGAATACGCTTTATAAATCGTAACTTTCATGCAATGATAACAAACTAAATTCTACTGGAGGTATCCCCAGGCGTACAATACATACCATTAGCCACAGGGAGGTGAACCCCAAATAGTATCACAGGAAGAAGAAGAAAAAAAAAAAAAAAAACAAAAAAAACTTGACACTGTTGCCTACTATCACCATTGACTTTTTCCTTAATTAATTTAATGCCCAAACACAATCAATCACCTGTCAATCTTAGGTCGCACTCCACAGATGAATTTCGGCCTCACATCTCGATATCATGTTTCCTTCATTATATTAATTGTAACCCAAAAAACAAATATGCACAGTATCAACCAAGTCATTAGCAATGATAATTTTAAAAAATGACATATTTTCTCCATGAAAGACAACTTCTGATTTGCAGTTTATACACACTTCTTTCCTTTTTTTTTAATTCCTCAGCTAGAGCCACGAGGTTCACCAATGGTGAGATTTTTGCGTATGCCACCATTCCCCACCCCCACCCCCCTCCCCGCCACCTACCTACCCACCCTTTAGGCAGCCACATTCTAGCTTTGGGGATTTATGCCAATTTGAAGCAGTCTTAGCATTGATAACTTATTTGCTGTTATTGTTAAATATTCAAGATAAGAAGGAAGGTGGCAGGATGGTTAAGACGTTCACCTGACAACAAGTAAACCATGAGGTTCTGGGTTTGATTCCCTGCCTCAATCTTTCTTCCCAGTTTGATGAAAAAAAAAAATCAAACTGGATGTCAAAATCCTTCAGATGAGACTATAAACCGTGGCCCTGAGTGTGAACACACGCAGAACATCTTGCGCACACTGTGAAAACCCATTCTGCTTTTTGGGGAGAGAAGGCCATTGTGTGCATGTAGGAGAGAATGACAGGAAAAAAAACAGCATGCACAACAGGTGTCATGTCCAAACACCATCCCCGAAGTCAGAATGCAGCTACCTAAACGGTGAGGGGATAAAACGGTTGCATACCCAAAATCTCACCATTGGTGAACCTCAGAGCTCTAGCCGAGGAACGAAAAAGAAAAGAATTTTTTTTAATCAAGTTTTTTCTTCACCTTCACAGCAAGTGGCAAAATCTGCCCAAAGCCTTCTTCACCCATTAAGTGATATTTCTGTGTTATGATGATATCATGTGGGTCTGATCATGTTATTATGATGGTATCATGTGGGTCTGATCATGTTATAATGATGGTATCATGTGGGTCTGTTCATGTTATGATATCATGTGGGTCTGATCATGTTGTTATATCATGTGGGCCTGATCATGTTTTTATATCATGTGGGTCTGATCATGTATGATGATATCATGTGGGTCTGATCATGTTATGATGATATCATGTGGGTCTGACCATGTTATTATATCATGGGGGTCTGATCATGTTATGATGATATCATGTGGGTCTGATCATGTTATGATGATATCATGTGGGTCTGATCATGTTTTTATATCATGTGGGTCTGATCATGTTATGATGATATCATGTGGGTCTGATCATGTTATATCATGTGGGTCTGATCATGTTATGATGATATCATGTGGGTCTGATCATGTTATTATGATGATATCATGTGGGTCTGATCATGTCATTATGATTATATCATGTGGGACTGATCATGTTATAACATGTGGGTCTGATCATGTTATCATGATATCATGTGGGTCTGATCATGTTATGATGATATCATGTGGGTCTGATCATATTATGATATCATGTGGGTCTGATCATGTTATGATGATATCATGTGGGTCTGATCATGTTATGATGATATCATGTAGGTCTGATCATGTTATCATGATGACATCATGTGGGTCTGATCATGTTCCCAAAATCCCCTTTTCCATTTTCCCCAGAATCAAGTATACTGTCAGGCAGACACCATGATAAGTGATACGTATGAAGCATTCAAACTGACAGCAATGAGAACTAAGCACACAAAAAGAATTGTTCGAGAGTGAATGTATGTTGTTGTTGCTTTTTACACCATGAAGCTTTCAAACAGTAAAACTGAAAGCTATAAGAATTAAGTACACAAAATTTGTTCTGGAGTTCAGGGGGGGGGGGGGGGGGGGGGGGGGGGGTAATTAAATTTTCTATCAAATCCCTATCCTTCTATTTTCTCTGTCCAGAACAAGTGTCCACAACTGATGACCGATAAAATGCAGAAAAATATATACTATGGCGGCCAGGTTTTGTGGAATTGATCGTTATGGTTTCAGATCAAAGAAACAAATGGCAAATCCATGAATACTGATGAGAACATTTCCATTCCTTTTGCGTTTTTCATCAAGATAAACAAAATGTCATTTCATAAGAATAAACCTAAATGTCATTTCATTACAATAAACCAAAATGTCATTCCATTACAATAAACCAAAATGTCATTTCATTAGAATAACCCAAAATGTCATTTCATTGGAATAAACAAAATGTCATCAGAATAAACAAAAGAAAATAAAACTTATATGCAGGAGACATAGATTAAGAAAAAACATTTAAAACAGAAAGCTGTAACATAAGAGATTACAGATATATAAATGACCCCCAACCCCCACCCCACTCCCCACTCCCACCTCACCCCTAATAAAAAAAACCCAAACAACCAAGAAATAAAGACAGGAGATATAGATTTAGGAAGACACTCAAGAAAAAAAACAAAAAAAACCTGAACACCTTATGAGCTATATATAAAAAAAAAAAAGAGGAGACAAAATGCCATCAAAGAGAAAGAAGTCAACAACCTTACAATTAAAAAATAACAAAAAAGATTGATTTTACGAATTATTAAAAAAATATCAAAAAAGAAAAATGGCAAAACATTACATAAGAAAAGAACAGACAACAAATGATGATTTTTATCAATTATCACGAAAAAAAACCCAAAATCAAATTCTATAAAAAATGGTTGGATATACATATATATATATACATAAGATCCCTCCCATGAGATTTTCATCACCAACAACAAGTTTCAATAACATGCAGTCAATGAGATTGCTAGCGACTATCACTACAAAATGAATTATCTTGGTGTGAGTGAATATCGATCGAAGTAATATGTTGTCATACAAACCATAATATATGGCAAAAGCGTGTCTTATGTTAGACAGAACAGAATAATGAAAACAAGACTGGAATGATGGCTCAAAAAGCAGCAAAACAAAAAAAATCACACAGATCTATGATTTTTCTCCTCTCTCCCTCTCCCTCTCTCTCTCTCTCTGACACAGCATCCATAAGTGATACCTTGACAGGTGACTACATGTTTATATAACCGTCATCTTCGTGATTTTCATCCATCATTCTGTTACTAGAATTTAATATCATTACAATAAAACCATCATTAAAAAAATTCCCCACACACACACTACACTACACCACACAACACACAACACACACACACACACACACACCCAACTTTACATTGTTGATTTTTTACACACACACACACACACACACACCCCACACACACAACCAACTTTATATTGTTGATTTTTTTACACACACACACACACACACACACACACACACACACACACACACACACACACACACACACAACCAACTTTATATTGTTGATTTTTTTCCCAATTTATCAGGGAGGCTTACAAATACTGACCACACAGCTTAATCATTTTCAAAAATCAACCAAAAATTCAGAGAGAAAAAAAAGGAGGAGGTATAAGTTCTGATTGACTGGCACATATATATATATATATATAATACATAGAAAAGAAATAATATTTTAACCATGACAACAAAACTACCCACGGTAAATGCTCTCAAACAAATGCGTTTGTTTTTCCTCTTATTCGTCAATTCTGTTTCTTTTTACTTTTATTTTCCCAGGGCTTGGTGTAAAAAAAAATTTTTTTAAGGAATAATGCTTACTCTATTACCCTCAGAAAAGAAAACTCATTTACTTGTTCGTTTGATCCTCAAAATGTATGACTCTGGAAAGCAGCGAGGGAGAAAGAGGAGACGGGCTCCACCCTCAAGATGCTGGCCCCTAGAGAAGCTGAGGTCTTTAGTACCTTGCCTCCCAAATACCGGCTAGGTTATGTGACACATTTACTTTTTATGAAAACTACCAAGACTGATGAATCACTGGAAGGGCAAAACAGATATCAGTAACATGCTAACTTTTCTCTTGTGTTCAGAACTTTGCGCTCGCAATTTGATGACCTGGGTTCGAATCCCGTTTGAGGGGATTTTTTCCCATGGAGTTAACATCAGTGCTGACTCCCCTCTCCCCAAAAGTCCTTCGGATGAGACTATAAACTGAGGCCCCGTGTATGAACGCACACAGAACATTTTGTGCACATGTTAAATCTTGTTCCACTTTTCGGAAGAGTAGGCCATTGTGTGCCGGTGGGACAGATGACAAGATTTACAAAACTGCATACACACGGGGACTGGATGTAAAAAAGGACATGAGTGCTTATTCCATTATCCTCAATATAAAAGAATAAATAAATTAATTAATTTTTAAAATCTTAATTCCAAAAAATTATTTAGAGGTTAGGGAATGACAAGCATTAAAAAAAAAAAAAACCACCTTTCCTGTGATGTTTTAGTGATCCTTCTAACCTGTTATCAACTCCATCTTAAGTCTGACTCTTACTCAAAAAAATCATGAAATGAATTCAGAGTTATAATCCATTGAGATTGTGTGTTGAAAATCAAATAACAGGTACTGGGACTTTCCCCATGGAAATTCACCACTAAGTTTTGTTTCTTTTGAGGTCTTGGCCACTTTCTGTAACTTAAGGTACTTTTTACAAGGTTCTTATCGTTACATCTGATATGTTTTCAACTTTCAATATTTCCATCAAAAGCTACAACTGAAAATACTTAACTTTAGGTATGTTTAACAAGGTTCTTACAGTTATATCAGATGTGTTTTCAACTTTCAATATTTCACAAAAAAAACACTGAAAAGATATACTGATAACCATGATTATATATAATCTGCAATTTTTACAGCCTTATATCTTGTGAGAATTAATCAAAGTGCTTACATTCAACTTGTTCACACACAACCAACCAATCACAAGGAGATTTAACAAGTTTAGATTTAACACACACACACACACACACACACACACACAACACACACACACACACACACACACACACACACACACACACATAGCCTGGTGGTCAGAACATTGTGCTGGCAATTTGACGACCCGGGTTTGATTCCCGTCGAGGAGATTTTTCTCCTGGAGTTAACATCAGTGCTGACTCCACTCTCCCCAAAAGTCCTTCGGAGGAGACTATAAACCGAGGCACCATGTGCAAACGCACGCAGAACATCTTGCACACACACATTAAATCCTGTTCCGCTTTTCATAAGAGTAGGCCATCGTGTGCCAGTGGGAACAGATGACAAGATTTACAAAACTGCATACTCGCAAGGACTGGATGTAAAAAAATAATAAAAACACATGAGTGCTTATTCCCTTATCCTCGATATAAAAGAATAAATGAATAAATAAATAAATGATAAGACGTTTGTTAAGCTGTTTCAGAATAACTTTCTCAAGTACAAAAAGGAAGGTTTGAAACTGGTCAATCATTCTTTAGAAGAAAGAAAGAAAGAAGATAAGCGTTCGCTATCCTAGTGAGGTCAGCTAGGATCAGTTCTAAACTTTTCCTGCAGAGAGGCTGACTGGCCGCACAGCTCTTACCCAAAAACTGAAGAGGTCAGAATAGTAGTGTTATTGTTGTGCTCCACAAGCAGTCTTCGCCTGATGTAGGCACATCTCTCTCTGTCTCTCTCTGTCTCTCTCTGTGTCTCTCTCTCTGTGTCTCTGCCTCTTTCTCTGTGTGTGTGTGTGTCTCTCTCTCTCTGTCTCTCTCTCTGTGTCTCTCTCTCTGTGTCTCTCTCTCTGTGTCTCTCTCTCTGTGTCTGTGTGTGTGTGTGTGTGTGTGTGTCTCTCTCTCTCTCTCTCTCTCTCTCTCTCTCTTCTCTCTCTCTCTCTCTCTCTCTCTCTCTCTCTCTGAGGGTGGTAAAGGCGACAGAAAGATGATATTGCTCCCTACTTGACTACTTGACATGGCAACTTTTCTTCTTTTTTTTTTTTTTTGGGGGGGAGGGGGGGGAATTGACAGTCATTTGACTCCTCTCTCTCTCTCTCTCTCTCTCTCTCTCTCTCTCTCTCTCTCTCTCTCTCTCTCTCTCAATCTCTCTCTCCATCACACACACACACACACACACACACACAGAGACACACACAGAGACACACACACACACACACACACACACGCACAAAGACACACCTCACAAACACAGGTACATACCAACCTCACAACAGAACTACACCCTCACACAAAGAGTTCCCAAGCATACACAACCCTGTTTGTACAGCAACACTTCATAAATAATTTTTCTTCTTAATTCAAAAAAAAAAAAAAAAAAAGCACAGCAACGATCTCACATATCTACATAATCATAAGCACACCATCAGCACACACACACACACACACACACACAAAAATAACAAACCACCATAGGAAAAAAAATCTATCCACACATACAGAAAAAACAAACCAAAAAAAAACACCCAAACCCTGTGATACAGAAAAAACACTGTCTAGATCTATGAATAAATAAGCATAGCAGAACCTACACACACATCAAACACAGCCACTGTGCCACATCTGCCACAAATACCAAAAGCAGCAGCAGCAGCAACAACAGCAGTCGTTAGCGTCCATCAATATTCAACAAGAAACAGTAATGAACACGGCTTTTTTTTTTTTCACCTGGTCACTTCTTGTATCCCCCAAAAGACAACAAAAAAAAACAAAAAAAAACACAACATTTTTTTTCACCCAGTCAATTTTTGTTTCACCCAAAAGGCAACCCCCCCCCCCCTCCCTCCACCCCCACTCCAACACGATATTTTTTCACCTGGTCACTTCTTGCCCCGCCCTGAAAGACCAACACCCCCACCCCCCCCAAAAAAAAAAATCCACCCAACACAACATTTTTTCACCTGGTTTCTTCTTGTCCCAACCCACCTCCCTCCCACCCTCCCAAAGACGAAAAAAAAAAAAAAAAAAAAAAAAACGAACATGATTTTTTTTCATCATCATCACATCTTTTTTGTATTCTAGGAAACAAAAAGTGAACAGTTTTGGGAGGAGTTTTGTCATGTCTTGTTGCCAGAGACATACAGTGAACTGACAAGTTTGTTTTCTTTTTTTGTGGGGGGGTGGAGCTCAGCACATCATTTTTATCCTTCCAGACAAAAAAAAAAAACAACCCCCCCCAGTTTTGGGGGCTACTCTCTTTTCTTGTCAGTGGAGACAACCAAAAAAAATAAAAATAAAAAAGCCAACACGACAGTTTTGGGGCTCCTCATATCCTGTTTCTAACAGACAAAAAAAACAACAACTGAGCATGATGGGGTTTTTTTTTGGGGGGGGCTGGTCTAATGGTTTTTGGAGCTGGTCTGATGGTTTTTGGAGCTGGTCTGATGGTTTTTGGAGCTGGTCTGATGGTTTTTGGAGCTGGTCTGATGGTTTTTGGAGCTGGTCTGATGGGTTTTTGGAGCTGGTCTGATGGTTTTTGGAGCTGGTCTGATGGTTTTTGGAGCTGGTCTGATGGTTTTGGGGGGGCTGGTCTGATGGTTTTGGTGGGGCTGGTCACACAATGTCTCCAGAGGGTCCGGGAAGGCCCAGTTTCCACGGCAACGGCTGAGCGCTGTGTCCCAAACCCAGGTCCCCTCCAGCACTGTCCTCCAACTGCACAGAGCATGATGAGAGCATCGTGAGTGAGGGAAGGAAGGAAGGAAGGAAGGAAGAAAGGAAGGAAGGAAGGAAGGAAGGAAGGAAGGAAGGAAGGAAGGAGGAAGGAAGGAAGGAAGGAAGAAGGAAGGAAGGAAGAAATCTGGGGTTTTTTTCTCTCTCTCTAAACTCTCTCTCTCTCTCTCTCTGGAATGAGCACTCTTGTGCTTTTTTACATTCAGTCCCCGTGTGAAGTTTTGTACATCTTCTTATCTGTTCCCACCGGCACAACAATATACTCTCACGAAAAGCGGAACAGGATTTAACGTGTGCGCAAGATATTCTGCGCGAGTTCACACACACAGGGCCTCAGTTTAAAGTCTCATCCAAAGGACTTTTTGGGGAGAGTGGAGTCAGCACTGATGTTAACTCCAGGGGAAAATCCCCTCGACCAGGAATCGAACCTGGGGTCGTCAAATTGCGAGCGCAATGTTCTGACCACTAGGCTATCTCGTCACCTTGAAAGGCAGCAAGAATCAGAAACTGTCCATGGCGGCTGCTGAAAGATCTGAACAGGGATCATAATCAGCACTTTAAATCTTGATCAGCACTTAGTCTTACCGCTCGGCCACACAAGCCAAAAGAGGACACTACAGCTGGTGCACTCGGGGTAATGTATGCCTAATCCCTTGATGTGGGGATGCTAGTGATGTTTCTATTTCTTTTTTTTTTGTCATCGACTTTACCGTCACAGACATCGTTTTCAGAGCATGATAAGCCCAGTTGCCCAGCTGAGCCGATGAACTTGTGGGACGTGGAAGTCTGTGTGGCTGTGAAACATTTTAACCCTGTTGCATTCAGACTCTCTGAACACAAACTGACCCTAGATTTCGCACTCCATCACGAAATTAGGTCAGGCACACATGCTCCCTCGCCTTTTCCTCCTAAGTACATACTAGCAGCTATAATTACTTCCAGACTCTCTACACGGTTTCTCCATCTGGCCTGATAGAGCTTTGACATGTGGTAGCAATTAGTGATGGTCACAGTCTGATGGAAATCTACTGTGTGTAAATCCGGCAAATCCCAGATCCCAGATCGGGACTTAGGGGGGTAATTATTCAATCCCAGATCGGGACTAAGAGGGTTAATGTAATGTCTGCCTTGGTTGCTACTTTGCTTACATTCCTAACTGACAAAGCTTTCTGACTGAGCAAAAAAACAAAAAAAACAGAAAAAGGGGAAAAAAGCCCACTGGAGGAGATGTGGGCTCCATGCAATGGCAGGACATGGTGATGGTACAAACTTCTGAAGGTTTCGTGAAACAAACAAATAAATAAAAAATAAATCATAAATAACAATTATTGTTGTTGTTTTCAATTATGATCATGACAATGATGATGATGAATGGAATTTTTATCAAACTGAATCTTGCAAAGCAAACAAATCAAAGCGCTATAGTGTCATTATCATTATCCTTTGAACGTACCATTTTTTCAGAAAACTTAAGAAATACTTTTGTGCACCCCACATGAAATGCATTTAAATATTGCTTAATTCTTGTATGAAATACAGTGTCTAAAAACACAGTTTTCACAAAATAATGAATCAGAAAAAAACTCTTATGCAAACAAAAACCAGTTCCAAGATCCCAGCATAAAAGGTATACCGCAATAATACACATAACAACCACAATATTACATATAACAACCATAATAATACACATAACAACCACAATTTTACAGATAACTATAATGTAAATATGACATCCACAATAATACACATAACAGCAATATTGCGCATAAGCAACTACAATTATACACATTACAATGTAGTAATACACATAACCACAATTTACACATAACAACCACAATAATATACATAACAACCACAATAATATACATAACTGCAATATTACACATAACTTCAATAATACACATAACAACTACAACAACAAACAAAACCACCACAATAACATACATAGCAACCTCAATAACACACATAACAACCTCAATTATACACTTAACTGCAATTTTAACACATAACCACCGCAATAATACACATAAACACACACATCCTCTCTTGCAGTGAGTTTTTTCAGCCCGCACTACATACATGTTGCACACTAAATCTCCATTTTTCATCTCCTCCAAAAGACTAGCATCCAGACCACCACCACTCCAATCTGACAGGGAACTGGAAAAGCCTTGTTTTCAGGTGGATTTGAACACCGGACATTTTTTTGTATTCTAGACAGGTGAGTTACTTTAGACCAGCACTCTCCCTTTGACATAAAAATGATAGATTCAACACTTTGCTACTGTTACCTGTATAAAATAAATTTTGATATAGAATAGATTCAAACACTTTGCATACTGTTACTTGGGAGAGGCTGTGTTTTTGTTTTGATGGAGAAAGGCATGCATGCGTCGCACGCACAAGTATGCAAACATTTATACACACAGTGACACACTCACTCATGTATAGGACATGCAATGTGCATGCATGCACACATAAACACACACACAACACACACATGCATGCATGCATCGCGCACACAGCACGCACGCACGCAGCATGCAGCACGTGCACACACACACACACACACACACACACATACACACCCTTTGTCCGACTGAGATAATTTTACAGTTATCCCTCTCACCCCCCCCCTCCACCCCCCCCCCCCAAAAAAAAAAGCAGCGAATCAAGGCACTGGAGGCCTGCATTTTAAGTTGACACGAAGATGGTAAAGATCCACACCCATAATTCACAAACAAACAATTAAAACACACACACACACACACACACACACACACACACACAACACACACACACACACACACACACACACACACACACACACACACACACACACACACACACACACACACACACACCCCATCAGACAGCATCCACAGCAAGAAAACTATGCCTTCCCAACTTATTTAGTGCTTCATCTCTATTTTGATACTCTCATTTTCATCCACTTCTGGGAAGGGGGGGGGGAGGGGAGAGGATAAACAATCAAAAAAACCAAACAAACCAAACTAATAAAGAAAAAGAAGAAAAAAAAGAAGCTGGAAACCTCACTTCAACCAAGCATGCATAACAAGAGGAAATTGTGCACCAACGAAAGAAAAGAAAAACAAAAACAACCCAAATAAAAATCAACCAAAAAAACAAAAAAACCCAGACTTTTTAACATTTTTCTTGGAAATGAGACATGCGTGGAAAAATGGAAAAAAAAACAATAATATGCATGACGACACTATCAAAACACAAGAACAATCAAGGGAGACAATCAATCATAAGCAAAGACTTTGACAACTTTTTTTTTTAATCAAGGATAATGGAATAAGCATTGTGTGCTTTTTTTCACCAGTCCCCGTGTGTACACAGTTTTGTAAATACTGTCATCTGTTCCCACCGGCACACAATGGCCTACTCTTCCGAAAAGCAGGACAGGATTTTATGTGTGCGCAAGATGTTTTGCATGCATTCCACACGGGGCCTCATTTACAGTCTCATCCGAAAGACTTTTGGGGAGAGTGGAGTCAGCACTGATGTTAACTCCAGGGGAAAAATCCCCTCGAACATGAATCGAACTCTTAACTTCCTAAGCAGTGGCTGAATCAACAACTCCGTGTTTCAGGCCACATCTCTCAAGCAAGTTCAACCTGACGGAGCCCACCCCCCTCCAGATACAGGGTGCATGCTGGGTACACTCGCCTGAAGACGGAGTACGGCTGCCGATGTGGCAACGCACTTTGTATTTTGTACCACTATATGTCACAGCTGATTTCTCTACATGAAACTCGGGCTGCTCTCCCCGGGGAGAGCGCATCGCCACAAGTGCAGCGCCTACCCATTTTTTTTTCTTTTTCCTGCATACAACTGTATTCGTTTCCCTATCAGAGTGGGGGTTTTTCTACAGCATTTTGCCAGGGTTAATCCCCTTGTTGCCGTGGGTTCTTTTACGTGCAGCTAAATAGTGATGTGTAACACACGGGACCTCGGTTTATCGTTTCATCCGAAAGACTAGCGCCCAGACCACCACTCAGGGTCTAACGGATGGGGAAAAAGTTTTGGGCCCGAACGGGATACGAACCACCGCACACTCCGACCCGGAGGTTTTGCTTTCTAGGAAAGACGCGTTACCACCTAGACCACCGATCCATGAAAAGAATCATACACCGTAACTTCTCATTCAGTGTGTACTTTCAATCTCACGTGATTCCTAGCTGGGGAACTGGAAGAGTGAGTGAGCGAGTCAAGAGTGCATTGTTGTCCCGAGCAGTGTTAAGCTGGGGTACACTCAACAACAATAACAACAACAATCAAAAACCCTAAACCATAACAAACAACAAACAAACAAAAAAAACCCCAAGATATGCAAGAAACAAACAACAAAAACCCAGATATGCAAGAAACAAACAACAACAACAAAAACTCTCCAGGCAGCAGGAAAAAAAACGATAAATTTGTACAACAAAAGGGAAAAAAAAACCAACAAAGAGCACTGGCAGCCAAAGTCAAATGCTAGGGCATGCACGCACGAACACACACACACACACACACACACACACACACACACACCACACACACACACACACACACACACACACACACACAAAGAGAGAAAAAAAACAGAGGGAAAAGCCGCAAAAAGGCAACAGAATAAAAAAGTTCATACCACTTAAAATCGCACTAAAGGATGATCGAGGTCAAGCTGCAACAAAAGACACATGAAATAAATTCCATCAACATAAATTGATCCCTGCCTGCCCTTGGTGATGGTATTCAGGAAGAAAAATCAAACATCTCTTTCTTTTTTCTTCTCTCCTGTGGTGAAGGAGAAATCTGCAGGAGAAATGGTGTCCATGTGCGGTCAGTGACATGGCAGTTCACTTTCTGTCTATCTAATCTATCTAATCTATCTATCTATCTATCTGTCTAGTGTCCTCTCACCCTGGAAAAGTCCTCTCAACATTGGAGAAAAAATCCTCTCAACATTGGAAAAGTCCTCTCAACATTGGGAAAAAATCCTCTCAACATTGGGGAAAAAATCCTCTCAACATTGGAAAAGTCCTCTCAACATTGGGGGGGGGGGGGGGGGGGATCCTCTCAACATTGGAAAAGTCCTCTCAACATTGGGGAAAAAAAGTCCTCTCAACATTGGGGAAAAAAATCCTCTCAACATTAGGGGAAAAAAATCCTCTCAAACTGGAAAAGTCCTCTCAACATTGGAAAAGTCCTCTCACCCACTGGAAAACAACTGTCAACTGTCATGTCACTGACATGTGCTATGTCTGACACTGTCATCTGGCACACCCCTCTTGCTGCACTGTCCATAACCAGTTCTGGTCAGCAGTTATGAATAATCATCACCAATGACAACCAAAGTGATAATAAATAAATAAATAAATAAATGAATAAATAAATAAATAAATAAATAAATAAATAAATAAATAAATAAATAAAACCGTGTGCAATTTAAAACCATCCTGAAGATACAACATCGCTGTACAGAAACTGCCACTGTGACCTTGTAACCAATGGAAGAAAATGCTTAAACATATATACACGTGCAATGAAAAAAAAAGAGAAGGAAAAAAAAGTGCACCATTGCATGAACATTATACCCAACACTAATTAAAAGACTGTCATAATAAATTGTACATAAAAACAATAAAAAGTAAATAAGAACAATTATGCAAGTGATGATTATATATATATATAGCAACGAGAACAACAAAGCATGCATACATAATTCTGAGTACATATATCTATTGCTACAATGAATATTGAAGTAAAATTATTTCACCCAAAATTTTTTTTTTACAAATATATACTTTACTGTAATACAAAACATCAGCTACAGTAAAATTCAGCAAAACCCAATGACAAAACAAACAAAAAACAAATAACAACAACAACACAACAACAACAAAAGTCAAAAATGAAAAACATGGACATCCTAGACCAAAAGACTTCACATTCAGTTCAATTTTCCCATCAAACTGAGAAGAAAGTGCAAGGCTGAGAGTCGAACCTTAGAACCTCACGGTTTACTTGTCAGCAGGTAAAGGTCTTAGCCACCCTTCCACCTTCCTTCTTGCTGTTATGAATCGAAATCTAATGATATCTTTATGAAATCAATCTAGGTGTCTTGTTGCCAAAATATGATTTCTGAAAAGCTGTATGATAGAGAGCACAAATTTTTTTTTTTAAAATCACAAAACATATTGGAAGGAAGTAAATAACTTTTTACCTATTTGATCAAAATAAGGAACCAATAAATCACGAAAACCAAAGAACAAAATCACCCAAAAAAAAAGAAGAAGGAAAAAAGTTTAAAACTTGCTGTTCTATCCTGTTTTGTCATTTGAGTGTAGGTTACTCAACAATATGACACAATTACTTAAGACACGCCAAACTATGTGCGAAGTAAAACAATGTGAAAAAAGAATGAACGAATGAGAAGAAAAACGCAGCAGAGAGAGAGAAAGAGAGAGAGAGAGAGAGAGAGAGAGAGAGAGAGAGAGAGGAGAGAGAGAGAGAGAGAGAGAGAGAGAGAGAGAGAGAGAGAGAGAGAGAGAGAGAAGACAGACAGACAGACAGACAGAAGACAGACAGACAGAAGACAGACAGACAGACAGAGACAGAGAGAGACAGAGAGAGACACAGAGAGAGAGACACGAGAGACAGAGAGAACAGAGAGACAGAGACAGAGAGAGAGAGAGGGGGGGGCAGAGGCAATAACAAAAATAAAAAAGCAGAGAGATAAAAAAAAATAAAAAAATAAAGAAAAGACACTGGCAAATCAATAACAGCAATAACAAATGTTCAAAGTGAAGACAAATGAATCAGAAACCACCACCAAATAACTGCTGAAATAAAAAAAAAAGCTTTGTTGTTTTTCTGCAACTGTGACATAAATCACTGTCAGAAAAACCAAGTTATTAAAATCACCACCACTAGCGAAAACAGACAAAGCACACAAGTGACCCATCAACATGACAGAACACTGGTCAAAATTGGTCAGAAGTTGTTCCACAGAAAAAAAAAAACACCACAGCAACTGCAAATCGACATCAGAAATCTGGTTACAAGTATGACCTGTGATGACAGACAAAGCACAGAAGCAGCAAATCAACATTAAAAAAAACTGGTTACAAGCACCTCTAGTAAAGGTAAAGGTGTCCCATAGCCTGTGTGGTCGTAGGGGAGAGACCTCAGCTTCTCTAGGGGCCAGCATATTGAGGGAGGCGCCCATCTCCTCTCCCTGCTGCTTTACCTTCCCTGACCCTAAAGAGGGCAGGTACCCATTGGCAGCTGGGTGAACTGGGGGGACTGTACTGAAGCCAAGGCACCAAACTATCACCCATCCAACTATTAACCATGCTTGATGCTGCTTAACTTGACTGGGGAAAGCAGCGCTCTGACCACTGAGCTATCCCGCCCCTACAAGCACCTCTAGTACTACAGAAAAAAGCACAGCAATGGCAAAGTGACGTCAGAAAATGCCAGAAAATCAGTCAGAAGTCTTTAATTGATTACCAATGACAACAGAGAAGGCACAACAGTAGCAAGTCGACTTCAGAAAATGGGTTTAGAACCACGCTGTGAATATCAAAAGAAAAAGTATGACAAAGACAAATCAATATCAGAAAACAGCAAGAAACTTGGTTAAAAGCATTACCAATAACCGTACAACAAGCGACAAATGATTTCAGAAAACTGGCAGAAAAATATGTCAGAAAAAAAGTAAGAAACTCAGTTAAAGGCATCAGCAAATACTGTATGATAGCCACCAAGCGATTTTCAGAAAACTGGCAGAAAAATAATAAGAAAGTTGGTGAAAAGCATCACCAAACACTGTATAACAGCAACAAAGCAATTTCAGAAAAAAACTGGAAGAAAAACGGTTACAAGCACCACAAACAATAGCAAAGCAAAGTCAATAAACAGTACCCCCCCCTCCAAAAAAAAAAGTGCTCAGAATCAACTGACAACCACCACAGGGAAGAAAAAGCTAATAACAAACCAACCAATAGCAAAGAACGACGTTACATTGTGAGACACAGAAGGGAGGGGGGGGGGGGAGTGAGAGTCAGTCCCACCACAGAAATATGTAAGAACTACAGGAAGCAAGAGAGCACACTACACTACACTACAGTATAGGCTGGTTAGTGCCCATCCCTCAGTTAATAATAATGAAACAACCAATAGCAAAGAATAAGTTACATTAAAAAAAATAATAATAATTTTTTAAATTTTAATATAATTTTTTTTAATATATAATATTAAAAACAAAAAAGAACGAATTTACATTGTGAGACAAAGAAAAAGGGGGAGGTGAGAGTCAATTCCACCACCGAAATAGGCAAGAACTACTACAGGCAGCAGAGAGCACAGCACGCTACACTACAGTACAGCAGAGGTCAGTGCCCCATCCCTCATGTAAATCAGTCAGGGGCTACATGTAACACACCACACACACTGGTGTGGTGCTGCACTCACATGCTCTCAAGGGGTTATCGGTCTGTCGTCAGCCTCAACCTGACTCTGACGGCCGTCCTCAAACTTTTTGACATTCAATGGAAACAGACGTACAGACACAACATACATACATTATATACATACAGCAAAAAGATATGCAGACGTGTACAAACATACACCAACAGACACACACACAACACACACACACACACAACTACACACACACCACACACACACACACACACACCACACTAGATACTAATACACCGATAAGATCACCAACGTTACAAACATAACCAACAGACATACACACACACACACTTTATTATCTATCTATCTATCTATCTATCTATCTATCTATCTATCTATCTATCTATCTATTATCTATCTATCATCTATATATATATATATATATATATATTATACATACATACAAACATCAACAGACATACAGACACACATCATAGACCCATACATACATACTACACCAACAGAGACATAGACACACATACACACACAAACACAAATACATACATACACCATCTCCAACACCACCTCAACAACAAGATGCATAGCAATGATGTCAATATCTAGATAATGAAATACAATAACAACAACAAAAACAACAAAACCATGCAATTTATACTGACACAAGAACACACTGGTGTTGGAAAAAGTGGAAATTTCCCTACTGCCATGAGTTCATTATAATGACATAATAAACAGAATTTGAATATTGAATGAGAGTGTTGGAGGGAGGTGGGGGGGGGGGGGGGGGGGGGGGGGGGGGCCCTTTATAGCTTGCTTCACACCTTGCCCGGTGGTCAGAGTGATGCATTCATGATCTGGTGACCTGGGTTTGAATCTTGTTCAAGAGGACTTTTCCCCTGGAGTTAACATCAGTGCTGATTCCACTCCCCCAACAAAGTCCTTTGAATGAGACTATAAACCAAAGTCCGTGTGCAAACACACGCAGAACATCTTGCGCACATGTTAAGTCCTGTTGTTTTTTGGAAGAGTTGGCCATTGTGTGCCGATGGGAATGGATGACAAAATTGACAAAAGTGCATACACATGGGGACTGGATGTAAAAAAGCACATGAGTGCTTATTCCATTATCCTCGAAATATAAAAAAATAAAAAAATAAATAAACAGTTATGTGACCTTTCTGGTATTGCTTCCTCACCAAATAGGGTAACTGTTGCAGTAATTTTGTTGTTGTTTGGTTTACATATAAGAATACACAAATACCTACACTAAACAACAAAGGCACTGGAACTTTTTCTTTTTCTTTTTTTTTTTTTTAGTTCCTCAGCTGGATCTTTAACATGCATATTTTGATCTTCTGCATGTGCTTTAACTCTCAGAGGACGGCCGTCCGCTATAGCACATCAGTGTAAAGCAATGGTTCTGGACGACTGACTGCTATAGCGGATTTGCATTTGCAGATTTTTCACGTGGCGTCCGCATGATACTATGACTACTGCAGCTAAACATAGCTTTGTGAGCCTGTCCAAGGTCAAATGCAGAGCATTGTCGGGTGATTCTGTGTGTTCCGAACTCTTTGTTCGCAGTTGCAGAGATTAGCTGACACATAGTAGTGACATGGAATACAAAATTTGGAGTATTTTCTTCATGCTAGTCAAAGTTCAAAGTGAGAGCTTTAATCTTTCAATATGTACTAACCCAGCATGTTATTCATAAGTTCAGAAAATTTCATTTTCTTACTGTGTTTTATATTTTTTTATGATTTTTACCAACCATTGGCATTACAAATAGGCCATCTGTGGGGAAAAGCAAGGGAGAGAACTGTCCGTCCTAAGTGAGTTAACACTAAGGGAATTAAGTCACTGACAGGTCTGCACTTGAAGTTGACCTGAGAGATTGTAAAAAAAAAAAAAATTCCCACCCTTAATTCACCAGAAGCTGCCAAGATTCAAACCCACGACTACCTACCAGTCTTTTTTTTGACTGTCCATCTTCTTGTTGTTTATTCTTCAGCTTTACCCAAACTGGAGACTGTTACTGACTCGTTTTATTCTGTCTTTTTTTTCCCTCTTTCTTCTTCCTATAAGCATAATGGGTTCTTTTTTTTTTTAGGAGTGTGCACAAAAAGAAACACTTTCCACTCAACATTTTTTTTTTTTTTTTTGCTTTCACAATTATTTCATTCAGATGTCCTTTAATATCTATATGCTTTTACCTTTGTTGGGGTTTAAATCTTTAAAAACACAACAACAACAACAACAAAACAACAAACACACACACACACACACACACACACACACACACACACACACACACACACACACACACACCACACGACAACACACACACAGAAACACAAATAAATTTCTAAATAAATCTGACAAAATTCAAAAGAAGTGTACATGCAAAACAAAATTAGGTAAAAACATCCTGATAGGGGTGTACAAAAAAAAAAAAAAATAAAACACATAACAGACAAAATTAAGAACACCAAAACAACACAACCACATCCCAACAATCGCCAACAGCAAAAAAAAAACCAAACACCACCCCCCCTCCCCACCCCCCCCTCCCTATTGTGAAAATATAAAAAAAAAAAAGGTACAGTAAAACACAGCATTCAAGACCACCATGGCAATCACAAAAATGATTCCTTCTGCATTTTGCTTCACTACATGAATTAAACAAACAGTGCATGCAGAAAACAAATAGCAAGCCTCACTAAAAAAAAATTCACCCTTTTTTAAAAATTAGAATGCGTTCCAAATCTATTCAGAGCAAAATGAACTGAAGCAAAACATAGAAGCTTAAAAAAAATTTTAAAAAAGAAGAAGAAGAAGAAAGAAGAAGAAGAAGAAGAAGAAGAAGAAGAAGAAGAAGAAGAAGAAGAAAAAGAAAACACTCCTGTGTATCAAACAGCTCTTAAAAGTACATCAAAAAAAGTTCAGAACCAATCTGTATATAAAGGTTTCAATAAAAAACACCAGTGAAATTATATGAAGTTCAGATACCAATAAACAAAACAGCTGTTCGAAAACTTTTTTTAACAAACATCTATCAATAATTCATCTCCTTTTACAAATAATTGCAGAAAACTGCAAGACCCTACATACCTAGAAATGAATGTCATATTATAAATTACTGCAGAACTACTTTCTCTCCCACACAGCTGTCAGTTTCCCTCACTTTCAGCTCCTCTCAGCTGCTATCCCCATCCCACCTGGTGCTAATTGTAGCAGGAACTGACCACACATGGACTTGGTAAAAAGAAGGGGTGGGCTAATTTTAGTGCTGGGCCCTGGACCCTTGACTGAGTGATGCTGGATTCGCTTGCTATAGTATATCCATCCACTCTTAGACAGAAACCTAAAAGACAAATGTGACTTCTCTCTTAAATTGGACCTGTATTTGTATACGACTTTATAAGTCACAGCAGATTTCTCTACGTGAAATTCAGGCTGTACCCCCCCCCCCCCCTCCCCCCCCCCCCCCCCCCCCCCCCCTAGGGAGAGTGCATCACCACAAGAGCGGCACCACCACCCGTTATTCTTTTTTTTCTTTTCCTGTCTGCAGGTGGGTTTGTTTCCCTATCACTTCTGCCTTAAGGAGTCATGGAGGCATGGTGCAAAAAGGTCCAGTAAGTGTCCATGACAAGCTGAACCTGGCGGAGCCCATCCCTCCCCAGGTCTCAGAATGCATGCTGGGTATGTCTGATTCTGAGTTGTCCATACTACTAGCTACACCAACCTGAAAAATGCAGTTAAAAAAAAAAAAATCTTTGATCTTGATACTGATCACTAAGTCACAGTACCCCCCCCCCCCCTCCCCAATCCTGCCCCCCTGCCCCCCCCCCCCCCCCCCCCCCCCCCCCCCCGAATAAATGTGACATCCTACTATTTTCTCTTGCACTCTTACATACATACAAAAACGAGGCTAAATACGGACCTCTGCACCCTTCCACATAATTATGACTGTCATGGATTATACCCCTAGCTAAGTGTAGAATATTGTACAGCCCTAACACTCAACCCAACAAACTAAACATCTCAATCTAATCAGCTTGCAGAAAGAATACCCATTACTACAACTCTTAATTTTGCTGATAATATCAACTACTATTACTACAGCTTTCCTGATAATATCAACATCAACTATTGCTACAGCTTTCCTGATAATATCAACTACAATCACTACAGCTTTCCTGATAATATCATATCAACTATTAATACAGCTTTCTTGATAATATCAACAACTATTACTACAGCTGTCCTGATAATATCAACTACTATTACTACAGCTGTCCTGATAATATCAACCACTATTACTACAGCTGTCCTGATAATATCAACCACTATTACTACAGCTGTCCTGATAATATCAACCACTATTACTACAGCTGTCCTGATAATATCAACCACTATTACTACAGCTGTCCTGATAATATCAACCACTATTACTACAGCTGTCCTGATAATATCAACCACTATTACTACAGCTGTCCTGATAATATCAACCACTATTACTACAGCTGTCCTGATAATATCAACCACTATTACTACAGCTGTCCTGATAATATCAACCACTATTACTACAGCTGTCCTGATAATATCAACCACTATTACTACAGCTGTCCTGATAATATCAACTACTATTACTACAGCTTTCCTGATAATACCAACCCTATATTTAACACTGTTCCCCTTCCTCTTCTTGCATCTCCTCTCTCACCACCTATACGAATGAAAAAAAAAAAAAAAAGCGAAAAAAAAAACAACAACAAAATTCTTAAAAAGAGCAACACCAAAAATTAAAAAAATTAACTACCCCTCCCTTCAACCCCCCCCACCCCCCCCACCCCTCCTCCTACCCCCACCTTCTCTCCTCACTTGTATATAAAAAAAAAAAAAGCGAAAAAACAAACAACAACAAAATATGAAAAAGAGCAACATCAAAAATAAAAAAACTACCCCTCCCCTCCCCCACACACACACCTTCTCTACACACCTGCATCAATAGCAACAACAACAACAACAACAAAAACACACACTCTCTCTGTTACTGATAAGGGTGAGGACTGGATGTAAAAAAGCACACGAGTGCTTATTCATTATCCTCGAAATAAAAGAATTTGCCTTCTCTCTCTCTCTCTGTCTCTGTCTCTGTCTCTGTCTCTGTCTCTCTCTCTCTCTTTCTCTACTCCTCACCGTTATGAAGTATTAAGTTACATAACTTGATTGTTACAAACAGAAGAATGCTATGTTTTTTTGTTTTCCATTTTCTTGTAATTAGTTCGCTTTTACTAGTTTGTATCATTATAGAAGGCTGGATGTAAAAAAAAAAAAATTTTTTTTAAAAAAAGCAATTGTCATGCTTACTCCTTCACCTTCTGAAAATAAAATTCAATCAATCAATCCATCAATCTCTCTCTCTCTCTCTGTCCTCACCTGCATGGGTTCCTTACGGGTGGTGGTGGCGGTGGTGGTGTCGTTAACGGCTAAGGAAGCCGCCTGGTCCAATGAGGCGCCATCAGACATCCCACCAATGGACAGCTGGTTCTCATCAATGATCATGTCAGTGTCCGAATCGTTGTCATGGTCCCTGCCCGTACCCTGAAAGTTCAGTACGTAAAACATCAAAACAAATCAAATTTTTATTTCCAGATGGTACATAGAATAAGCATTGATTTGCTTTTCTTTTTTTTCATCAAGCCAATATATCTAAAGACAAAAAATAAAGAAAAAAAAAAAAAAAAAAAAGCATAAAAAACCATTTCACCAACATTAATTAACTAACATGATTTCAACAGCCTTAAAAATAAAATATGCCTATAGAAAATACAAGCAACAACAATAACAACAAAAACAACCCAAAAAAACCCACTCAAAACTCACCACACACACACACACACACACACACAA
>CM060347.1:22567895-22580395 GCA_030674155.1 Stramonita haemastoma | reverse complement strand
GCTAACTACTTGCAATATCTGAATAAATGACATGACTTTTTCTCTGAGACCAACACCAACTAGCTAACTACTTGCAATATCTGAATAAATGACATGACTTTTATCTACAACCAACACCAACTAGCTAACTACTTGCAATATCTGAATAAATGACATGACTTTTTCTCTGAGACCAACACCAACTAGCTACTTGCAATATCTGAATAAATAACATGACTTTTTCTCTGAGACCAACACCAACTAGCTAACTACTTGCAATATCTGAATAAATGACATGACTTTTTCTCTGAGACCAACACCAACTAGCTACTTGCAATATCTGAATAAATGACATGACTTTTTCTCTGAGACCAACACCAACTAACTACTTGTAATATCTGAATAAATGACATGACTTTTATCTACAACCAACACCAACTAGCTAACTACTTGCAATATCTGAATAAATGACATGACTTTTTCTCTGAGACCAACACCAACTAGCTAACTACTTGCAATATCTGAATAAATGACATGACTTTTATCTACAACCAACACCAACTAGCTAACTACTTGCAATATCTGAATAAATGACATGACTTTTTCTCTGAGACCAACACCAACTAGCTACTTGCAATATCTGAATGACATGACTATCATCTATCACAAACACCAACTAGCTAACTACTTGCAATATCTGAATAAATGACATGACTTTTTCTCTGAGACCAACACCAACTAGCTACTTGCAATATCTGAATGACATGACTATCATCTATCACCAACACCAACTAGCTAACTACTTGCAATATCTGAATAAATGACACGACTTTTCTCTGTGACCAACTAACTACCAGCTAACTAACTACTTACAACATCTGACCAAAGATACTAGTTTTGTCCAGTGTTTATTTATTTATTTAGAGTTTAATCCAATATTTTACCTGAAGAAGGAGTTTCATGATTTTTTGTGTTTTTTTGTTGTTGTTTTTTTTTTGGGGGGGTTGTTCCTTAGCTACAGCTCTGAGGTTCACTAATGTTGGTGAAATTTTAGAGTATATGACCATTTTCTTCCTCCCACCATTTAGGTAGCTGCATTCTGACTTCACTGTTCAGAGATGGTATCTAAACATGACACCTTTGTGCATGAGTTTTTGGTTGGGTTTTTTTTTGTGTGTTTTTGAGGGGGGGGGGGGGGTTGTCATGTGTTCCTACCGGCACACAATGTCCTACACTTCTGAAAGGCAGAATGGGTTTTTAACGTGTGAGCAAGATGTTCTCTGTGTGTTCACACACAAGGCCTCAGTTTATAGTGACTATCAGTCTCCTCCGAAGGACTTTGGCATTCAGTTTGATTTTTTTTGTCAAACTGGGAAGAAAGGGCGAGGCTGGGAATGGAACCCAGAACCTCACAGTTTACTTGTTTGGCAGGTGAACAGCTTAACCATCCTGCCACCTGCCTTCTCAGAAGAAGGTTTGAAAAAGAAGCTTGAAGCTTGCTGAGGAGAAGAAAAAAAAACATAACAGAAAGTGATTCAGCAAAGTAATCTATGACAGAAACACCACGTTTACTCCAGACATTTTTGCATTAATTTTTATCACTCGTCAGCAATTTTAAAACTGCAAACTAGTTCAATCGTACCCTAAGACCAAAAAATACTTACCACAACAAAAAAGCAACTATGCAATCACCATATGAACTTTAAAAAAAAATTTCAAAAAAGCTAATTATTTTATACGCTAAATCCATTAAAGTTCACAAAGAAAAAAATCTTTACATCATCAAACAATGCTTCCTTTTTATTTTTTAATCTAAAAAAAACAAAATGAACTGTCCTCAGCTAAAAGCAACATGAGAAAATTGAAGACTTGGGTTACGGGGGTGGGGAGGGGGGAGGAGGGTCTGTTGCTAATTTTTTTAATGTGTATTAAATAGTCACTAATGCTAATGTTTTTATGTAGAGTAACTGACTGAATTTATTGTTCCGATTCCACAGAGAGAGAACAACAGACATGAGAGAAAGTAAAGATAAAGGTAAAGGTGTCTCATAACCTATGTGGTCGTAGAGGAGCGAGGCGTCAGAGACCTCAGCTTCTCTAGAGGCCAGCATGTTGAGGGCGGCGCCCATCTCCTCTCCCTCAGTGCTATACCTTCCCTGACCCTAAAGAGGGCAGGTACCCATTTACAGCTGGGTGAACTGGGGGACTGTACCGAAGCCAAGGAGCGCAAACAGCCACCCATCCACTTGGTAACCACACTCGATGCTGCTTAACCTTGGCTAGTGGAAAGCATGTGCTCTGACCACTAAGCTATCCTGTCCCGGGACGAAACACGAGAGAAAAACAGACCAAACCCTTAATTCAGAAAGAATGAACATGCCCTTGAGCATCCACCCACAATGACATGAACATACACTTTACTATAAACAGTGTTGCTGTTTTTTCCCCAATGTACATTCCAATGACTAAGATCAACAAAAAACACATAATCAACATTCATTTTAATATCTTCCCAAAAAACAAAAACAAAAAAAAGGAGACAGAGAGAAATAGAGAAAGATAAACAGAGAGTAATGTTTGTAGTGTACTGATGGTGTGGTATGAAGGAAAATATTGCAGTGTACCAACAACAACAACAAAAACAATAATAACAATATCTTAACACATCCAACCTCAAACAAACAAGACACTAACCTGAACCCCCCAAAAATGATAATAACAAAAGACTAAAAGTTGGGCCTCAAATGAACAGCCCCCAAACAAACAAAATCAAAAAAAAAATTCAAAACAAAACAACAGCAACAAAAACAAACCAAAAAATCAACCAAGCCGGCAAAGAAAAGATGACAGAAGCAAAAAAGGCGATAATCTTTATAAACAAACGGGGATTATGGTGAACCAAGTACCAATACCTGCAGCAGCAAGTATTCACTTAGCAAAGGGGACACTTGGTACAAGTGTTCAGCTTCACTCTCCTGAAAGACAATCAGTCATCATATGTGACGCTCCACCTCATACGGAGTTGCATTGCACCAGAGGTCAATTTTTAGTTATTATTAACATTTGAATAATCTGCAATGAAATGGCCATAAAATAGGAAAAAAGACAGATGAAAATCGGACAATTCTATGAAAAGTTATTACAAGATGAAATGATAGACCGCAGGAAATGACAAAACGAGAAATGGACAAGTTTAGCATCATAATAAATGGTCAGAATGAGGGCTTGGGCATTTTTAAAGCATGTTTAAAAGCAAAAGGATGCAAAATTATGACTTGATATTTCATTACAAGATAAATAGTGGCTATAGATTTATAATCAATCAAAATCTGAAAATTGCCAACTTGACCCCACCTGCCTTTAATGGCTCCTAACGGAAAAGTGGGTTATGTGCTAAGTGATTCATTTCGTGGTGGAGCGTCACATATCATGTATAGCTTTTTTTTTTGCTTTTTTTTTTCTTTATTTGGTCCTGCAGGGCAAATCTGTCTTCTCCTCCTTACCCCCTGTCCTTTTACTGCATGCGAATAGTCAGGACTGAATAAAACAGATTTTATTGTTGTTGTTGTTGTAGCTGTGTTGCTATTGGTTCCTTATCTAGAGCTATGAGGTTCACTGATAGCGAGGTTTTGCATATAAAGGTAAAAGCAAAGGTAAAGGTGTCCCATAACCTATGTGGTCATAGGGGAGCGAGGCATCAAAACCCTCAGCTTCTCTAGAGGCAAGCATATTGAGGGTGGCACCATCTCCTCTCCCTCGCTGCTTTACCTTCCCTGACCCTAAAAGAGGGCAGGTACCCATTTACAGCTGGGTGAACTGGGGGACTGTACTGAAGCTAAGGCACGCAATTGGTCACCCATCCAATTGGTAACCACGCTCGATGCTGCTTAACCTTGGCTGGGGAAAGGGAGTGTTCTGACCACTGAGCTACCCCGTCCCCCTTTGCATATACCACCAGGCTACTTTTTGGCCACCATTAAGGTAGCTGCATTCTGACTTTGGGGATGATGTCGAAACATGACACCAGTGTACACTCTTTTTTTTTGGGGGGGGGAGGGAGGGTGGTATTCTATCATCCAACTGGCAAACAATGGCCCACTCTTTTGAATGGTGGAACAGAGGGGTTTTTTTTAATGTGTATGCAACATGTACTGCATGCTTTAACCCTCTTAGTCCCGATCCAGGATTTGCTGGAACTGAATAATTCCCCCCCCCCCTAAAGTCCCGATCCAGGATTCACCAGGATTTACACACAGTAGATATCCATCAGGCTGTGACCATTACTAATTGCTACCACATATCAAACTTCTATCAGGCCAGAAGGAGAAACCCTGTAGAGTATCTGGAAGTAATTATAGCTGCTGGTATATACTTAGAAGGAGGAAAAGGCGAGCCAGCATGTGTGCCTGATCTGATTTCGTGATGGAATGCGAAATCTAGGGGCATTGCGTTCAGAGAATCTGAATGCAAGAGGGTTAACACACATGACTTTCGTTGATATAATCTCATCTGAGGGACTTTTGAGGGGAGTGGAGTCAGTGCTGATGTTAACTCCATGGGAAAAAAAATCCCCCTGAACTGGCGCCTCAGTGGTGGCTCAAACCTCAGGTGTCAGATCATCAGCACCGTGCTCTGACCACTAGGCTACCCTGCCTCCCAGGGTATGGCTATAACATGAGGTCCTGTGTTTGGACACAAGCATAGCATGTCATCTTATATGCTTTTTGTTGTTGTTGTTGTTGTTGTTGTTGTTGTTGTTCCTTGGCCAAAGCTGACAGGTTCACCAACTGTGAGATTTTGCATACATAGATGGTTTTGCCTACCATGAAGGTAGCCATATTCGGACTACAGAGACCTGAGCATTTTAAATCCCATCAATTCGTGAAGTACATCTTTTAGGGCTAGTGGGTATGGATGACTTGAAAAATATCAAGCATGCATACTGGTTTCTTCTGCATTTTGTATATATATACATGAAAAAAATTAAGGCACTGGCAGGCCTGCACATTACGTTGACCTGGAAAATCATTAAAAAAAAAAAAAATTCCCAGCCCTAAAAGACCAGGTGTGAGTGCCGAGATTCAAACCCACAGTTTTACAGAATCCACAGGACTCAAGTCAAACCAACTACAGAGTCCCTTGTCCCAACTTTCTGGTTCAGGCAATAAATGATGTCCCAGCAATCTATCGTGAGTACACTCCACAAGCATTTTCTATCACCTACAGTCTCTTCTTCCACTTTTTTTTTTCATTCTCATTCAGGCAGGGTAGGGAGGGGGTGGGGGTGTTCATTCCTTGCCAAGAGCTCCAAGATTCATTGACGGTGAGATTTTGCATGTGCAACTGTTTTTACCCACCATTAAGGTAGTTATATTCCAACTTCAGGGGTAGTGGTACTATTCTGTTTAACCCTCTTAGTCCCAAACTGGGATTTGCCAGGATTGAATAACTGCCCCCCCCCCCCCCCCTTATCCCCCCCCCCCCCCCTTACCCCCTTACCCCCCCCCCCCCCCCCCACGAATCCCACACCGGGCTTTGCTGGGATTTACACACAGTAGATTTCCATCACGAAGTGACCATCACTAATTGCTACCACATGTCAAAGCTCTATCAGGCCAGAGGTACAAAGCCTGCTGTGAGCCTGGAAGTAATTATAGCTGCTGGTATATACTTAGAAGGAGGAAAAGGCAGCCAGCATGTGTACCTGACCTGATTTCATGATGGAATGTGAAATCTAGGGCAATTTGTGTTTAGCAAATTTGAATACAAAGGGTTAAAAAGCAGCCATGAAAAGTCGAGTTAAGCGCACCCAACTTCAGTGTGACAGAAAATTGTTCTCTGTTATGCATCTCTGGATTAAAAAAAATAATAATAAAAAAAATTAACCAGGCAGGAGAATGAACCAAGAAGGCAGAAAATAAGACAAGAAGGAGGTTACAAAAAGAAAAAAAAAAAGGCCAAAACAGAGAGAAGGATAGAAAAGAGGGAATCCTAGTACGAATTTCCAGAAGGTGGGGGATGCTACTTAAACTGACAGGCCCCTAGCATTGCCAAGGAGAATAAACACACATTCCCTTTCAGTCTAACCATCTTTTGTCAGACTCCATTTGTCAAAGATTCTACATCTTTAAAGTCCTCCATGTCACTACTACCTATTCTCCTGAACCATCAATTTTTTAATAACCTCCCACCCCACCTCCCCCACCTCCCACCCCAACCCCCATCAGCCTAGATAACCAAAGGTAGAGAATGACCACCATACTTTACTCCAAGTGGTACGCAAACTGTTGGTCAAGCTGCATTTATCTCACTCACCCACTCTGTATAAAAAAACCCACAATACACTGCACACATGAATGTAAACTAATTCAATACATTCAATGCACAATAGTCATATACTAGTGTCATGCTTTTAAAAATTAATCATCATCCCATCTGTCAATATTACAGTAACATCAGCCAGGATATATCATCTTATCCCAAAAAAAAAAGAAAAAAAAAAGCAAAAAAGGTGAGGTTTTATTTTTCAAATTAGATACTCCTCTTGTCAAACTTGTCAATGCATACAGCACAAAATGCAAAATGATGATGAATGATGAATGATGATCAATGAAAAATATGATGATGATGATGATGATATGTTGATGATGTGATGATTTGATGATGATTATGAATGACGACGACACGACGACGATAGATGATGCGATGATGATGAAAGGCAAGAAAAAAGTACACAAGATCTTATCACACAAAAAAACTCAGTCAAAATTATCCATTCGTTTCACAAGCTAAACACAAAGAGAAACGGGGCGACAGACAGAGAGCTCTGAACGAAAAGTGAAGATACTCAATCCTCCATTCTAGATGCCCGAAAATTTTCCCCCCATTCTCCTCCCACACTACCCTCCCCAACACCCCTACCAACATCCAACATTCCCCCGCCCACCATGGATTGGTGGTCTAGGGTAACGCGCCTTGCTAGAAAGCAAAAAGTGCGGTCGAGTGTGGCGTGGTTCGTATCCTGTTTGCACCCAAAACTTTTCCCCCATCCATTAGACCCTGAGTGGTGGTCGGGGCGTAGTCTTTCGATGAGACGATAAACCGAGGTCCGTGTGTTACACATCATATTTAGCGCACTTAAAGAACTCACGGCAACAAGGGGGTTGATCCTGGCAAAATTCTGTAGAAAAAAGCCACTCTGATAGGGAAACAGAATACAATTGCATGCAGGAAAAAAGAAAAAAAATGGATAGGCACCGCACTTGTGGCGACACGCTCTCCCCGGGAGAGAGAGAGAGAGAGAGCAGCCCGAATTTCATGCAGAGAAATCTGCTGTGACATAAAGTGGTACAAAATACAACTACAAAATACCCCCTTACCTGATCTGCAGCCACTGCAGCATGGGAGTGGTGAATCCTCCACACAGGATGACGGTGGCCAGAACGATCATCATGGTGGCCGAGGCCATGTGCTGGTGAGCCTGCGTCTTGGTGTTGCGAATGGCCAAGGCAAAGGCCACCGCCCCCCCAGGCCTGTAGAGGACAGAAGACAGACCCAGTGGTGTGGGTGATTGTTGTTGTTTGTTTTGTCAGTGCTGTTGTTGTTTTTTATCATTGTGGGCTGTTTTATCACTGATGGTTGTAGATGTTGTATCATTGATTCACTCAGTATTGCTGAGACCCAGGCCTTGGCAAACAACTGGCATAATCAGGCCAATTTGGTTTTAACAGATCTTATGGGATAGCTCAGTGGTCAGAGTGCTCGCTTACCCCCACCCAAGGTTTAAGCGGCATCAAGCGTGGTTATCAGTGGATGGGTGACTGCGCGCCTTAGCTTCAGTACAGTCCCCCAGTTTACCCAGCTGTCAATGGGTACCTGCCCTCTTTAGGGTCAGGGAAGGTAAAGCAGCGAGGGAGAGGAGATGGGTGCTGCCCTCAATACGCTGGCCCCCTAGAGAACTGAGGTCTCTGACGCCTTGCTCCCCTACAGCCTATAGGTTATGGGACACCTTTACCTTTTTTTTTTTCTCAACAGGCATGATATGTGTACAACAAACATAAGCACAATAGCAATGAGTTTAAAGCTTAGATCATGCTCCCCCACCCCCTATCACCCCCAACCCCATGCTTTACTTAAACGCGCCACAAAAACTATTAACCCAAGCACAAATTAGGCAGGAACAACACTTTTTACAACTTGGTTTAGATATGAAATACACTTTTTCAATTTGGTTCTGCTTTAAAGTATTTCCACACACACACACACAACACACACACACTACACACACCCCACAAACACCCCCCCCACCACACACACACACACATTATTCAAAACCCACCAACCTGAGAACATCATCATGTGTTGGAAGTTGGGCCTGATCTTGTTGCTGCGCCCCAGATTGAGGAGGAAGGAGAGGGGTAGATGTTCATGAACCGCCCCACAATCACTGCCAGCTGGGGACATGTCAAGGAACCACAAAGACAACAAACAACAACAACATCAACAACAACGAGAACAACAGCAACAAACAACATCATCAACAACAAACATAAAAAAAACAACACCATCAACATCAAACAACAACAGCAACAAACAACATCAACAACAACAATAAGCAACATCAACAACCAACAACAACATCATTAACAAACAACAACATCAACAACATCAAACAACAACAACAAACAAACAACAAACAACAACAACAACAACATCAAACAACAACAAACACACAACAAACAACAAACAATATCAACCAACAACAACATCATCAACGACAACCAACAACACCATCAACAACAACAACTAACGTCAACAACACCATCAACAACTACAACTAACAGCAACAAACATCAACAACAGCATCAACAAACAACCAGCCATGGCTGTTCCCACCACAACAACAACACAGATGGGAGGACAGACGCTGCAGTGTGGGTGGGTGGTTCCGACTCTTGGATTTTCACACCCACAGGTCTCTTTAAGTTGTGGGTTCGAATCTCTCTGTGTCTGTCTATGTTTCTGTCTCTCTCTCTAAAACACACACATGCACGCATGCATGTATGCATGCATGCATGCACACACACTACACAAACACACACACAACACACACACTCTACACATACACTACTCACAACACACACACACACACACACACACACACACACACACACACACACACACACACACACCACACACACACACTACTCACACACACACACACACACACACACACACACACACACACACACACACACACACACACACACCACACACACACACACACACACACACACACACACACACACACACACACACACACACACACACACACACACACACACACACACACACACACACACACACACACACACACACACACACACACACACACACACACACACACCCCACACACACACACACACACACACACACACACACACACACACACACACACACACACACACACATACAAGTGTTGTGTGTGCAGGCCAAGGATACAAAAGAAGCCAGAATAAAGCCGGCATGCCACTTGATGGGCTGCTGGGTGAAGACAGACACCCCGATGTACAAGAAGACAAAGTTCTCGGCCAGAAAGTTGGCCAGTTCAAACAGCTGAAACACAATAATGATAATAATAACAATGATGATAACAATAATGATTATCATTATGATTATGATGATAATGATGATGATGATGATGATATTAATAGTAGTAGTAGTAGTAGTAGTAGTAGTAGTAGTAGTAGTAGTAGTAGTAGTAGTAGTAGTAGTAGTACTAGTAGTAGTAGTAGTAGTAGTAGTAGTGTAAGTGTAGTCGTAGTCTAAGTAGTAGTAGTAGTAGTAGTAGTAGTAGTCGTAGTCGTAGTGTGGAAGTAGTCTAGTAGTTGTAGTCGTAGTAGTAGTAGTAGTAGAAAAGAAATCAAACCATGAACAGTAACAACAAACAACAACAACAATAAAACAACAACAAGAGTAAAAGGTGTACAGTACAGAGCCTAAGAGTTGCTATTACCTGTTTGGTTCTGTCCTTGGACTCGTCAGACAGGTTGTTGTAGGTGTAGTGAGCCTGGGTGACCCCACAGAACAGCACCGCCACGATTCCTGCAGTCAGTAGGCAACAGTGTGGGTGGGTGGCACACCATGGTTGTTTGGTGTGGTGGTGAGTGTGGTCACAATTTTACACACACACACACACAAGACAACACACACACACGTACCTGTCACACCTCACACACATGCACACACACACACACACACACACACTAATACACACACACACACACACACAACCACACACACACACACACACACACACACACGTACCTGTCACACCTACCCCCCCCCCCCCCCCCCCACACACACACACACACACTAACACACACACACTAATACACACACCACAACACACACACTAACACACACAACACACACACGTACCTGTCACACCTGACCCCCCCCCCACACACACACACACGTACCTGTCACACCTGACCGCCCCACCCCACCACCCCCCCCCCCCCCCCACACACACATACTACCTGTCATCTCTGCAGCCTCGGCAGCCTGGAAGCTGGAGTAGGACATGAGGAAGAAGAGGGCGGTCTCCAGGAGAGGAAAGTCCCGCACTTTGGTGAACTTGGTCAGCTGACCCTCAGTCAAGGAGCCTTCACCGCACATGCCCAGCGTGCAATTCCAACATATACATGCGGGATAGCCTAGTGGTCAGAACATTGCGCTCGCAATTTGACCACCCGGGTTCCATTCCCGGTCAGGAGATTTTTCTCCTGGAGTTAACATCAGTGCTGACTCCACTCTCCCCCCAAAAGTCCTTCGGATGAGACTATAAACTGAGGCCCCGTGTGCGAACGCACGCAGAACATCTTGCGCACACGTTAAATCCTGTTCCGCTATTCTAAGAGTAGGCCATCGCATGCGGGGGGAACAGATGACGAGATTTACAAAACTGATACACACGGGGAGTGGATGTAAAAAAGCACATGAGTACTTATTCCATTATCCTTGGTATAAAAGAATAAATAAAACAAATAAATAAGTAAATAAATTGCACAGCATGCAAATCCAGCATCACTCAGTCAAGGGTCCAGGGCCCAGCACTAAAACTAGCCCACCCTTCCTTCCTTTTACCCTTGCACAAGTGTGGTCAGTTCCTGCTATCATTAGCACCACTGGGCTGGAATGGGATTATACCATGAGCTTCGGTACGTGCAGTACTGCAGTGCTTGCTGGGTCGTTCTCTCTTGTTGCTTCAACAGAAATATGATGCTCCACCACATAAGGAGTCGCATTGTGCCAGAGGTCAAATTTTAGTTATTCACAGGCTATTAATTTGCCATGAAATGGCTATACAATACAAAAAACAGACTGAAAATCGAACAATTCTATCGAGAGTTATTACAAATTGAAATGATAGACTGCAGGAAATGTCAAATTGAGAAATTGACAATTTTAGCATCCTAATAGGTGGTTAAAATGAGGGCTTGGCTGTTTTCAAAACACGCCTAAAGACAAAAGGAAACATAATTATGCCTTGATATTTCACTACAAGGTAGACTAAGTGCTGTAATTTTATAATCCATCAAAATCTCAGAATCGACAACCTAACCCCCATCTGCCTTTATTGGCTCCTAGCAGAAAAGTGCATTATGTGCTAAGCAACTCATTTCATGGTGGAGCGTAACAAATGTTCTATTTTTGGGGTGGCCCAAGGCACTGAAGTGGGAGACCTTCTGGCTTCTGTCTACAACAGTCCCTAAATCGGAGTACTTCTGCTGGGACTATAATATAATTTCAACAACAACAACAAAATGGAATGGGATGGGATGGATAGTAGCTGAGAGGAGCTGAAAGTGGGGAAACTGACGACAGTGTGGATGGTTTTTTGGTTTGCTTTGAGGTTGGATTTTTTTTCTCTTTTTTCCCCCTGGAGGAGAAAGGATTGGGGGAGGGTGGGGAGATAGGGATAGGTGGGGGTGGGGGTAGGGGTGGCGAGGGAAGGGGGGGGGGGGGGGTGAGGATGAGATAAGGCAACAAAACTTTGATAGCCCTAAAGTCAGGTAAAGCAGCGAGGGAGAGGAGATGGGCGCCGCCCTCAATATGCTGGCCCCTAGAGAAGCTGAGGTCTCTGATGCCTCGCTACCCTATGACTTACACAGGTTATGGGAACACCTTTACCTTTTTCACCTTCAATTTTTTTACCTTTACCTTTTTCACCTTCAATTTTTTTACCTTTACCTTTTTCACCTTCAAAAGAACTGCTTCACCCAACACTCAGACAGCACATTAAAAAAAAAAAAAAAAAAAAAAAAAAAAAATATATATATATATATATATATATATATATATATATATATATATATATATATATATATATATATGAATAAATAAATAAATAAACAAACAAATGAATAAATATTTTTTTAAAATAAATAAACAAGGGGTGATGCTCTTGTGGTGATACTCTTACAAAGGTAGAACATCCCAGATTATAAGCCCAGAAA
>CM060347.1:22555395-22562895 GCA_030674155.1 Stramonita haemastoma | reverse complement strand
GAGTGAATCCGTACAAGATGCCACTGCAATCAGATCACAATCATCAGACATACTGCAATCAGTTCACACAATCATCAGACACACTGCGATCAGTTCACAATCATCAGACACACTGCAATCAGTTCTCAATAATCAGACACAATGCAATCAGTTCACAATCATCAGACACACTGCAATCAGTTCACAATCATCAGACACACTGCAATCAGTTCCCACAATCATCAGACACATTGCAATCAGTCCACAATCATCAGACACACTGCAATCAGTCCACAATCATCAGACACATTGCAATCAGTTCACAATCATCAGACACACTGCAATCAGTCCACAATCATCAGACACCACTGCAATCAGTTCACAATCATCAGACACACTGCAATCAGTCCACAATTATCAGACACCACTGCAATCAGTTCACAGAAACAATCATCAGACACATTGCAATCAGTTCACAATCATCGCACAACAATGCAATCAGTTCACAATCATCAGACACACTGCGATCAGTTCACAGTCATCAGACACACTGCAATTAGTTCACACAATCGTCAGACACACTGCAATCAGTTCACAATCATCAGACACACAGCAATCAGTTCACAATCATCAGACACACTGCAATCAGTTCCCACAATCATCAGAAACACAGCAATCAGTTCCCACAATCATCAGAAACACTGCGATCAGTTCACAATCATCAGACACACTGCAATTAGTTCACACAATCTTCAGACACACTGCAATCATGTTCACAATCATCAGACACACTGCAATCAGTTCCCACAATCATCAGACACACTGCAATCAATTCACAATCATTGCACACACTGCAATCAGTTCACAATCATCAGACACACTGCAATCAGTTCACAATCATCAGACACACTGCAATCAGTTCACAATCAGACATACTGCAATCAGTTCACAATCATCGCACACATGGCAATCAGTTCACAATCATCAGACACATAGACCTTGGTCCCTCCGTAGACCCCCCTCCCCCCCCTGGGGGGGATTTGTGGGTGCATTTTTCTGAAACTTTGTTTATTTTAACGTTTTATGGGGTATGTTACCCTCAGGTAACCAGGTTATTTCAGGATATACAAGCAATTCAATATGGTAACCCTTCAGAAGGAAAATTTTTAGGGGGTGAGGTTGATTTACATTATTTATATAAATATATTCTTACACATTCATATCAAATTTGGTACCAAAATAAAGGGTATTAAACAGGCTATCAACATATGTTAATGTCACCACTGCGCAAGGAACGCCTGTCCCATATTTCAAAAACAAAACAGAAAATTGAAATGAAAACGCCGTACAATCCTGTTCTGCCTTCAACATCTACCTGCCAAAGTGTATAACGTTTATAGGTGTGTGTGCGCGCGCGCATGCTGCGTGCGTGCGTGCGTGCGTGCGTGCGTGCGTGCGTGCGTGCGTGCGTGCGTGCGTGCGTGCGTGCGTGCGTGCGAGTGAGTGTACATTCGAATTTGTTAAAACTGTAAATTGCTGTTGATTGCTTGTGTGTTGTGTAGGTCGAATGCAAGCGCTTTGATTTGTTTTTACAAGATATAGCGCTATACAAGTTCCATATATTATTATTATTATTATTATTTATTATTATTATTATTATTATCATCATCATCATCATCATCATCATTATTATTATCATTATTATTATCATCATTATTATCATCATCATCATCATCATCATCATCATCATCATCATCATCATCATCATCATCATCATCATCATCATCATCATCATCATCATCATCATCATTATTATTATTATGTTCAGTGACAGGGTGGTGGATGGGTGCCATATAGTCCACAGTAGACTGCTTCTTTTCTGTCCCTTCTCCTGTGAGTGATACCCACCCTCCCCATCCAGGGACAAGTTGACTTCCATTTGTGGCCTAGAATCTGGAGAAAAAAAAACACACCAAAAATCAGCAAGTTGAGCTTTGTAGACTGCCTCTGTGTTTGAGAAATGAGTTTCCACAACATGCAACTTAGGTTCTGCCTTTACTTTTGCAAAGCATGGAGGAACATCATGTGGCTCATACTGCACTGAGCATTGGCGGTCCTGATAATGAGGAGGAGGTTCTGTCTGAGACAGAAAAGTGTTAGGCATTGTGTCCCCAGCAACCTCTTGAATGACAATGCCATGAGTGGAGTGGGTGGTGTTGGCTCCTGATGGAGTTTCTTCGTTCAGGTCAAAGTTATCCCAGCAAAAATGGATAACCTTGTTCTCTGTCAAACTCACTGTTGAAGGAAGAAGACTTGCGCACTGAAGTACAGAATTGGCCATAGCAGTCTCAAGTCGCACAATGGTTTTATATCCAGCAACATGACCAAACCTATTCAACAGACTTATGATTTCAGAGCTGCCAGTTACATGTCTGACAGACATTCCAAGCAAAACATGTTTAGGCATTTTCCACTTCCTTCCTGTCACAGATTAGCATATGTCCTGGGCAATTAAGGATGCCAATCTGGTGGTTTTGGGTTGCTCCATAGAACTACTCTTTCCAGATAGCAGTGTTTTTAGAAAGTCTGTGAAAATATCTGGAGGTTTAACAGCATCAGACTGAAGAAATTCTGCAGAAGGAGGCCATGGCATATCAGGTGTTGCCCTGAAAGCATCCATAATGTATCGGCGAAGAACATATGCAGATTCCTCAAGACGTCTTTCTTCTGAAGCTGCTGACACAAATGCTGTCTCAACTGCCTGACCCCGGGCAAGTTCATCACAATAAACAAGATCACTGCGGTGGTTCAGAGCCCAGAATTGAATTCTGAAGCCAAAATGTCTCATTATTTTTTTCTTTCAGTTTGTAAGTCTTGTATCCTGGGTTGTAGAAGTCAGGAGAATGGTGTTGCATGTATTCACAGTACTTCTCACCTAGCATGGTCATTCTCTCCACCTGTGAACCTCTGATTATTGCATTTTCATCATACTCGCATATGTACTCAAATGCCCTCTCGTATGCCTGTAGCCGCTCAGTAGTTTTCTGGTCTGTTGATGTTTCAGCATGCCTGTCTTCACATCTCAGATAGTCTTTTCTACAACCTTCGTGATAGTGAGCTTCACGTACTACAAGATCTGTATCTTGGTAATGAGTGAAAATGTCATCTTGTTTAGTTTTGGCTGCATCCTGTATAGACTGTTCTGCTGTCTTGATGATACATTTTCCAAGTTTTCCAAAACATGGAACCCCTTTTGAAACTTTCTTTTTAAATTTCTTCTTGCAAAAAATGCAACTGTCTTTTGGAAGCAATGGGCCTGAAGTAGCGACAGTCCTTTAGGTTTTGATGGTCCTGCAACCTCTTCACTACCTGTCTCACGCTTTCTTTTCCTGGCAAATTTCACACTTGTAAACTGTGCATAACAAACAGCTTCTGTGATAACCATGGCGTGTAAAGTCAAGGTCTCCTGGAATACAATTACAAATCTCATCTAGTCTATGACATGCCACATCTGAAGAACGTCTCAAGTGAAGAGGCTTTAAATAGTTTTTTGTGTGCTTTCTTCAGTTAGTGGAGTTACAGTCTTTTCTGTTATTTTGGAAATGAATCATACAAGTTCTCCCACCCCTGGAAGTTTTTCTTTTGCACTTAAATGTACTTTTGAAGGTCACTGGATGTTCATCTGCCATGTTGAAATGTTCATTTTATACAGGAAACGTCACATGGGGAAGATGAAATACACTTTCAGTGAGAGACTGCACACTTGCCAGTGACTCCACTCTCCTCAAAAGTCTTTCGGATGAGACTGTAAACCGAGGCCCCGTGTGCGAACGTACCCAGAACGTCTTACGCACACGTTAAATCATGTGCCGCTTTTCGTAAGAGTAGGCCATTGTGTGCGGGTGGGAACAGATGAAAATATTTACACAACTGCATACACACGGGGACTGGATGAAAAAAGCACATGAGTGCATATTCCATTATCCTCGATATAAAAGAATAAAATAAAAATAAAAATAAATAAAATGACCTGAAACATGATGGTTAAAATGGATACTAAAAGTACTACTCAACAGTTTGCCTTATCCCCAACGTTTGTGGTGGAGGACGCGGAACTGAAAAGAACAACGAATTATGACCACGCCTTGTTCTATTTTTAGATGTATGTTATCCAGTGTCACTTGAATGTGCTGTGGTGTGTGTGTGTGTGTGTGTGTGTGTGTGTGTGTGTGTGTGTTTACACGCGTGTGCACACGCGACTGATCTGCAAATTATGTGTAATTTCTTGAGGAAAAAAAAGAAACTAAAAAAAATCATAGACTCAAAGCCCTGTGGTTAACACATCCTCTTTGTTAATGATACTTATGGCTGTTGCAGTACTTACTGTGTGTTACAGACATTTTCTGATCAATAATAACATCTTGATCTAGACTTATTTGTGCATACTTTGTGGAACACACTGATAGTTGGATAATTTCTGGCACCGGACACACAAGGCGTGAGATGAGAAAGTGCCGCTCAACTGATGGTGAAAGAACGGAACAGCGCTCGGCTGTGGTTGAGTGGTAAGACAGATTTCAGCTGCGTGCGGTTCGGACGGCCGCGCATTAAAGTCATCACTGTAGTTTTGTTTTAAATATGTCAGCAAAAAACTGTGCCTATATAATCGGGAAAATTATACTAGATGCTATTCACAATAAAATTATGAGAAGTTAAGCCAGATTTTGTGCAATAATCGCAGCGTGAACATCCCTACCCCAAAAACCTAAATATAGGGCGCAAAGAGGGAAAATGCACTGTTGATACACCTCTCACTCCTGAAATAACCTGTATCCCAGAGGGTAACATGTCAAATGTTTCTACCAACATCATAAGCTTTCAGAAAAACAAAGTCAAAAATCCCCCCCAGGGGGGGGAGGTTTCCCTCTCCTAGATCATGGTCTAACACTGCAATTGGTTCACAATCATCAGACACACTGCAATCAGTTCACAATCATCAGACACACTGCAATCAGTTCACAATCATCAGACACACTGCAATCAGTTCACAATCATCAGACACACTGCAATCAGTTCACAATCATTAGCGAACAAATTAGAAAGCAAACAAACAAAAACAAATAAATGAATGAATGAGCTTTTGGAAGCTTTATAGTTGGCTGGCAGTTGGTGGGTGGTTGGATACAAGAATGAATGCATAGATGATTGGTTGGTTGGTTGGTTGGTTGGTTGGTTGGTTGGTTGGTTGGTTGGTTAGTTGGTTGGTTGGGTGGTCGTCATCATCATCATGGTCGTCATCATCATCATCATCATCATCATCACCATCACTGTCACTGTCACCACCATCATCATCGTCGTCATCGTCATCGTCATCATCATCATCATCGTCATCATCATCATCATCATCATCATCATCATCATCACCATCATCAACATTATCCTTCACAGACGTACAGAATCTATACATACGCTTACCCAACGATCAGGCAGGAGATGGTAGTGCCCACAACAGCATACATCATGATGGCCCCAAAATTCTTGAAGAAATGTTTCTGAAACAAATACAATAGATAGATAGATAGATAGATAGATAGATAGATAGATAGATAGATAGATAGATAGATAGATAGATAGATAGATAGATAGATAGATAGATAGATAGATAGATTATATCAAAATATATTCAAATTTAGTTTTAAGAGAAAAAAAAAAAGATCAAGAAGAAGAAAAATGAGAAGAAAACAAAAATGGAGATAAAGACATTAAAAATCACAGGCTTTGACACACCGTTTATGTCAATTACTGACAGAGTTTTTGGCCTGGATGAGGTAAAGAGTGGGGAAGGGGGGCTAGGGGAAAAGAAGGGGGGGGGGGGGGGGGTAAAGCCTTAATTTCCATACCTCAGAGATACAGTATTTCAATATTTTCTTCTTTGATTTTTCTTTTTGTCTGGATCTGACCAGGATGCTCTGAGGTTTACCAAGGGTGAGTTTTTGTGTGTGCGACCATTTTGTTCCCCACACCATTTAGGTAGCCACATTTCGACTTCAGAGGTGGTGTCTGAACAACACCTGCGTGCATGCTGGGTGGTTTTGTTTGGGGTTTTTTTTTTGGGGGGGGGGGGGGATGAAGTGTCCTCCATCCCTACCAGCACACAATGGCCTACTCTTCTGTGAGGCAGAATGGATTTTTAATTTGTGCGCAAGACGTTCTGCGTGCGTTTGAACCATGTTGCTTTGGTTTATAGTCTCATCTGAAGGACTCTGACATTCAGTTCAATTTTTTCGTCACACTGGGAAGAAAGGGGGAGGCTGGGAATGGAACCCAGAACCTTACAGTTTGCTTGTTGGCGGGAGAACATCTTAACCATCCTGCCACCTTCCTTCTTAGATGCTGAATAACGTCTGGGCAGTAGCTCAGCTAGGCATGAACCGACAGAAGGGGCTACATGCGGTTCTCACTTAAATACAGTGGAAGACTACAGGGAATGAGAAAGAACTCTTGAGTACTGTATACGCTGACAAATTAGATAGGGCACCCTTACAAAGTTTATAGTAAGCTGTGCTCATGTTTTGTTTAATACCCACAATCTCTTGGTATAAATTTGTATACCACTTTAAGTCACAGCAGATTCCTCTACATGAAATTCCAACTGTTCTTCCTGGGAACAGTTAAAAAAAAAAAGCAGCGCCACCCATTGGGGAGTTGTTTTTTGTCTGTTTTCTTTTCCTGCCCGTATATAGATGTGTACTTGTTTTCCTAGTCATCAATGTTGAAAATCTTCACAAGCAAATCACAGCATGTAGCCTGGTAGATCCGCTTCAGCAAAAAACAGCATGTGTTTTATCAAGCACGACAAACAATTTTTTGCACGCATCAGTGGCTAGATTGTACATCACATGAACATTCAGACTGACAGACAGGCCAACAAAACCCCGGATCTACAATTCTAACTGCCCTGTGAATTACCATGTCTTTTTCACAGTAGTACTGTCTTTATGCAGCATACCTTAACTCACTCCCTACAATCTACAGCAAGTGTTATGCATGAGACCATTCGCGCAGAACACTTGCCTACAAACCACTGCAATCGCAGGATTTGACCTTTGGATTTTTTTTGTTTAGCTCAATGACATCAACTTTTGTACAAAAATCCAGCAGCTGGCTTTCGCCTTTGACCTTCCACTTACATATCAACAAAAAAACCTGAAAATTTAATGTGCTTGTGTTGAGCATCTGTTTAGTTATGAATTATTTTTTTACCAATCAACACAAATGGCCAGAATACAGAGAAACATGTAGTAAACATTATCTAGTAGGGAGAGAGTTAATCCTGCCTACTTTAACTTCATACAGCTAGTAGGGAGAGAGTTAATCCTGCCTACTTTAACTTCATAGTGAACATAGCTAGTAGGGAGAGAGTTAATCCTGCCTACTTTAACTTCAAAGTGAACACAGCTAGTAGGGAGAGAGTTAACTCTGCCTACTGTAACTTCATAGTGAACACAGCTAGTAGGGAGA
>CM060347.1:22543287-22545787 GCA_030674155.1 Stramonita haemastoma | reverse complement strand
GGGTTTCAAGTTACTTTTAAAATTCCAGACATATTTCAGAGATTGTAATTTTGTAAATCATGGAAGGTGCCAGTGCCTTCTCCATTCCCCATCCACCCCTTCTGGTTTCTGTTGGAATCATGTATAAGATAGCACACATGCACGCACACACATAGATGTTTAATGCACATAATTAGCTATGTGCTCATCCCAACCCACCCAGCCCCCTCCTCCCCCCCTCCATACACACACTCATTTACATATATACACTTACCCGTCTGATATCACTATTTTGTGGAAAGACGTTAAACTGAAGAACTAACACACACACACACGCACGCATGCACACACACCACATTCTCTTTCTTTCTTTCTTTCTTTCTTACTCTCTCTCTCTCTCTCTCTCTCTCTCTCTCTCTCTCTCTCTCTCTCTCTCTCTCTCTCTCTCCTCTCTCTCTCTCTCCTCTCTCTCTCTCTCCTCTCTCTCTCTCTCTCATACACACACACTTGTGCAGACTGTATGATACAGCCTAGGCTGACACCTGCCTCAATTCTAGTGTGCACCCCCCTTTCGTAATTTTGTTGATAGAGTCAGTCAGCTATTCAATCAATCAATCAATCAATCAATCAATCAATCAATCAATCAACTCTTAATGTTCTCATCAGACCGTCAAGCAAGTAAGCAAAATTTATACTTAGTGAAAATATTCTAACAATAAAAAGGTAAAGGTGTCCCATAACCTATGTGGTCATTACGAAGCGAGGCATCAGAGACCTCAGCTTCTCCAGGAGCCAGCATGTTGAGGGCGGCGCCCATCTCATCTCCCTCGCTGCTTTAACCTTCCCTGACCCTAAAGATGGCTGGAAACCATTTGCAGCTGGGTGAACTTGGGGACCGTACTGAAGCCAAGCTGCATGAACTGTCGGTCACCCATCTACTATGCAACCACACTCAAAAGTTATTCTAACAAAGATACTTCATTTAATACTTAATGCTTATACTGCTAATACTACTGCTGTATTCTGTTTCAGGGCAAACCATTCTGATGTCATTTGCGGAGGTCCTCTACTCCAGTGACGTCATCCTGCCACTGCTTTCACTCTGACGTAAGAGGATTCTGTACGTCACTACGGGTCAGGACACTGCATTATCATACTTCGCCAAGTGACTTGTGGCTGTCTCTGCGTGTGGAGGGGGGAAAGATACATGACCGATTTCAGCAAGGAATTGACTTTTTGGAGAGGAGTTATAAGTCTACGACAAAAAATAAAACGAACATACAACTAATCAACTAATTCGAAAATATAAATGAAGAAAAAAAAAATAAAGGTACTTTCACAAATTGAGAACTGGTGTAAACTAAACAGGAAGTGCTAACAACAAGAAGCAAGTCAAGTCAAGTCAAAAACACTTGAATCATCCCTGAAGGGCAATTACAATACTGTGACAGGCATATGGAATACAAAAGACTCAAAAGCATCCTATGAATTTTCAGCATCATTTCATTCCTTCTTTCCTCAAGGTTGTGTACGTATATAACATGTATGTGTACAGACGATAGCAACTATTTACATGTATACATTAACAACTGTTCCTGCAGTGGAAAACCAACTGCCATTGTGATCTCCCTGAACAATTTGGATTTTTTTTCCTACACCAGTAGAATTGTAACTCTTCATTGCCTCTGAAGCCTCGTCATGTGTGTGATATTCTAACAACATCATCTGTATCTGGTTCCTTATCATTATTTTTATAATTTGGTTTCTGCTGCACAAGGAAGCGGGAGAAGATCTGTATCATGTATCTGAAACTAAGACAGCTACAACGTGAGTGCAAAGGAACGTTGAACTGTGACCTTTCAACTCCCCAAATATCTTAATTTAAATCTGACATGACCCAGAGAGGTTACATAACAAAGTGATTCCACGATCCTGACTCCAACAGGATACCAGTTCTGTTCTAAAATCTGAACCAACAACCTTCCCCTACCCCTCAAAAAAAACCCACCAAAAATCCACAACAAAAACAAAACCCCAAACAAAACCTAAAAAAAAATAAAAATAAAAATAAAACCCCACAAAAACCACCACCACCACCACCACCACCACCCAAACCCAAACAAACAAAAAACAACAACCAAACACTAAGAAACAAAAAAAAAAAAAAAACCAAAATACCAAAAGAAAAAAGTTAGAAAACTGAGATACTTTAAACAATCATCAAAATAATACAAATAAACACTACTACAACTCCACCCCACCAAAACCCCGCAAGTCATTGATTAAGTCTGAATGAAAAAAATAAAAAAAAGAAAGAAAGGAAAAAAAAACCTCCGTTCCCGATTCAAACCATAAACAGACAAGATTAAAGTGGCAGTTTTTTATGAGCCTAAGGAAGGCACCCCCCCAATAAACAAACAAACAAAAACAACCCCCCCCCCCCCCCCAAACAAACAAAAAAAACCACCCAAAACCAAAAAAAAAAAACAACAACAACCCCCCCCCCCAAAAAAAAAACCCC
>CM060347.1:22541161-22543187 GCA_030674155.1 Stramonita haemastoma | reverse complement strand
CTCCCCCCTCCCCCCCCAAACCTCTCCCTTCTCTCACCCCCACCCACACCCCACCCACCCCCTCCCCCTCTCTCTGTGCTAGCTTTGTTCAACACAGGACATGTAAACCAGAGAGTGTGGCCGGCATCATACAGTATTGTTCACGTCATATCATGATACTGATGACATTTTGCATGTAACCACAAAACAACATGTGTTAGGGTAGGGGCAGGGGGGGGGGGTGGTGGTGGTGGTGGTGGGGGGGGGCGAGGGGGGGGGGGGGCGGTGTGTGTTCTGCTCGACTGTTGTGTTATAAATACTGAACATTGCATTCGTGCCACACTGGCGACAGTACAATTACTGTGACATGACAGTCAGAGAATGAGTCGTTTGTCACAGGGTTATGTTGACAAGTGTGATAAGAGCACACAACGCGCGCAAGTGCACGACGCGTAAGTAGGCATGCATGCAGGCAAAGCTAGGAGGCAGACAGCAGCACACACACACACACACACAACACACACACACACACACACACACACACACCGTACCACGCACATACACGCACACACATACATGCATACACACACATGCATACACACACACCATACATACACACCAACAATGAACATACACACACATAACACACACACACACACACACCAACCACACACACACACACACACAACACACACCACACACACACAACACACGACACACATACACACACTGTATACATACAACAGAAACACAGGCAGACACAGACAAACAGACACGCACACGCACCCCACCCCCTTCCGAACCTACCCCCCCCCCCACCACACACACCACCACACACACGAGAGAGAGGAAGAGAGAGAGAGAGAGAGAGAGAGAGAGAGAGGAGAGAGAGAGAGAGAGAGAGAGAGAGAGAGAGAGAGAGAGAAACTCAAGAAGAAGATAAACAGACAGACAGAACAAGAAGACACACAGACAGACAGAATGGAGAACAACAGACAGACAGACAGAAACAGACAAGACAGACAGAGAAACAGACAGACAGACAGATGGGCGATCCAACGTGGTTTGTATAGCACATCATAAAATTCTTTCTAATGCTTTTTTTTTTTTTTTTTTAGATCATCACCGTCACCATCCCTTTCCTCCCCCCCTCCTTCATCAGTTGGGGTGGAGTGAGGGGGTGGGGGTCAGAGGGAGGCTGCTCACCGTCCCTCCCTACCTCCACCACCCTTGTTCTCCCCTCCCCTCCCCCATTCCACCATTCCACTGTGTCCTCTTACATTCTTACTCCATTAACCCACGTCTCATTTTTATTTATTTTTATTCTTTAATTTTTTTTTTCATGCCACTTTAAGTCATGGCAGATTTCCTCTGTGTGAAATTCGAGCTGCTCTCCTCAGGAAGAGCGCATCGCCACAAGAGCAGCGCCACCCATTATTTTTTTTTCTTTTCCTACCTGCAACTGTATTTGTTTCCGTATTATGAGTGGGTTTTTCTACAGAATTTTGCCAGGGCAACTCTTGTTGCCGTGGTTTCTTTTACGTGCGCTGAATAATGATGTGTACACACGGGGCCTCGGTTTATCGTCTATCTAAAACAGTAAAAGTCTAGCACTCAGACCACCACTCATGGTCTAATGGATGGGGGAAAGTTTTGGACCCAAACGGGATTTGAACCACCGCACACCTCTGACCCGGAATTTTCACGTTTTAGGCAGGTGTGTTACCTCTAGAACCCCACTGATTCCCCAACATTCTCATCATCATCATACTACAACTCTTGGAATCGTCATCCCCGCTTTGTTATTTGTATGAATCTCTCTCTCCTCTCTCTCTCTCTCTCTCTCTCTCTCTCTCTCTCTCTCTCTCTCTCTCCTCTCTCTCTCTCTCTCTCTCTCTCTCTCTCCCCCCCCCCCTCTCTCTCTCCCCCTCCCCTCTCTCTCTCTCTCTCTCCTCTCCCTCTCTCTCTCTCTCTCTCCTCTCTCTCTCTCTCTCTCTCGCTGTCTCTGTCTCTCTTCTGTCTGTATCTCCCCTCTCTGTCTTCTGTC
>CM060347.1:22501161-22523661 GCA_030674155.1 Stramonita haemastoma | reverse complement strand
GTGCCTTACAGCTGCTGTAAATGGGTGCCTGCCCTCTTTAGGGTCAGGGAAGGTAAAGTAGCGAGGGAGAGGAGAGATGGGCGCCGCCCTCAATATGCTGGCCTCTAGAGAATCTGAGGTCTCTGACGCCTCACTCCCCAACGACCACCTAGGTTATGGGACACCTTTACCTTACCTTTTTACCTTGTAGGCGTACAGTTTTTAAAAATATTTTTATACCAAATTGTGTCACAGCAGATTTCTCTGTGTGAAATTGAGGCTGCTCTCTCTGGGGGAGAGCATGTCGCCACAAGTGCAGTCCACCCATTTGTTTTTCTTTTTCCTGTCTGTAACTGTATTTGTTTCCTTATCAGAGTGGCTTTTTTTTCTAAAGAATTTTGTTAGAGACAACCGTCCTGTTGCCGTGGGGTTCTTTTACGTGCACTAAATAATGATGTGTAAAACACAAGACCTCGGTTTATCATCTCATCTGATAGACTAGCTACCAGCTCACCACTCATGGTCTAATGGATGAGAGAAAAGGTTGGGGCCCAAACGGGATTCGAACCTTCGCACACTCCGACCCGGACTTTTCGTTGTCTAGGCAGGTGCCTTACCTCTAGACCACCGATCCAGAAATATATCATTATGATTGTATGTAGCAAGATGACTGCAGATTTGGAGAGAAGAGTACAGGCGGTAGAGATGAGATGCTTTTGGAGACTCCTTGGCATCTCCTACAGAGATCACATAAGCAACAAGACGTGCACTTAACAGATCCAGCAAACCATTGGTCCCTACGAAAACCTAACAATCGTAAAGAAGCGTAAACTTAAATGGTACTGGCATGTCAGAAGATCAAAAGTACTTGCAAAAACAAAACTGCAAGGCACTGTCCAAGGAGGAAGAAAAAGAGGCAAACCAAGGAAGAGATGGGAGGACAACATCAGCGAATGGACAGGCCTAGAACTCAACAAAACCCCGAGAAAGGCAGATCAGAGAGAAGAATGGAGGAAACTGGTTGTCAAGTCTTCAGGGGTGCCCCCACGGTCGCCAGACTAAGGGATGGATGGATGGATGGATGGATGGATAGATAGATAGATAGATAGATAGATAGATAGATAGATAGATGGATAGATGGATAGATAGATAGATAGATAGATAGATAGATAGATAGATAGATAGATAGAATTGTAAAGTGAATATTAGTTTTTCAATACTGTGAGGAAAACAGCCTGATGAAAGCACAAGAAAAGTTTGGGGGGTCTTTAAATAGTGTTTGAAAATAAATTTTAATGCAGAATCCCCTTCGTGGTGGTTTTTGGAAATTCTGTGCTGTCTCTTTTCTACCCCTGTCTTTGTTTCTGCCTTGTTCCTTTTCTTCCTGTCACCCCCATCTTGTCTATTTTCTGCCTTGTTAGTTCATTCTGACTTTTTTTTTGGCCAGAAAGATTTAAAAGAGAACACTCCCCCTCTCCCTCCCCCCCCCCCCCCCCACACACACACTCACACACACAGAATTAAACATTTCAAGATTTAATTCCTTTCACACACACATACACACACACGCACGTACGCACACGCACGCACGCACACACCACACACACACATATTTGCTCACACCACACACCTCCTATATACCTTAAAAAAACCCCACCAAAAAAAACACCACACAACACACACACACACACACACACACACACACACACACACACACACACACACACACACACACACACACAACACAAAACTATTAAATCACACAAAAAAAATCAAAATGACGTCATCATCCTTTTTATTTTTATTTCTTCTTTCTCAAAGCTTTGACAAGTTACGTGTACGAGGGCGTGACGAGTTGTGACGTCATCAAGGAGGACTTGCTTCACGCGCTGTTCGCCATGTGTGCCGTGTACGTTCTGCTGTTCCTGTGTGTGTGCCATAGTGGCCGTGGTGGGACTGCTGGCCTATTGCGCTCTGCGGCTGGCCAAACCTGTTATCCAGGTGTGTATGTTCTCTGTGTGTGTGTGGTGGGGGGGGGGGGGGGGGCGTGGTGTGTGTGTGGATGGGGAGGGGGGAGAGGATGCATATGTGTGTGTGTGTGTGTGTGTGTGTGTGTGTGTGTGTGTGTGTGTGTGTGTGTGTGTGTGTGTGGAAGTTGGGGGGAGGTGTATGGTGTGAGTGTGTGGTGTGTTGGTGTGTGTGTGTGGGTATGATGTGTGTGTGTGGCGCGCGCGCGTGCACGCGCAAAGGTGGGGGATATCTGTGTATGTGCGTGCGTGCGTGTGTGCGTGCACGCGCGCGTATGTGTGTATGTCGTATTTTGTGTTGTATTGAATTCTATTGAATCGTTTCGTGTTGTGTTGTATCGCATTGTATTGTGTTGTATGGTGTTGTATTGTGCATGATTGTGTCATATAGTACTGTATTAAATTGTATCGCATTGCATCGCATCGCATTGCATCGTATTGTATTGTATTGTATTGTATTGTATTGCATTGCACACTGCGTTCAGTCAGGCTACCCTCCCTGGAGAGAGAGTGTGTCGCCACAAAAGCAGCGCCACTCATTTATAAAAGCAAAAAATTCTGACTGACAGTGTATGAATTTCTGTTTCTTTATGAGAGTGGCTTTTTTGGGCATATTTTCCTAGAGACAACTCTCTTGTAATGTTGTAGTGGGTTCTTTTACGCGTGCTGATATCGTCATTGATGGAGCCATGCAAGTAGGTCAGACACGTAGGCAAGCATGGAACACACAGACACAGCCAGACAGGCAGACAGATAGACAGACAGACAGCACAGACAGGCAGGCAGACAGACAGAGACAGACAGACAGACAGAGACAGGCAGACAGGCACACACACACACTCACATAATCCTCTCTCTCTCTCTCTCTCTCTCTCTCTCTCTCTCTCTCTCTCTCTCTCTCTCTCTCTCTCTCTCTCTCTCTCTCTCTCTCTCTCCCCTCCCTCCCTCCCTCTCCCCCACCCACACCCACCCACCCACAAACACAACACACACACACACGCACGCACGCACGCACACACACACACACACACACACACACACACACACACACACCACACACACACACACACAACACACACACACGCGCACACACACACACACGCACATCAACCAACCAACCAACTCACTCACTCACTCACTCACTAACTCACCAAACCAATGTGACCATTTTTTTTTTAAAACTTTCAGTCGGACTCTTACGAAGAGATCTTCACAGTGAGTCAGTCCAGCTCCTCCCCTCATGCGTCCTCAGACGACAGTGAGAACCTCGCCTGTCAGCCTCTCACCTCCTCCTCCCCCACCTCCTCCCCCGCTCACCAGCCCTACACCCCTCACCCTTCCACCACCTCCCCCGCTACTGCCGCCACCGCCGCCGCCGCCGCCGGGGCGGCCTCGCACTTCATCTACAGCCCTTCCGACATTCCCCTCGACTACCACGAAGCGTGTCGAATGCGTCAGCGAAGTCACAGTTTCAGCCAACCGCGGCGCCAGAACCAGAGCTTCGACAGTTCGATTCCGCCGCCAACCCCGTGTACGCTTCCTCCACGCTCGGTCGGGGCGAAGGTCGCCGCCAAGGTGAAAGTCAAGGTCAGGGTCAAGGTCAGGGTCAAGGTCGCCTGAAGGAGCACCGGCGGCGGGCGCGGCGTGCGGTGACCTTGGCCAACCTGGACCACCAGCAGCTGATGCTGATCATGAGCCTGCAGCTGCGCTACCTGCAGGAAAACAACCAAGCCGACCGCCAGTTCCAGCTGAACAACCAGAAGCTGGAGATACAGTCCCGCAGAGCCCTCACCCCCCCACCTCCCCCTCCTTCTTCGTGTCAGCAGGAACGAAGTGCTGCCTTGGCTTATTCCGACACGGATCAGCGACCCGTGAAACTGGTGCGGTCCCATACTCCGGTCCCTCAACCCACCTACCTGCAGTCTCCGGGGTTGTCTTCTCTGGAGGGGAGTACCAGAACGCTGGAATGACCTCACTGATGGATTACGAAAACGTGGACAGCTGTGTGGGGGTCAGACCTGATGGGCGGACTTCTCGACAAGGCAGGTTCCTTCAGGAAGGTCAGAGAGAGGGTTCCAAATCTCGTCAGTCCTCTCTCTCCAGAGGGGCTTCATCGGGTGGCGTGACTAAACCTAACCCCAGCTCCTGCTGATTCAGAGGAAAGCGCCTATGTCGTCATGCATGGAAGCACCACGATGATGCCAGCCTCTAATCCGGGCGTCAGACAGGGGGGAGACGTGACGTCAGGGATTCTGGACAACAGTTACGAGAACGTGGACAGTTTGTCAGTGCGTGGTGACGTCGCTGCTGTCGCTCATCGTGACCCTCTGTACGAAAACCAGAAAGAATCTCTGGCAGCTCGGAGACTGAAGATGAAGGCGGAGATATCCAGACAGCCCCCTGGCACCCCCCACTCCTTAGCCTCCTCCTCCTCCATCCCCAAAATCAGTGCCAGTAACCCCTCTCTCCACCATCCGCCTCCCCTCGTCGCCCCACCGGTCACCCCAGCCCCTCTCGCACCACACCACCCCTTCTCTCTCAGCCGCTGCCCATTCCAGCCCGTCCCGTCACTCCATATCCAACCTGAGCCAGATCCCCAACGAGGCCGACAAGCCAACCAGACCCAAGAGCTACATCAGCGCCATGGAAGGGGAGGAGGGCCACAACGGTCTTCCCAACAGCGAGAAGGATGACACCATGTCCGTGAGCTCCGACTCCAGACACAACCGGCCCAGACATTACTTTCCCATCGAGGACCTTCCGATTGCAGCCCTGTGAGAGAATCCTCTCTCAGGACTCCTCCTCCTTCGCCATCCATGTCTTCAGGAGGGTTAGGCTTTGCTGAAGGTGGTGGTGGTGGAAGTCAGGCAGACATTTACGCCATGCCCAAGAAGAAGGGAAGGATGTCTGCAGGGATGCCGGACGGTCAGCCAGCTCAGTCTGTGGACGTGAGCCTCCTCCAGCAGAAAGGGTCCAGCCCTTCCCTGTCTCAGAACAGGTCCCCGTTTCTGGGGCAAGGCCGAACCACGCCTCTGCCCGGACAGGAGAGGAATCACAGGTCTGCCTTCCATCACGTCAACCGCCATCAGCATCACCCCCACAACAACAACAGCAACAAACCCGCCTCCCTCCTCCACCTACCAAGGAGGCGCGCCTTGCGACACGACCTGGAGACCTTGACCCCTTGCCCTCTGCCCTTCCCAGGAAGAGGAGCTTGCAGACTCCGCCTTACGCCTCCCCTCCCTCCTACCAGAGTCTGGCATCTTCCAGGCACGGGTCTCAGCACTCGCTCCTGTCCCAACACTCCCAACACTCTGTGGCCAGCAGTTCTTCCCACACCACGGCCGATGACCTGGACTCTGACCTGTACAAGCAGATCAGGAAAAAACGCTCTGCTGGCACATCTCCTCGAACACCACTCCCAGCAGTGGGCATCAGAGATATGTCAACGGTGACGCCCAGCAAAGGCACCCTCCCGAAGACGTTGACCCCAGACATCTTCCTGGGGCAGACAGATCTGCCGGCGATCCTCTCCACGCCAACAGTTACCACAGCAGCAGTCTCAGAAGCCCGTACTACCCCCGAGCAACCAGAGGTCATGGGGAAGGTCAAGGTCAAGGCCGGGGTCAAGCGTTCCCGCCGGGGTGGAACGATTACTACTACCAGCCGGACCCTGCCGGAATCCACTCCTTCCCGTTCCGGAAGCACCACCCTCCCTATTCCACGCAACACCACCAACACCAACACCCCTACCCTTACCCCCAACCTAACACAGCAACCCAGCCAGTGCCGGGCTCTCAGCCTATGCTGGCCAGATCTTACGAGAATCTGGACGATGTCTTCCCCCCTCCACCACCACCACAATCCCAGAACAGCCTCGGGTATGGGGGAGGTCAAAGGACAGGTCAAGGTCAGGGGGGAAGGGCATTGAAGCCGTTTGAGTTGGACGGTGGGAGGGCTGAGTTATGAGGACGTGTTTCACCTGGCCACTGCCCAGGAAGGGGACAGTGACCCTGACACGTGGAGACCGTCATCTGACCGCAGTGAGGATTCTACTGTGTGGGGATTTCACTGTGTGGGGATTGGACCGCATGAGAAATTTGACTGTCGGGATTTGACCATGTGAGGATTCAACTGTATGGTGATTTGACCATGTGAGGATTCAACTGTGTGGATGATTTGACCTTGTGCGGATTCTACTGTGTGAGGATTTGACCATGTGAGGATTTGACCTTGTGAGGATTTGACTGTGTGGTGATTTGACTGTGTGAAGATTTGACTGGGTGGTGATGTGACCGTGTGTGGATTTGACTGTGTGGTGACATGACTGTGTGAAGAATTGACTGTGTGGGGATTTGACCATGTGTGGATTTGACTGTGTGGTGATTTGACCACATGAAGATTTGATGATGTGGAGATTTCAACACTTGAAGATTTGACTATGTGGTGATGTGACCACATGAGGATTTGACGGTATCGTGATTTGACCACATGGAGATTTGATGATGTGGAGATTTCTCCACTTGAAGATTTGACTACATGGTGATTTGACCACATGATGATTTGACTGCATTGTGATTTGACCACTTGAAGATTTAATGACATGGAGATTTCACAACTTGAAGATTTGACCATATAAAGATTTCAAAATATCGTGATTTGAACACTATTGGTTTGATCTTATATAGTGACTTGATCACAGCTGATGAAGCATCCAAGCAGTAACACTGCTGTTTTTGAGCTGATGTGCAAGTGTAAAAGCCTATGTTTCTGTTCCTGTGAAACAGCAGACCATTCTGACCAAGCTGGGAGGATGATATGGATAATAACGCTTTTGGACAGAACTTGTCAACTCTAGAATAACATTTTAGATTGTTTTGCATTTCTTCTTGTTTGTGTTCTTGTATGTCTTGTCTCCATCTCCATCCCCTTCTCTTCTTCTTCTTCTTTCTTCTTCTTCTTCTTCTTCTTCTTCTTCTTCTTCTTTCACATACTTTATCTTCTTCATTACTGTTATTATTGTTTGTTTTTTTTCTCTTAAATTTCTTTTATTCTCTTCTACATCTGTTGCTGCTGCTGCTGCTGCTGCTGCACCAGTTTTCAATTCACGAGAGAGTGATGTGTAAATTCTCAACAAACCGATGAATAAAGTCAGACTTTATGTATACATGTGTACATGTTTGTTTCATGTTTCTGCCACAAAGGCGGCCATCTTTTGTCTTTGAGGAGGAACTGTTAGCATTGCATTGTATGTTACAGCTTATTGTGAATACAAGACATATTTCTAATGGTGCTTGTGACAGACACAACAGCCAATATTGCCAGTATCGTGTGCTCATGTAATATCAGATAGTGCTTTGGATTCTGGCAAAGCCCTTAACCTCCTTTGTATCGGGTACAAAGGATGGATAGCTTGTGACAGCTATGCTCTGTGTTTTTGTTTTTGTTTGTTTTATTTAGCAATGTGGTAGATCTTTTTTTTTAATAAAAACACAGCTGTGTGTGTGTGTGTGTGGTGTGTGGTGTGTGTGTGTGTGTGTGTGTGTGTGTGTGTGTGTGTGTGTGTGTGTGTGTGTGTGTGGTGTGCGTGGTGCTGTGTGCAGTGCATGCTGCGTGGTGCGTGCATGCATGCTGTGGTGTGCTGCTGAGTGCTGGTGTGTGTGTGTGGAGCTCTACAGAGCTGGGTCACGATTGGTGCCTCGAGAGTGTTGAAAGGAGGGACAAGACTACAGTCAGGTTACTCATGACAGGGGGTTTGTGGGCATGTGCTACATATTGCTCTGTTGGGGCCTAGTCAAGAGTGCTAAATTTACCGCACTCCTTCCTTTTACCTGATCCATGTGTGGTCAGCTCCTGCTATAAATAACACCAGCTGGCCACAGCTGGGCTGGGCTGGGATGGGATAATTAGCAGCTGTGAGGATCGGAAAGTGGGGGAAACTGACAGCTGTGTCATCTTTTTCATTGTTCAGCCCAGTGTAATGTTAGGTGCTGGCGCCATGCTCTTTCCTGAGGCAGTTTCTCAAGGTCGCCTTCGCTTCTCTGTGAGACACTAGCAGGTGCTCAGTGTTTTTGTCTGCCTTGCTTTTTTAAAATCTTTTTTTTGTTGTTCTAATTACAGCACCACTACTTGGGTTTTTTGTGTGTTTTTTTAAAGATTCTACATTTATTCAAATGTAGCGTTTTGAGATCATATTCTATACTAACAAACAATAGAGAAAATTGCTTGCATATCATAAAACTTTGCAAAAACAGAACAGACTTATATTGTCGATGCATTCGGCTTTTGAATTCAACAGACCAACCAACCAGTCACCTCTTGCCTTACATATCCCTATTGTGCCTTCCAGATTTCTTACAATGTACCGGGTGACAATAGAATGTTTCCTGAGATGGTGCAACAGACCTGCACTGACAATGCGGCGGTGATGAATTCACAGGTACTCCAAGCAGCAGAACAAATTTTCTGTCTTTTTTTTGGTGTAAATCCTTAACGGCAGTACTGATGCATGTTCTGTCTGCTGTCTCCATCCCCTTCTGTCTTCAGTCCTTGTGTAGATTTATTTCCTCTTTCAGCGCTCTGTCAGGCACTTGGCTATGTAGCTTCTGTAGGAAGTCGGTGCTCCTCCTTGTGCTCTCTTGTCCTAGATTCTGCCTTGGGCCACAGTCTTCATTGCAAATGGCAGCTCTGATGTCTCATGCATTTTTTTTTTTTTTTTTTTACCAAACCGGGCCTAAAAGTGCAGTGGTGTTTTGTTTTTGTTTCTTCCCCAAATGCTTTGTTTTGTTTGTCAGCAACACTGCCTTAAGAGACCGTTTTTATTATTGAATGTACGACACCAGTGAAAACGCTTGCTGCCTTTAAGATCATGATACTTAGTGAAACTTTAATGTAACTCCTGCGTCACAGAGCGTCACACCAGTGAAAGCTGATACAATGCTCACGACTTTTCGTTATTAAGAATTTCAATGTAATTAATTCAAAGATGATAAAAAAAAAATTATTACTAATGTATGGAATTTATATATTATTATAAAAGTGCTGAATCTTGTAAAGCAAACAAATCATGATATCTTAAAATGCTAATTTGCAGCATCTTCTGTATAGACCGAAGGGAGAGTACCCTCCTAGTAATGTCATATTCTTGGTTATTTATTGATGATGTTTTTTTCTGTCAATAGTCTTGGCATAATAATTAGTTTCTAGTTATTTGTCTGTCATAATAATTATATATCTAGTTATTTGTCTGTCAAATAATAATTATGGCTTCATTAATGGTTTGCTGTAATTATATTATATAACAGTGTGTTGATTCTGCGTCATTTTGGTTTCATTGTGAAGGCAGCAATTGTTCACTTAATGTCTTTTACTTTCATATATGCTAAAAAGAAAAACAAAAAAAGGAGAGCATATTTGGAAAGATATCCTTAACTCTTCTTCTTCCCCTTTTCTCCTTAGGGCCTTAACTCCCTGAAAAGTAGTTGGGGCGCTGCACTGCACTGAATTTTTCAGGCCGAGGCTCTTGGGCAAGTTGAACCTGGCGGAGCCCATCCCTCTCCAGATACAGGGTGCATGCTGGGTATGTACGTGTTTCCATAACCCACTGAACGCGACATGAATTACAGGATCTTTAACGTGGATATTTGATCTCCTGCATGCATGTGTACATGAGGGAATTATGGCACTGGAGGCCTGCACTTTAAAGTTGACCCAGGAGTTTGTTAAAAAAAAAAAAAAAAAGAAACCTCCACCCTGAATTCACTAGACGCATGCTGGTAAGGTTCAAGCCTACAACTCCATGGGCACACAGGATAAGAGTCAAATGCTCTGTCCACTTCTGTTGCATCCTTCCTGTCTGTCTTCATGGTGCCATAATATACATAGACGAACATATAGATGAACATATAAATGAACAGTATACATGAACATATAGAAGAACATATAGAATTGTAACATATAGAAGAACGCATAGATGAACAAAATAGATGAACATATAGATAAACGTAACTTTACTGACTACTGGTTGTGAGTTTTGGCCCTTAATTTACTTACACTTTCTCTCTTGTGTATGGGAGGATAGTTCAGTGGTCAGAGCACTCGCTTTCCCCAAGCTAAGGTTAAGCAGCATTGAGCATGGGACCAATTGGATGGGTGAACATTTGTGTGCCTTGCCTTCAGCACAGTCCCCCAGTTCACCCAGTTGTAAATGGGTACCTGCCTCTTTAGGAACAGGGAAGGTAAAGCAGTGAGGGAGAGGAGAGGTGCTGCCCTCAACATGCTGGCCCCTAGAGAATCTGAGGTCTCTGATGCCTCGCTCCCCTACAACCATGTAGGTTTTTATTTTTTTTTATTCTTTTATATCGCGGATAATGGATAAGCCTCATGTGCTTTTTTTTACATCCAGTCCCTGTGTGTATGCAGTTTTTTTTGTAAATCTTGTTATCTGTTCCCACCAGCACACAATGGCCTACTCTATTGGAACAGCTATACCTTTTTTTTTCTCTTGTGAACACTTACAGATCTGCTTTGTAGGGGACATTGCACTGTCTATCTCAGTATCTGATGGGGTCTGATGGGGTCTTGTGGGATCTCGTGGGGTCTCATGGGGTCTCATGCTTGTTCCTTGGTGATCTGCTCGGTATAATGTTTGTCACGTTTCTTTGCAAACACATCTTATTTCCACATGGTTTTAATTATGAATTCTACTTTATAGATCCATTGTCAGTGCCCTGTCTTAAAATGTATAATATATCAGAGATAGAATATGGTAGACAGCCTTCAGTGTAAGGGGATGGAGTTGCATCTAGGTGTTTATTCTGGTACAGCCTGGTGTGGCTGGCCAGTCCACATGGGGAATGACAGTCCATCCCTATGGCAGAGGGCACAGATGAAGTCTGACGCTGGTCTGTCTGCCTGGGTGATGGGTGTCGTTTCTCTGTCTCTGTCTTTGCCCTCTTCTCTCTCTGTCTTCTCTCTATTTTATAATTATATACTAATATTATTATATGTTATATTATGTTATTAATACTTATTATTTATCTATCTATATATATTTTATATATATATATGTATATATATGCAGCACAAGAGCCTATTTTGTGTTTTATAGTGATGTTCTTGTCCTTTCACACAGTTTTCAGTCTAGCCAATGGTGTGTGTGTGTGTGTGTGTGTGTGTGTTGCTGTGCGTTGTGGTGTGTGTGTGTGTGCTGCGCAAGTGTGTGCATGCGCAATGTGCGTATGTGCATGTGTGTGTGATGTGTGTGTGTAGTGTGCGTGTGTGGTGCATACATGTGTATGTGTGTGTGTACACCCACACACATGAACATTTATTTCGCGAATGCGTGGATACACTACACCGGTAAGAATAATAATGACACATAATATAGACAAAAAAAACAGTATTATGTCAATATTTTCAGGGGGGCCATTGTTGTTGTTGTGTCCCTGTTAAGTTTTGTTCCTGTCATCTAGCTATAGTTAATGATTGACTTGATCTCTTCATGCTGTAGTGCTTATATTGTGCCTAAAAGAAAAACCGTTTGTGAAATGATAATGGTGCATGGTGACTGTCTATCCTGTGTCTGGCTTGTTTATTAATAGTGGATGCAAATATTGATTTTTGTCATGTTTTGGACCAGCATATTCAACATCGTCCTTATGTGTCTTCTGGAGTCTCTTGTATGGCTGGTTTGTATTGATATATATATATATAATATATATATATATTATATATATATAATATTATAAATATATAATATTTAATGATTTTTATGTAAGCTTTGGTACAAGACTGTTGCAAATCTTTAAAAAAAAAAAATGCCCAGCCAAATCTCATTATTGTTGATATTGTTGTTCAAGAGGTCTTTGTTTTAATAATGATTATAAAATATGGGATCTGTATAACGCTGAATCTTGTAGAGTACAAAATCAAAGTGCTTTTAATCTTTAGTATCGTCATCATTGCCATTAATATTGTTGTTGTTATTATGATGGGTTGCTGGACACAATGGTCTATAGTTTGACCTCAGAAACTTTCTGTTTGTGGGGTATGGAGGGGGTGGGGGGAGTTTGTTGTTTTTGTTGCCTGCTTGTTTTGTTTCTCTGTTTTTATATTTCTTTGTTTGTTTGGATACACTGTGTGTGTTGTGTTCTTTCTTTGTTAGCTTGGAGATTTCTGTATTAGATTGTTCTGCAATGGTTTGTAAAATGGTGTTTCTTTGTTGTCTTTTTTGTTAGAAAAAAAAGGTGTTCTGTTTTTGGTGAGAGAAGCAAGTTTGATTGTCTCTGGTGTGTATCTATTCACTTTTTGATGTCTGTTTGTAAAACAGTTAAGTTTGGGGTTTTTTGTTTTTTTCATCTGCAATTGGCTTTAGTACAGTACCCAGTTTACCCAACTGTAAAGGGTACTTCTCTTATAGATCAGGGAAGGTGAAAGCAGCGAGGGGAGGAGATGGGCCTGGCCCTCAATTATTGCGGGCCCTTAGAGAAGCTGAGGTCTTGATGCCTCGCTCCCCTTACAACCGCCTAGATTATGGGAACAATTTACCTTTTTTTTTGTTTAGGTGCTGTAAAGGGAGTATATATCCTTTCTGGACAATACCCTCTACCCTCTGTCCCCCCCCTCCGCTTTTTTCATTTTGGAATATAAGTTTCAATGATCTGTCTTGAAAGATATTGTCCACAACCGTACATGGTTATCCACTATTGTTCTTTGAATTTTCATTGTTTTGTTTGTTTGTTTGTTTGTTTGTTTGTTGTGTGTGTGGTGTGTGTGTGTGTGTGTGTGTGTGTGTGTGTGTGTGTGTGTGTGTGTGTGTGTGTGTGTGCGCTTGTGTGTGTGTGTTTGTGCATGCGTGCATGCACATGTAAACTTGGACTAAGTCTCCTTTGAACACATCTGGGATTGTTATGCAGTAGTTACTGGGCATGCTTTTTAAGCCTTATTCGAAGTGAGTTTAATGCAGTATATTTTGGATGTTTAATGTTTTTGTATGTTGCTTTCAATGTGCTATTTGAAACATGTTAAAAAGTCTTTTTTTGTTGTTTTTGAATGCTTCTTATGTCATGTTTCTTGTTAGTTTAAATTGCAATTTACGGATGCAATTTTCTTATTTCCTGGCAGTTTAACCTGTTGATTAATAGCATTAAACTGAATAATTATATCTTGTTTTGTAACCATTTTGACAGTTGTCAAAAGTCCTTTTCAGTCATTTTGGTTGTCAGTTTAATATTTTATTTTTAGATCTTTTCTTAATCATGGAAGAGGTTTTATGTTTAAGCTGCAGCCAGTTTTATGTATTTCAAGAATGTTTATATGATTTATGTTATGCATGCAGTCAGTATTACATGATCAAGAATGCATTTATAACTTTGTTTTCAGTCATGTTCAACTGAAAGTGTTATAAATATCTTTTTTTAATAATATTTTGTTAATAGCAGTTAAACATATTATTTGGGACTTCTTTGTTTTTTAATGAGGTTTCAGAGAGTTTAATGTGTTCTTAATTTCTTGATGTTAGGTGTCCATGTCGTTTGCTAGTTAGTTAAATTTGTGTGTTATTTAAAGATGATTGTCTGAGTTGTTTGTATGCGGTTTTGATATGTTATTTGGAGATGAATTTATATCTTGTTTATTACCATACTTAGGGATGATTTTGCATCTTGTTTTTATGTCGTTTGATATGTTAACTTCTCCTTCATCAGACACTCAGACAGCAACTATCGTTGTCTGTCATATAAGTGAAAATACATGAAGCTGCCATTAAGCACCTGACAAGTCAGGCCCAGCACACCCAACTACGATGTTACATGTTATTTCAGGACGGTTTTATATCTGTTTTCAAATCAGGTTGATATTTTATTCAGGAAAGCTTTTGTGTCTTGATTTTGAGTGTGGAGTCGTCTTAATCATTATGTTAGTCGCAGTGAATAAATGGATGCCTGATGTCATTGTTCACAAGTGCATGTCTTGGTGGTAAATGAATTTTCTGATGGAAAATATTCTCAATTCTTGCCTCAAGGAATGCTTGTGTATGTTTTTGATAGATGTGTTTAATTTTGTTAAATTTGTAATTATTTTGGTATATTCATTTTTTTGTTCTGGAATCAGTTATGTGTCCTTCAAAGCTGACTTTGTGTGTGTGTGTTTTGAGTGTGAGTGTTGTGTGTGTGGTGTGTGGTGTGTGTGTGTGCATACATGCATGTATGCATACATGCATGGGTGTGTGTGTGTGTGTGTGTGTGTGTGTGTGTACACATGTGGCATATGTGTATGCATCTGTGTGCATCGGTGGGTTTGGCGTGCGTTGTGTGACGCGCAGGACTTAATTGCATGTGGTGTGTTTGCACATGCATTTGTGTGGTGTGTGTGTGCGATGCGTGCGTGCTTGTGTGCATGCATGATGCGTGCATGCATGTGTGTGTGTGTGTAGTTTCACGTATGCTAGCATTTGTGTGTAATTGTACTCTTGGCGTGTACATGTATTTGCACATCATGTTTTCAATTCTGTGGAAAGGACAATATTATTTTATACTTAGCATGATATATAATAATGTTGTAAAAGGGGTTTTCTCTCTTTTTTTTCCCCCCTCTTTATTTTTGTTCCTTTGATTAAAGAGAAAAAAACACCTAGATTAGTCAAGGACTGACTAAGAACAGTTAGAAACCAGGTTTAAAACAGTATGGGAAGAATGGTTTTGTTGGGCGTTCCGCAGCTTAACACTCTAGTGGATCAGTGGTCTAGAGGTAACGGCCTGCCTAGAAAGCGAAAAGTCCAAGGCGTAGTGTGTAGGGGGATTGAATCGGTTTTGGCCCAAAACTTTTCTCCCATCCATTAGACCGTGAATGGTGGGCCTGGGTGCTAGTCCTTAGGATGGAATGATAAACAGAGGTCCCCTGTGTTACACATTGCTATTTAGCGCATGCAAGAGAACCCACTGCAACAAGGTTGTCCCTGTAAAATTATGTAGAAAAAAGCCACTCTGATAGGGAAACAAGTAATAGCTGCAGATAGGAAAAAGAAAAAAAAAAAGGGTGGCGCTGTACTTGTGGCAATGTGCTCTTCCCGGAAAGAGCAGCCTGAATTTCACGCAGAGAAATCTGCTGTGACTTCTTTTTCTTCATTAATGTTCAGGGGTCAGAAGTTTGACCATTATTAACATTTTTATTTTGCAAAGTGCAAGTGTGTGTATCTGTCATCTGTTCCCACTGGCACATGATGGCCTACCCTTACGAAAAGCGGAACAGGATTTAACACATACAGGATACAGAGGTGATGCAAGTTAGCCCTTCAGTGTTGGGGAGGGAGAGATTTTTGGGTGTTTTTCGTTTGTTTGTTTTTTATTAGAAGGGGGAAAGAAGAAGAAAAAGAAGAAAAAGAAGAAGTAAATGAAGAAGAGAAGAAGAAGAAGAAGAAAAGAAAGAAGAAGAAGAAAGGATGGCAGCATTTATTGTGAACCCCGGTATCTCTCCAGAATTGTTGCTCATTGAACTGAGTGAAGCTGACTCAGTGCTCAGATTTCAGGAGTCTAATAATTATTGTTGAAAAGTTGTGTGTGTGTGTGTGTGTGTGTGTGTGTGTGTGTGTGTGTGTGTGAGGGGGGGAAGGGGGAGTGGATGTGTGTGTGTGTGGGGTGGGGGGGTTAGTGGTGTATGTGGTGGGTGGGTGGGTGTAGTGTTTGAGAGAGAGAGAGAGAGAGAGAGAGAGAGAGAGAGAGAGAGAGAGAGAGAGGAGAGAGAGAGAGAGAGAGAGAGAGGTGTGTGTGTGTGTGTGTGTGTGTGTGTGCCGTGCGTGTGTACATGTGTGCATGTGTGTAAATAGATTTGAAAGGAACGGGAAAGAAATCCGTTAAAAAAAAACACCAACCAAACAAAACAGGTTGGTTTTCTTCATCGTCTTTTCTTTTTCACTTTTTTGGTGAGGTATGGAGTCTAACCTTGATGTATTGACCAATATTCTTGTAAATGAGAAGAGGAATGAAATTTTGGAAAAGGAAACGGAGAGAATGATAGTTTTCATTGTAATTGTGTAGATAAAGAAAGGTTTTGTTTTTGGGAGCTTACATGTAAAAAAATAAAATAGAGAGAGAGAGAGAGAGAGAGAGAGAGAGAGAGAGAGAGAGAGAGAGAGAGAGAGAGAGAGAGAGAGGCAGACAGACAGGTGGTGTTGGGAGGGGGGGAGGAGGTTTGGTCATATTCATATTATGTTTTGCTTTTTTTTTTCTATCTTCATATCATTATTCAATAAACAAAAGTACAAGAAAAGTAAGCATTGTAAATGTTGTGAATAGTCAGGATAAAAAAAAGAAAAGAGGCTTGTATTGTACAGGAAGCGGAAATGGAACTAAAGAGGTTTTTGTTGTTTTTTTTAACTAAAGAGTTAGATTTGAAGGAGGAGAAGACAACCAATGTAAACATTACCAGGAAAAGAGAAGAATGAGATTAACAGAATAATTAATTAATTATATATATATATATATATAAATATATATATAAATAAATATATATTATATATATGTTGTGTGAGTTGTGTGTGTGTGTGATGTGTCTGTGTGTGTGTGTGTGTACAATACATACAATTATGGAGAAAGAGAGAGGGGGAGAGAGAGAGAGAGAGAGAGAGAGAGAGAGAGAGAGAGAGAGAGAGAGAGAGAGAGAGAGCAGAAATCAATGTCATTTTACAGAATTCTGACTATCAGAGAGAGAGAGAGAGAGAGGAGAGATCATGAATTCAGAAATTTTACAAAATTCTGACTGTTGATTCAATTTGTGCATTTATTTCTTGCTTCGTACATAAATAAACGGTTGTTCAATTTGCTTTACATGTTCAAACATATTTCAATGAATTTGTGCATTTCTTTGTTTAGTCGTATCTAAGTTGTTGTTCACTTTGCTTTACTTATGAGAGAACAACAGATAAATAAGAACATTGTGTAACAACAGATACCTGTCTGTAGTGAATGTGCACACGCCAGTGGGTATGCACACACACACACACACTTACAAACACAAACACACTTACAAACATACACATACACACAGAAGCACACACACCCACACATGCATGCACACACACACACACACACACACACACACACACACACATGCGAGCAATGTGCTTATGTATTTACACAAGCACTGACGCATATTTCATGACTATTTTTATGATGCTTTTTTTTGCATTGAGTTGTCTATGTTGACAGTATAGGAATTGTATCATTTACAATGGTGTGTGTGTGTGTGTGTGTGTGTGTGTGTGTGTGTGCGTGTGTGTGTGTGTGTGCGTGTGACCATGCATGCACTGATGATGAACATGATTTTGGGCGTGTATGAACATTTCTGGTATGAAGAAGAAGCGTGCCTTTTTCATCCTTATTTGTGTTTTAAACAAAATCTCAGATTTCATTTGTTTTGTTGTAAATTGCATCATACTCACGAATGAATGTTATAGAATTAGAGGACAATTATGTGCGGATTTTTTTCTTAAACATATTGTGTCTTTTTAACAAGCCAATAAAAAATATTCTGAAAGAAATGAGTTTGCATTTATAAATACCATTTGACCAACTTTGTGAAGCATGCATTTTTATTCTCTGTCTGTGTCTCTCTTTCACTCACTCTGTCTCTCTGAATGCTGGTTTGGTTTTGGTTTTTTTTTGCTTAAAGTGTGCTTTTCAGATTGAAAAATATCTTTGAATAGTCACTGACATATGGCACCACTGCATTATGCATGATTTCAATTATAAACACTTGGCTTCCATCTAAAACAAGAGACAGTTTCAGCTTGAAACGTTCACGCAGTTCCCATGCCCTGTGTGTGTGTGGTCATATTCTTGATGGCGAAGCACATTTCCTAGTTCAGTGTCAAGCACATGTTTCCATATGTGAAAACTGCTCAACTTTCCATACGTGAAAACTGTAGTCTTTTAATAATAATAATAATAATAATATATGAAATTTATATAGTGCTATATCTTGTAAAAACAAATCAAAGTGCTTGCATTCGATCTATACAACACACAAGCAATCAATAACAATTTACAGTTTTAGCAAATTCAAATGTACGCACACACGCACTATATTTTAATCTAGAAGCATTCGGAAAACCAAATGTTTTTTTCTATCTTACCATCTGATGATGATATTGTGACCAAATCTGTTGCAAAGTTTACTGCTGAGGCACAGAAACTTCAACAATCACAGCTAAACACCAATTAGTTTTAATATTTTGTTAACTCATTTAAAGACATGTATATATGCTGTTATCTCCTATAAGAATACTCATTTAAAAATTTTCTCATAGAATTTGATTGGATGGTCGAATATTTCAGAATGTTCCTGTTATCGTTTTAATTTATTACACTGTTTCTTGCTGTTTATCTCCTACAAGAATATCATTTAAAATTTTCTCATAGAATTTGATTGGATGGTCGAATATTTCAGAATGTTCCTGTTATCGTTTAATTATTACACTGTTTCTTGCTGTTTATCCTTGACAGTGTTTTCTATTCAGTTTACCACAGCCATATATATTTTCTGAAGAGCTCAACTTCTCTTGTATTATTTGTATTTACCAAAGAAAGTCGTGTGTAACCCCCTTGTCAAAAGGTCAAAGCTTCTCTCTCTCTCTCTCTCTCTCTCTCACACACACACACACACACACACACACACACACACACACAGAAAAAATAATTTTAAAGTTTCTTTCTCTCACACACACACATGCAACAGGCACCCAAAGAAAAAAAATTTAAACACACAAAAAAGAATTTTCTAACAAAAACTTTATTTGACGTAATGCACATTTTTTTTTCTGTTTCATTTTTTTTGGTGTTTTTTGTTTTTTGTTTTTTTCAAAGTTTGTCCTTTTTTTTTGTTTTGTTTGTTGTTGTTTATGTTTTCCTCGCAGCATAACGACAAAAAATGTGTTTTGAGCAGACAAAAAAAGTGTATAGCACAGTCATGGGCAATAGACAGTACCGTTATGTACATAACTGTAAAAGACTGTACCATACCAAGACACTATCATACAATACCATAGCAGCAAAGCACAGCACCATAGAATACAGTACCCTACAGAATGTGTTTCCAAAACAATACAGTACAACCACCAACCAGCAAGTATACATACATAGCACTGATACAAGAGTAGTCCTATACTCAGCTTTGATCGTAAGGTACTGTACTGCACTACCACAGTACACCAGTAGCCGTGTATGTAATGGTCGTGTTATACATAGCAATAATTCGTATACAATACTGTATGACCAGGGTATATCAGCGCTCTATAGGATGGTAGTTTTTTTTGCGATGAATGTGCAATATTGTAGCAACTGCGGTACCCAGTTGGCAATGTATACAAACAGTAGCAGTCTTATTCATGGTGATTACTGGACAATATTGTAACAACCGCAGCAGGCAGTGAATACAGTGGCAGTCTTATTCATGGGATTATTGTACAATATTGTAACGACCGCAGTAGCCCAGTTGGCAGTGAATACAGTGGCTGTCTTATACATCGCGATTATTGTAAAATATTGTTCAACCAGGCACATGAGCCGAGTGCTGTATAAAGGGAGCAGTAGCAAAGAATATCATGATGGAGTATATATGGTTTTTAGTAAAACTACGGTGCAGTACATACGATTCAGCACAGAATATCAACCAATTGCAACGCTTCCCCTTTGGACAATCTGTCTATTCCAGCAATCTTGAAAACCTGATCAAGCAATCAAGATTGTTGTGGCAACCTCCCCCCCCCCCCCCCCCACCCCACCACCAAAAAAAAAGAAAAAAGTGACTGTTTTCCCTTTGTTACAAACACTCAGGAATGAAGTGCAATCAATTTAACTGGTCAGAAAACCTACGCTGATAGAAGTCCAACAGTAGCTTCATTCATTCATTCATTGTTAACGAACGAATGCAGTCTTCCCTTCTTTGTAGTTCACCATCACAAAAGAAAGGGGTCTTCTTCCATAAGGTAAACACTGCCTGAGCGACTTTTGTCATCAGTACTCCTTCTGTCCCTTTTGCTAGTTTCTTAAAAATTACACAGCTGAACTTTTTGGAGGACAAAAAAAAAAAAAAAAAAATGACAACAAAACCCCCCCAAAAAAACCTATCTGTCCTGGCTTTCTTAGGGATTTTGTGAACTACCATCTTGCCTCGAATACCAGCTATATATAAAAAAAACAAAAAAACTATTCCCAAATTCCATTCTCATAAAAGAGTGTTCAACATTCCCCCCCCCCCAAAAATTACCCCCAACTGCACAAAATAGCTTCAAGACTGAACATCGGGGGAGGGCCCCAACTCTTATACTATAGCGTCACCCACGACGCAGAATCGACACAGCCCATGAGGACTCTTCTGTCCAGTATTGTAGACTACAGCACTGCACGCTGCAGCACGGCAGAGCAGACAGCGCGGCACAGAGCAGCGACACCACCACTGGACAGCAACAGCACACAGGAGTGCAGTGCAGCAGACATACAGCACAACACAGCCAGTACTTATTTGTTCCCACAACACAGCACAGCCCCCACCCACCCCCCTCGGAGAAAAAGATATAAATACAGCATTAGTTAGTTAGTTAGCACAACTTCAGCAAAAAGTAGACAGACAAGCGCTCACTTTAGCTCAGGCAGCAGACTACGATGAATACATGACAGACAGACAGACGACAGAAGCGTAGCAGTAGCAGTAGCAAGAGGAGGAGGAGGCCAAAGTCAAGAAAGTGCAGCGCGAATGAACAAACACACACACGCATGGATGCAGAGCGTGCTGCATCGTCAAGCTACAGGTACAATACCACACATCCTGCAACCTCTTCCTCTCCACATGGGGCTGCTTCCACCTACACCTCAACCTGCATAACACCTTGCTGTTCACGATTCTATCCCCCCACCCCCTCCTCCTCCCAAATCTTTTAGTCACAAAACATGCTGTCACTCTTCTCAAGATTCAGTGTATTCACTACACCACCTAATGTGCAACAGTCGAGCTGTTTCTCCTCCCAAAATTTTTTGTGCTACAGAAACAAAGCAGTCAGCCCCTCACGTACCTCTCTACCTACTTAGCACCTGAGTTTGGTTTGAGGAAAGGTGGTCCCAAGTGAAGTACAGCCTGCCATTGTCTGCGCTGACTAGCATCCTCCTATGTTGAAATTTTCATTTCAGTTGTTTGGCAACCTACCACCTTCTGTCCTTGCAGCACAAAGTTCCCCAACAGTGAAGCAACCACACTGTCATCCAACTGGCCCTACTCTCTCCGACTCTATCTCCAACTCAAAAACAGTGGTTTTGGACACTGTCTCCAACTCTTTGTTACATAGAAACAGTGCTTTTGGACATTATCTCCAACTCTTCATTACATAGAAACAGTGCTTTTGGACACTGTCTCCAACTCTTTGTTACATAGAAACAGTGCTTTTGGACATTATCTCCAACTCTTCGTTACATAGAAACAGTGCTTTTTGGACACTATCTCCAACTCTTTGTTACACAGAAACAGTGCTTTTAGACACTATCTCCAACTCTTTGTTACAGAAACAGTGCTTTCGGTGACTCAACTACTTACTGCCTCATGCGCAATACTGGCTCTAATACATCTCCCCATATTTTTGGTTACAGAACGGTGATGTCAGACTACTTTCATTCAAACTGAGCAGTTCATTCTGAGTTGTTTCAGATTTTTTCGTGGTTATGTTGAATCTCATTTGAAATGTGGAAAAGCTCTCTTTGTTTACAACTCACGATTTTCTTTCAGAAATGAATATACGAGATCTCAAAACACGAGTCGTATATTGGAAAAAAAAAAAAAAATCATGGTATGATTTAAAAATGTGAATACTGTCAACTTGGTTCTTTTTTGTTGTTGTTGTTCTGTGTATAACAAAACCTTGATCCCATGACACCGTGACTGAGAAATAACACTGAACAATGTGGAGGATAATTGGACCCAAGTATCACCAACAACAAGGAAGCTGAGGCAACGTATCGATGATCATGCATATACCAGTTCTCAACATACTTCCCCAATATTCCAACCCCCCAAATTAAGCTACCATCTATGTAAAAACTAAGTATGCTTCCCCAATATCCCCCCCCCCCCCTGCAAAATAACTGTAGCATCTATGCAAAAACTAAGTATACATCTCCAATATGACCACTGTGGTGGAATTTAAAGTACGATGTTTTAAATACTGGACATATTTCCAACCACCTTTTTTCCACTTCTTCCTCTTTATGCCCTGCTCACTTTAACTTCACCCCCCCCCCCCCAAAAAAACCCCAAAAAAACAACTCCCTACCCCCCAAAACCAGTTGTGGCTTCAGACAGCCTGCCTATTATGGGCACGGCACCAAGCCCATCCATACCATCGACCATGTCAGAAATCGGCGACGACTCATCTCCCAAAAATCCGCGCCAAAACGTCCTCGATACTCCCAAAACACCATCCAATCACATCTGGTGTTCACGATTCGAGTTTCAC
>CM060347.1:22491187-22501061 GCA_030674155.1 Stramonita haemastoma | reverse complement strand
CCTTTCTCAGTATTTTAACAAAAAAAGAGTTTTTAAATAAACAACAACAAAAAAGACGGAAAAAAAAGAGAGAAAAAAAAAGACACATGTGTACCCTGATTGTCAATTCTGAAGAAGAAGAAAAAAAATCCATTTGAATCACAAATTCCTCACTAAAAAAACAACAAACCAAACAAACAAAAAAACAACCAAAAAACCCCCATCCACCCCCAAAAAAAAACCTCACCTTTAAATTTACACCAAGAACTCTCACATTTCTTTATAAAAAACAACAACCAATATTTAAAAAAATTTCACTCTAAATTATCAATGATGTCAAAGTCAATAAAACAATAACTATAATAAACCCAAGCCCCCACTTACTGTAACCTTTTAATAACAACTCCCCCCCCCCCCCACCTTCCTGTACGTACAAGCTAACAGCAGCATAAATAAATAATGACATATATTGCACTTAAAGAGTGTAAAAATGCAATTAATCAAAAAGCCAAATTTCATCCTTGGACTCATTTTTTTTGGGATATGGAGGATGGAAAGAAACTGTGTAAGAAGCAATTACGCAAAGGAATTCAACTTGAAGAAACACAGACACACTCCACACCATACCATTTATAGCCCTACTGACCACGAAAGCCTCAGTGAAAAGCTAAGCCAACAAGAAATTGCGTTAGTTATAACTTTATCCAAATGTGATAAATTTGCCGAGCTTTTCAAACACACTGCCCTCGTCCCTGTTTTAATTAAACAAATTACAAACAAAAAACCCCTGAAAATGAAAACTTATCTTGGTCCAAAATACCTTTTTAACACACACAACAATCCACTGGCCTAGGATTCAGCTATATCAACAAAAATGCCTAAATAAAGTTTGCGATTCTTTTTTTTTAAATGTTTTTTTTATTAACAGGACCAAACGTAAAAATACAATAGCAGATGCTTTTAGAACACATTTTTGGCGAGTAGAATAATAATAATAATAATGATAAAAAAGATCATGAAAAAAGTAACCAAAACTGAATTTATCAAAAACAATGTTGTTTTTTTTAAATGCGCACACACACATTCACACAAAAGCAAAGAAAATGTAAGCACCCTGTTTTCTTTGATTTTACAATATAAATATGTACCCATGTCATACCTAACCCAATCTTTAACGAAAAAAAAAAAAAGAAAGTAAGTACAACTGTTCATCACAGTAAGTGAATACGCCCCCTAAAAAACCAACAGGCGTTTGTGTAATATTTATTAAACACATGGACTAGTTGTAAAATAGAGGCTTAGACGATATACAAATTCCATACATTACTCATTATATATATGTGTGTATACTGGTGGTTACAGGATGGACTAGATACAATACTGACCTGCATGTAAACAACATTTAAAAAAAAAAAAAAAAAAAAAAAAACAACGCAGCATTTATAGGATTTCACAGGTTTGCGAAATTTTGCAAAACAATAAGTAGACAACGGCAGGTGAAAGACTTCATTTTATCCCCCTGGCTTCTTTCTCTGAAGTCAGAAAGCGCTACCTCAGTGGTGGGTGAATGGGTCGCGTACACAGAATTTCACCATGGTAACCTTGGAGCTCTAGTCAAGGAATAGGGGGAGAAGAAAAAAAAAAGAAGAAAAATCCTGCGAGCTGGAAATGATCCATTTTTGGTAGGGATTTTTCTGATCCTCAAAAGACTTTTCATCTGAAAGACAGTGTCTGACATAGTTGATCACCATTTGTTTTTCTGTTCTCAGCCAATGATTCTTCTCTGAAAGGAAAGGAAGGGAACTGTGCCAAACGACTGATTTTCCTGATTTGGGACGATTGCTTTTAATTTCAAAGCACATTTCCGAAACAACCGTCACACATTTTGTCTCTGATCAGTTAAAGCCAGAGTCCATGAAAATTGAAGACAGTTTTTTTTTTGTTTTTGTTTCTATCAGACCGTTAACTTGAAAGGAATTATTTTTTATGTCAGATATTTATATATCAAACTTGAAAAGAAGAGATGGGAAAAAACTGATTTTTCACTCATTTTCTGTTTAGTAGAAGACTTCTTTTGTCATGGAAAAAGGGTCCCAAACAATTTATCATTGCTATTCTTTGTTATGCCAATAATTCTAAAATGCTTTGAGTGGTTTTCCTCCATTTTTAAAAAATATATTTTATTCACCCCATCCACGCACTCCAGCCTATGTTTGAATAGATTTTCACCAGATCATCATTCCTTGTGTCAAAATCTTTTTTTCTTTCTCCCCAAAAATCCATGTTACTTATTTCTCTACCATCAGATAAGACCAGCTTGTTTTCTTCTTCCGCGACTCTTTGTCTTCACGACTCTTTGTTTCTTTCCTTACAATTGTTTGCTGTAATGCGGCTGTGTCCACATGAAAATATCTATCATTTTTAACAAGAAAGAAAAAAAAAAAAAGCTTCCCGACTATCTACACCCTGCACTATCCGTGACGAATATCATCAGCCAATACGAAGCCGAAACAGTGTCTGTTTTCTTGTGTGTGTTTCTGCAACACTAGGCAGAAGCATGGCCTAGCTGTTGTTACTTCTTATCAAAGGCCACTTAAGACTGTTGTTAGCACATGTATACCAAAAAAAGCGAAAAAAAAAAAGAGGAAAAAACGGAATTTATCAAAAGCCATCAAAAACAGGCGTGAGCACTTCAGAAATAGCAGAAAATAAATGTGTATGTATTATATAATTTATATAAAAGGCAATATAATATACAGCAGTAATTACTTTAAGCCAAGAAACGAAAAAAAGTTACACAAACAGACACGAAAGAAATAATGCATGTTACAAAATAATACATGTATATATATATATATGTAAATATATATATACACACACACACACAACAAAAAAGCACATCTTCCGCTGTACAAAATGCACTGGCAAAAAATATATCAAGCCGAACAGATGATCTAACAGACCAAAAAAACTCTATAAAAACGAATACTAAAGTTTACACTATCAGGCAAAAATAATCCGAAACGGAGCAAAAACAAGACAAAAGAAAAAAAAAAAAAAAAAAAAAAAAAAATGACAAGCTTCACGTCAGGCAAGACATACTAAGCTGTACGAACAAACAAAAGAGAGAAAGAAAAAGTTGTATAGAAATAACAGGGTAGGTTGTACTGCCTGTCTCCCTATGTATCATTACACATAGCAGCCTCAGCAGCAGTGATAAGAAAGCAAGGAGACGGGATGCTGAATTTTCACACGCCGCCACTAAGCCTAAGCTGCAAATCCACAATTTGCCATCGACTTCATCTCTCAACTGCACTGGCCATAGTTGAATAATGCTGTAGAGACAATGATGCACACAGAAATTTTGCTTTCCTCAACACGAAAATACCAAATTACATAGCACTGATGTTAAAAAAATATTTTTTTAATCATATCAAAAGGTTTGGGGTTCTTGCGTCAAACTGCGTTAGCTTAACATCAGCAAAAGGGACACAAAAACCACACAAAAAAGGACCCCTAAAAGAACCCTACTCCCACAAGAACCCTACCCAAACCTTAACAACAAAAAAACAACCCTACCCCAACCTGTTGTGATACCAGTTAGGAACACTTCACATTCTATATTTGGTCCTATCAACCTTAACCATTGAGTCTCAGAGGGTTTATATATCAAAGAAAATGATCAAGTTGACCACATTAACTCTCAATTTCACATGAACTCAGCTGAGGAGGGGAAAAAACCCCACACAAAACAAAACAAAACAACAATAAGAATATCAAGTCCTCACACCTTCCAAAAAAAGGTAACTAATACTAGTTTCTTTAAAAAAAGAAAAAAAAAAAAGTGTACATATGGAAGGAGTGGAACTCTTCATCAAAAACAGGAAGTACAAGTTGTTGGCTTTTTTAAATATAATTATCTGACCATTTTACTTGTTAAAAAATTGATGTCGAAAGCTATCTATCTATCTATCTATCTATCAATATGTAAATATAATCATATACATACATATATATATATATGTGTGAGTGTGTATGTAAGCATAACATGGCAAGCATAAAATAATGTAGCAATCGGCATGCAAAAATGTGTAAATATACATACAAAAAAAACAACAACGTAATACCGTTACAAAAAGCAGTATATCAAACACATTCAATGGCTTGTTCCAAAATATCATTACATCAACAACTTGAGCTCTGTTGAAAATGTTGACAGAAACACGATAGCACGACAAGTCAGCATAAAATGAACATACAAAACACCACCGAAGAACTTACTGTTTACGCATTGAGCAAACGAAGAAAACAGCAAGCCAAAGCATACATGATAGAAAACGTAATAACACCTTTATACAGCACCAACCGATCCAGATCAGAAGTTGATGTTTCAACAAAATGCATGTTTGAAAAAAGTCCACAACAAAACATTTTCGGAAGCAGCAAACGGAGATTCGATGAGCTGGTCAATTAGACAGAGCAGAGATAAAATGTTTTACTAGACTCCACACTACAAAACAAGGAGATAAGAAACAGTTGAGCATTGTTAAAAAAAAAATACACACACAAAAAAAATTAAAATACATGAAGCCTCTGAAAATGTCCCTCAGACCAAATAAAACTTTTTATTCACTTCATGAATCTGACAGATCTAATTAAAAGAAAGTAAACACACAAACTAACCATACACCAACACTTTCCAAAATGGCTATTTGTTCAGTTGGATTTTAGAATAAAAAATGTTAAGTTTATGACAATGAAAGGTCAAACTCTGATCTTAAAGATAACAGACATATACTTTGACAAATATCAAATTCTCTTTCTTTCTCTGTTTCCCTCCTCCCTCTCTCTTTGTCTGTTTGTCTCTTTCTTTCAAAAAAAAAAAAAAAAAAAAGAGAAAAATTCAGTTTCTCAGGCTGACATGATTAGCTCTTAAAAACATGCATACACATACTTCTACAAATTCCTTACAAAATTCTTCTTCTCTCTCTTTCTCTTTCTTTTCCATGTCAGAATTTGGAACTGAACACTTATTGCTGTCTTTTTCTTAATATTCACACTTCATTTTTTCATGTTGATTGTCGCCTAAAATTCCTTTCCTAATCTTTCTCTTTCAATAAATCACCTCCCTGTGACACTGAAGCAAGGTTTTCTTTTCGATTTCTTCTTCTTCATTCATAAATATGAGGTAAGGTCTCATGAATACAAAAAATCTAGGGGAAAAAAAAAGGTTTCATAGTATGTCCCCTATCCTCGCACCTTAATTTAACCCCAAAAAATGAATACACAATAACAGAAAAAAAACAAACAAAAAAACCCTATCGATCATTCAAGTGAGATTTTCCGATGAAATCATAAATCATTGCTCCCATTTGCCAGGCATACCTTAGCATTCTATTCTCTCACACTCAAACGTATTCCTTCCAAATTGTCGGATCTAACTGGGAGGAGAAAGGGTGGGAAGGGAGGGAGAGGTGATGGTGTGTGTGTGTGTTTGAGAGAGAGAGAGAGAGAGAGAGAGAGAGAGAGAGAGAGAGAGAGAGAGAGAGAGAGAGAGAGAGAGAAGAGAGAGGAGGAGAGAGGGAAGAGGAGAGGAGAAGACAGACAGACAGACAGACAGAGAGGGGAGAGAAGGGACGGCGAGAATGGCAGAATGGAAAGAAGGTGGAAGAGACAAAAAGGAACAGACATACAGACAGAGAGGCAGGCAGAAGTTTAAAGCTGGTTCGATAAATCACATGACAATGATGATGTTATTCTGACCCTCCATCGTTTCAAAAAAAAAAAAAAAAAAATCAACAAAACACTGTCTGCAACAACAACAAAAAAAATGGCTTTTTTTTTCCCACTCAGGATCACAACAGCATTTTTTTTTTTTGGTTCTGTTTTTATTTTGCTTTCCTCTTTCTCTACTTTTCTCTTTTTCTTTTTTTCATCTTAAGTAAACATCTTCTCTGTCTTTGATCTTCTGCTTTCTTCTTTCGAGAATCTTATAATGAATGATTCAAAGGAGACACACGAAAATGAAAATAAAGAAAGTTTGCATTTAGTGAACTAAAAGCGATTTTCGCAAGGTAGAAATGTGTAGAGAATCATACATTCTTACACAGAACGATAAATGCCTTTCATAAACACAGACATGATTTTTTCTGTTTTTTCTTCTTCTTCTTTTGTTTTTTTTGTTCTTTGTGAGTTTTCTCCTCTGTCGATGACAAATCAATATGAAGGGGGAAAAAATCAAGAAAATGGAATAACCCCCCCCCCCCCCCCCCCCCAAAATAAGAATACAAAAAAAAAGAATACCAACCCCCCACATCCATCTCTCATTTCGTTTTTTAGCAAAAATTCACTGCGTACTAACCAACCAAACCGCTTTTTAAAGAAATAAACTAAGGTCAACAATTTTCAAAGCCTTCCTTTCACATGTATAGTGTAAGTCCCATTCTAAAATAATAATATCATGTCATGTTATGTCAAAAAATACATGTCAAGAAAATGAAAGATACAAAAAAACACCAAAAAACCAGCTTTACTTTACTGATTTTAGCGAGGCTGACAAAAAAAAAAAAAAAAAAAAAAAAAGGTATCTATAAAATATGTGACCAAACATTTTTTTTTAAAGATGGTAAAGATGGGGGTTAGGAAATAATGGAAGGGGGAGGGTGGAAGATGGGGGGGTATGTGGCCACATATTTCTTTAAAAAAAAACCCACAAAAAAACAAAAACCAACACAAAAAAAACCCTCGAAAGGCTAACAAGGCAGCCAACAAATAAAAGGTGTTTTTTTGTTGTTGTTGAAAAAAAAAGAAAAAAAAAAAAGATGGGCAGTTAAGGAGAAAAGAAAAGACCAACAAAAAAAAAAAAACCCACCCCAAATCAGACTCCCCCCCCCCCCCTCTCCCCCTATCCCCACCCCCCTCAAGTCGAACAGTGAAGGACGATGTTCAACAAACGAACAGACTTCACCCAACACCAACGACAGACAGACAGACGCGTTGAATCATCACCGCTTCTCCTTTCTCCTCACCAACATTCAGTTCTCCTTCTTCTCCTCTTCCGCTGCTGGAGCCTCTTCCGCCTTCTCCTCCGGCTTGGACTCTTCCGTCTTGGCTTCTTCCGGCTTCTCCTCCACCTGGCTTGTGTTTCGTTCTTGGCCGGTTCCTCCTTCTCCTCTTTCTTCTCCTCCGCTGGGGCGGCGTCTTCCTTCACGTCCCCATTCTCCTTGGCTTTCTCTTCTCCTGCGCCTTCTTCTTTCTTCTCCTCCGTCTTCTCCTCCGCTTTGTCTCCTTCTGGTTTCGCTTCCTAAGAAAGAAAAAAGAACAGGGAAAATAAAAAGGTTTTGTGAAATCTGTGGATTTATTTATTTTATTTATTTATTTATTTGTTCTTTTATATCGAGGTTAATGGAATAAGCGCTCGTGTGCTTGTTTTACATCCAGTCCCCGTGTGTATGCCGTTTTGTAAATATTGTCGTCGTTCCCACCAGCATGGATTGATTGTGTAAGTGTGTTCTTGCTTACTTTGAACCCCCCCAAAAAAAAACAATCTCAAAATCCCCTGTTATACTGGTTTTCTCAGCTCGTGATGTTCAACAGATGAAAAAATTTACATTTCTAAACACATGCATACAAGGATCGTGTTTAGACACCATCCTTACAATTCGCAATGCAGCTAACTTAAAGATATATTAGATGGGTAAAAAAACAAGTCGCACCTAAGCAAAATTTCACCACTAGTGGTGAACCTCAGAGCTCTAGCCAAGGAACAAACCAGTTGTTTTTTTTCATGCCTATTTACCTCAATGCCCCCTGGTCCTCTGTACTTCTTGGTTTTCTTGATGAAGCCGTTTTCAATCAGACTGTACGCCATCTCGATCACTGTCTCTTTCACGTCCATGGGTTCGATTCCCAGAACCTCCTTCATCTGAAAGAGTCAACAATGTCATCCGTTAGAAACTGTCAACAATATCATCTTTAGAAACGGTCAACAATGATAATATCATTGTAAGAAACTGTCAACAATGATAATATCATTGTAAGAAACTGTCAACAATGATAATATCATTGTAAGAAACTGTCAACAATGATAATATCATTGTAAGAAACTGTCAACAATGAAAATATCATTGTTAGAAACTGTCAACACTATCATTGTTAGAAACTGTCAACACTATCATTGTTAGAAACTGTCAACACTATCATTGTTAGAAACTGTCAACACTATCATTGTTAGAAACTGTCAACAATATCATTGTTAGAACTGTTAACACTATCCTTGTTAGAAATTGTCAACACTATCATCGTTAGACAACAATATCATTGTTAAAAACTGTCAACAATATTGTTAGAAGCTGTCCACAATATCATCGTTAGAAACCGTCCACAATATCATCGTTAAACAACAATATCATGGTTAGAAATTGTCAACAATATCATTGTTAGAAACTGTCAACAATATCATTGTTAGAAACTGTCAACAATATCATCATCAGAACTGTCCACAATACCATTGTAGAAACTGTCAACACTATCATCGTCAGAAACTGTCCACAATATCATTGTTAGGAACTGTCAACACTATCATTGTTAGAAACTGTCCACACTATGCCAGTTAGAAAACTGTCCACACTATGCCAGTTAGAAAACTGTCCACACTATGCCAGTTAGAAAACTGTCCACACTATGCCAGTTAGAAAACTGTCCACACTATGCCAGTTAGAAAACTGTCAACACTATCCCAGTTACAAACTGTCAACACAATTGCAGATAGAAACTGTCAACTTTATCCCAGTTACAAACTCAACAGATCACATAAATCATCATTACCGCCATCAGTTTCGTCACACTGGTTTCTATCACTCTGGAATTAGTGTGGTGTGGTGTGGTGTGGTGTGGTGTGGTGTGACGTGGTGTGGTGTGGTGTGGTGTGGTATAGTGTGGTGTGGTGTGGTGTGGTGTGGTGTAGTGTAGTATAGTAGTGCGGCAACCTGGTGTGGCTTGCCATGTCATATATATCAAACAATGCAACACAAAACAATGCAGTGCTGTGTGTGCACTGCACACAGCGAAACAAGGGCGAATCGTGACTGACCCTCTTGTTGTCGAATCTGTGGACCTTGTTGACCTGCGGCAGAATCATCTTGATGGTCTTGTCAAACAGTGCCGACATCCACAGCGCAAAGTAAGGGCAGTTCATGGTGGGCACACTGTAGCCTGCACATACACACATACAGTGTGAGTGAGTGAGTGAGTGAGTGGGGTGGTGAGTGAGTGAGTGAGTGAGTGGGGTGGGAGTGAGGGTGGGTGAGTGATGAGGGGTGAGTGAGTGATTGAGTGAGTGGGTGGGTGAGTGAGGTGGTGAGTGAGTGAGTGAGTGGGTGGGTGAGGGTGGGAGTGATGGGTGGGTGGGTGAGGTGGGAGTGAGTGGGGGGGGAGGGTGGAGTGGTGAGTGAGTGAGTGAGTGAGTGAGTGAGTGAGTGAGTGAGTGTGTGTGTGTGTGTGTGTGTGTGCGGACAGCTGTCCAAAACCATTGCTTTACACTGATCCGCTATAGCGGACGGCTGTCCTCTGAGAGTTAACACATGCATGTTTGCACGCCACGTACACACATCACACACTAACATCCCCCCTCCCCCCCAACACACACACACCTACCTCTTGAGGTTCAAGCACACACACACACTCTCACCCCCCTCCCCCAACACACACACTACCACTGACACACAAACACACACTCACTGACACGCACACACTTCTTGAAGTTCAAACACACAAACACACACAAAAATACCTTGAGGTTTGAATTCCTTGGCCAGTAGCTGAGCGATCTCTTTCATCCACATGTTGGTGTTGACAATGAGATGTCTGTTACCTGCAGAAAAAACAACACACAAAC
>CM060347.1:22466187-22488687 GCA_030674155.1 Stramonita haemastoma | reverse complement strand
GAGGTGGAGAAAATGAGAGAGACAGAGATAGAGAGAGACAGAGAGAGAGAAGTTGTGTGTGTGTGTGTGTGTGTGTGTGTGTGTGTGTGTGTGTGTGTGTGTGTGTGTGTGTGTGTCTGTGTGTATGTGTCTGTGTGTGTGTGTGTGTGTGTGTGTGTGTGTGTGTGTGTGTGTGTGTGTGTGTGTTGTGTGTGTGTGTGCGCGCGCGCGGCGCCTGTGTAAGTCAGTCATTTACTTCCAGTGTGTGTGTGTGTGTTGTGCAGAGAGAGAGAGAGGAGAGAGAGAGAGAGAGAGGAGAGAGAGAGAGAGACTATAGGAGAGAGAGACTATAGAGAGAGAGACTAGAAGAGAGAGAGAGAGAGAGAGAGAGAGAGAGAGAGAGACTATAGAGAGAGAGACTATAGAGAGAGAGAGGGGGGGGGGGAACTCTCCATGAAAAAGGGGAGGCCGGTGGCCTGCTGACTGTTGTATTTAATTTAATATAACCATTGCTCTCTGACCCCACGTGGAACAGCCAGTGAAAGACCCCCTCCCTTTCTGCCTTATATTAGAGCTACTAGTCCATCCCTATCATGAAACTTGACACCCATTGTTGGTACACATGGTCTTTCAACAGAAAAAGTTGTCTTTTTAGGCCTACCTAGACTTGAATTGCCTTGTGACATAAAGCAGAGAAGGGGAATAATTACTAACCGGCATGGAAGAGTTAGTTCCCTTGACCTGCTTTTGTAGATTTCTTTTTTCTCCTATTTTTTCTTCTTCTGTTTTTTTTACTTTTATAAAAATTCCACGAATTTACAGTCACTACCATACCTGATCTTACCATGCCAATCTCTCTCTCTTTCTCTTTATCCTTCTTTTTTTTCTTTGGTAACAGTAAAATTCAAGGACTTTTCAAGCACCTGGAGCCATATGTCTGATTTTCAAGGACTTTCAAGGCCTTGAAAAGGGGGGTCCAAAATTCAAGGACTTTCAAGGACTTTCAAGGACCGTACGAACCCTGGAGAGAGAGAGAGAGAGAGAGAGAGAGAGACAGAGAGACAGAGAGACAGAGACAGAGAGAGACAGAGAGGGAGGAGGGGGGGGGGGGGGGAGGAAAATGTGATGCTCCACCACGAAATAAGTCGCTTTATCCCGGATCAGGACTTAGGGGGGGGGGTAATTATTCAATCCCGGCAAATCCGGATCGGGACTTAGGGGGGTAATTGTTCAATCCCGGCAAATCCTGGATCGGGACTTAGGGGGTAATTGTTCAATCCTGGCAATCCGATCAGGACTTAGGGGGGGTAATTATATCGATCCTGGCAAATCCGGATCGGACCTTAAGGGGGGGGAATCCATTCAATCCGGCATTTCCCCGATGTGACTAAGATGTGTTAATATGCAGGAGAGGGTTAACTCACCTCCATGCTATTTTGCATCTGAGAGCATGAAGCACAGGCCCATCACATAGGCGGGTTGATCACTGCCAGCTCGATTTTGTCCTCATCTGCACACACACACAATGCACGCACGCAAAGGCACACACACATAGGCACACGCGCGCACAGACACACATACACACACACACACACAGAGTTTATTTTGTTGTTATGAGTTGTAACATTGTTGTAGCTAAACATATTTTGGGTGGGGTTTTTTTCACACACCCTCCACACAAACACACAATTGATAACATGTAGAACTTTAGATATTACTGATAAAGTTGTTTTTGTTCCTAGATAAATGGCTTGATGAAAAAACAAAACAAAAAAAAGCAAATGCATTGCTTATTCAATACACCGTCTGGAAATAAAAAATTTGACTTTGACTACTACTACACACACACACCTCCACCCCCCCCTCCACACACACACATGTGAGGTCTCTCTCTGGTCAGAACATTGCGCTCGCAATTTGACGACCTGGGTTCGAATCCCGTTCGAGAGATTTTTCTCCTGGAGTTAACATCAGTGCTGACTCCACTCTCCCCAAAAGTCCTTCGGATGAGACTATAAACCAAGGCACCCGTGTGCGAACGCATGCAGAACATCTTGCGCACACGATAAATCCTGTTCCGCTTTTCATAATAGGCCATCATGTGCCGGTGGGAACAGATGACATTTACAAAACTGCATACACATGGGGACTGGATGTAAAAAATCACAAGAGTGCTTACCCATTATCTCGATATAAAGGATAAAATAAAATAAAATAAATGAATAAATAAATAAATAAATACCTGGCAGCTCCTTGATAAAATCCCAGGCGGCTTTTTCAGCCATGGTCTTGCTCTTGGCTAGGCGTCCAGCGTTTCTGTGTCGCTCCAGTCCTCCTCTGTGTGCACCTTGTCTGTAGCTGTGCTGCTCCCTGTGCACAAACAGTGCAGTAACAGTTGAGTAATATGCACTAATAGTGCAGTAACAGTAATATGCAGTACCTGTTAGTAATATGCACTACTCAGTCCAATATACCCCCCCCCCCCCCCAAATATACCTCCCCAACAACATACAAATATACCCCCACACAAAACAAAATACCACACACACAAAATATACCTCCACCCCCACCCACCCCCTCCCACACACACAAATATACACCCCTAACACACTACAATACCCCCCCCCCCCCCACACACACACATACACCAACACACACCTCTCACTTACAGTTAACCGCCACACAGGAGCTGGTCAGCACGACTCGCTTAACGGTCTTGGCGGCCACGCATACTTTGAGCCCCCCCCACCCCCCCCCCACACACACAACCAAATCCACACACACACATCCTCTCACTTACAGTTCACTGCCACACAGGAGCTGGTCAGCACGACTCGCTTGACAGTCTTGGCGGCCACGCAGGCTTTGAGCACACTCTGTGTGCCCTCCACAGCGGGCTGGATGACCTCGTTCTCATCCTTGGGCTGGCTGGTGGGGAAAGGGCTGGCCACGTGAATCACATATGTCACCCCCTTCACCGCCCTGTGACACCAAACCACTCCTGCATCAGTTTTTTTTGTTTTTTTAATTCTCAAATTGAAAGATTTTTTTAAACTCCAAAATAGAGAAAATTCATGTGACGCCAAACCAATATACCTGGGTTTTTTTGGTGTTTTTTTTTTCAAATTCAAAGATTTTTTTAAATTCCAAAACTGAGAAAATTTATGTGACGCCAAACCACACCACTCCTGCCTCAGGTTTTCTTTTTTCAAATTCAAATTTTTTTTTTTTATTTCTCCAAAATAGAGAAAATTCATGTGACGCAAAACCACACCACATCTACCTCAGGTTTTATGGTTTGGGTTTTTTTTTTCAAATTCAAACATTTTTTCATCTCCATAATAGAGAAAATTCATGTGACACCAACCCACACCACATCTACCTCAGTTTTTTTGTTTTTTTTAAATTCAAATATTTTTTATTATCTCCAAAAATAGAGAAATTCATGTGGGTTACAAGCCACCCTGTGACACCAAACCAACAACCACTCCCACCTCAGTTTTTTTTCAAATTCAAATATTTTTTTGATTATCTCCAAAATAAAGAAAATTCATGTGACACCAAACCATACATCTACCTCAGTTTTTTTTTCAAATTTAAACATTTTTTCATCTCAAAAATAAAGAAATTTATATGGGTTGCAAGCCCGCTCTGTGACACCACACACCACACCACTCCTGCCTCAGTTTTTTTTTCAAATTCAAAGAGTTTTTCATCTCCAAAATAGAGAAAATTCATGTGACACCAAACCACACGACATCTACCTCAGTTTTTTTGTTTGTTTTGTTTCAAATTCAAACATTTTCTCATCTCCAAAAAAGAGAAATTCATGTGGGTTACAAGCCTACCCTGTGACACCAAACCACACCACACCTACCTCAGTTTTTTTTTTTTCAAATTCAAACATTTTCTCATCTCCAAAAAAGAGAAATTCATATGGGTTACAAGCCTGCCCTGTGACACCACACCACACCTACCTCAGTTTTTTTTTTTTCAAATTCAAATATTTCATTATCTCAAAAATTGAGAAATTCATATGGGTTACAAGCACGCCCTGTGACACCAAACCACAGCACAGCTACCTCAGATTTTTCTTTTTTCAAATTCAAACGTTTTTATTGTCTAAAAAATAGAGAAATTCATATGGGTTACAAGCTCGCCCTGTGACACCAAACCACACCACTCCTGCCTCAGTTTTTTTTTTTTTCAAATTCAAATATTTTTTATTATCTCTAAAAATAGAGAAAATTTATGTGGGTTACAAGCCGCAATTCACATTAAAAAAACCTCTTATTTACACACGCATGCATGCACACAGACACACACACCACCCCAACTCCTCCCCATTCCCCCATACCAACCCCACCCTCTTCTAATTCTCCTTGATTTCACCCTCCCTACCTACTGTACCGGTGGGAACGGATAAAAAAATAGACAAAACTGCATACACACAGGGACTGGATGTAAAAAAGCACAGGAGTACTTATTCCATTATCATTGAAATAAAAGAAAGGATCAAAAAAAAAAATTTTTTAAATACTCATCTTCAACATTATTTCCTATTAGACTTAGCAGACATCGAACAGCATGTATGAGGACCATCCTTTTTTTTTTTTTCTTCTCATTTCATTACTTAAATAAAAAAATTTTTTGTTTCTTTTTGAGATCAGATTTTCAGTTTTTCCCATAGCGCACCTAGGAAGTGATAAAATCAGAACCGTAGGCCAAGGAGCACTGAAGTGGGAATCTTTGCTTTCCTACTGCTATTTGACAAACATGAGTTGAGCATGCATTACTCTCTCTCTCTACCTGATAAGGGCAGGGACTGGATGTAAAAAAGCACACCAGTGCTAATTCATTATCCTTGAAATAAAAGAACTTGACTTGACTTGACCCCCCCTCTCTCTCTCTCTCTAACATTTCATTTTTTTTTTTTTTTTTTTTTTTTACTATACATACAACACGCTCTCCCCGGGAATAGCAGCCAGAATTTCACACAGAGAAATCTGCTGTGACATAAAAAGCTATTAAAAATAAATAAATAAAATAAATATACTTACGCTTCCCAGGATTCCGGTTTCGTGAGGTCAGCTTCGACCAGCTCCAGCTTGAAGGCGGCATCAGGGCAGAGGTCATTGAGGTGTTTGACCTTGGCCTCGTCAGACAGGCTGCGTACGGTGCCGCGCACCTTGTAACCGGCATCCTGCAGCTGTTTGATGACATGCGTGGCAATGTAGCCTGACGCTCCAGTCACCAGAACCACTGCAACACACACACACCACCAGTTTTATACATTTGTTTATCTTTTGATTTATTTATGTATTTATTCTTTTACTGCAACACACACACACACACACACACACACACACACACACACACACACACACACAACACACACACACACACACACACACACACACACCACCAGTTTTATGTATTTACTCTTTTACTGCAACACACACATGCACGCATGCAAGCGCACACACACACACACACACACACACACACACACACACACACACACACACACACACACACACACACCACCAGTCTTATTTATTTATTCATTTATTTATTCTTTTATATCGAGGATACTGGAATAAACACTTGTGTGCTTTTTTACATCCAGTCCCCGTGTGTATGCAGTTTTGTAAATCTCATCATCTGTGCACACACATGCACACACGCATGCATGCACGCGCACACACACACACACACCACCAGTCTTATTTATTCATTTATTTATTCTTTTATATCGAGGATACTGGAATAAACACTCGTGTGCTTTTTTACATCCAGTCCCCGTGTGTATGCAGTTTTGTAAATCTCATCATCTGTTTTCATATATTAATTTATCTATTTATTCTTTTATATCGAGGATAATGGAATAAGCACTCATGTTCTTTTTTTTACATCGAGTCCCTGTGTGTATGCAGTTTTGTAAATCTTGTCATCTGTTCTCACTGGCACATGATGGCCTACTCTTACGAAAAGCGGAACAGGATTTAACATGTGCACAAGATGTTCTGTGTGCGTTCATACATGGGGCCTCAGTTTATAGTCTCATCCCAAGGACCTGTGGGAGAGAGGAGTCAGCACTGATGTTAACTCCAGGGAAAAATCCCCTCAACCGGGAATCGAACCTGGGTTGTCAAATTGCGAGCACAATGTTCTGACCACTAGGCTATCCCAGCCCCCTAACCAGTCCATTAGTCCTCCCCAAAGTCAGAATATGGTTACCTTCATGGTGGGGGAAAAAATGATCACATGTATTATATCAAAATCTCAGCATTTGTGAACTTCTGAGTTCTAGCCAGAGAACAGAGAAAATAAAACCAAACAAAGAAAAAAACTGAATCAGACAGATGTTGAAGAAGTGTAATGTAACTGATGGTGTGGTATGAAGTAAAGCTGCACAGTTGTAGTGTAATTCCCCCACCACCCCCCCACCCCAAGTTGAGTCAGACAATCAGGTGGTGGCAGGATGGTTAAGAGTTCCTCTACCAACAAGTAAACTGTGAGGTTCTGGGTTCAATTCCCAGCCTCGCATCAAGCAAGGATATGAAAACAATCTACAAAAGTGTCAAACTATCAACACACTAAAATTCTCTTCAAAGAAGTTCAATTATTATTAACACCAAAAAAAAAAGTGATAGGCAAATCAAATAACATTATTCTATTATTTTTTCCCCAAATAATAAACTTCCCAACTTTAATTTAATTAACCTACACTCACTCTCCTTCTGCCCATTTGACAGATTATAAAACTTGAAATCATACCTTTCTCTCAAAAACATTTTTGCAATGATAATGAAGATCTTCAAATTTGGGACATTCCATTCGCTATGAGGGAAACTTCATCTCATAGTGCACAGGTCTATCTATCTATGGGACAACTGAGCATAGATGCAAATCTCAAGGAATATTGCTATAAGAAACTACCAGGTTCAAACAGAAGCCTGTGGTTACTGCAAACTACACTGAAAAGGGATATTATAACCTATACTGTATCTGTTAATATGGTTATTAACTTCTGCAGATATTACTGCATCTACATTGTAAACAGTGATAATCATTATGACATGAATATGTATACATATTTATGTTATTAACTTCCTATGTAGGTATCTCCAGTGTACACGAGTCTGAGATTTCACCCACAACACAACTTCCTTTTCTTTACTTTTGCATTAGCATATCTTCCTCTTATTTGTGTGTGTGTGTGTGTGTGTGTGTGTGTGTGTGGTGTGGTGTGTGTGTGTGTGTGTGTGTGTGTGTGTGTGTGTGTGTGTGTGTGTGAGCGCATGTATGTGTGTGTGTGTGTGTGTGTGTGTGTGTGTGTGTGTGTGTGTGTGTGTGTGTGTGTGTGTGTGTGTGTGCTGCGTGCGTGCGTGCATGCGTGTGTGCACTTGAGCGTGGTATGTGTATGTGTGCGTGCATGTGTGGTGTGGGTGTGTATGCTCATGTGCGTATGTGTAAGTTTGCATACCATTACTGTTATATAATACATGCACTTGAATCTGAGAGTGCCTATAGTAAGTGGCAAGTAGTACTGAAGTAGGAAGCAGTGACAGAAAGTGCCTGACTGTGAGCACCCATCTGTTCTGTTCTGTTCTACACTACTTCAACTTGTGACCTGCACTTAAGTGTGATGCATCATCTTCCTTCCTTTTCTTCCGTGTGTGTGTGTGTGTGTGTGTGTGTGTGTGTGTGTGTGTGTGTGTGTTGTGTTGTGTTGTGTTGTGTTGTGTTGTGTTGTGTTGTGTTGTGTTGTGTTGTGTTGTGTTGTGTTGCGTTGATGTGTGCGTGTGTGTGTGTTGTGTTGTGTTGTGTTGTGTGTGTGTCGTGTGTGTGTGTGTGTGTGTGTGTGTGTGTGTGTGTGTGGGTTTGTGTTTGTGTTGTGTTGTGTTGTGTGTGTGTTGTGTTGTGTGTGTGTTGTGTGTTGTGTTGTGTGTGTGTGTGTGTGTGTGTGTGTGTGTGTGTGGTGTGTTGTGTGTGTTGTGTTATGTGTGTGTTGTGTGTGTGTTTGTGTTGTGGTGTGTGTGTGTGTGTTGTGTGTGTGTGTGTGTGTGTGTTTGTGTGTTGTGTGTGTGTGTGTTGTGTGTGTGTGTGTGTGTGTGTGTTGTGTGTGTGTGTGTGTGTGTGTGTTGTGTGGTTGTGTGTGTGTGTTGTGTGTTGTGTGTGTTGTGTGGTTGTGTGTGTGTGTTGTGTGTGTGCTGTGCGTTCGTGCTGTGGTGCGTGTCTGTCTTCTCCCTTTTCTCCCCCCCTCCTTTTTTTTGTCTTTTTGTTGTTGTTTTTTTGGGGGAGGGTGAGAGGGGGAGAATGGAATAAGAGACACCTGAATTTTATTTTATTTTATTAAAACAGTGCTACATTTTGTTCTAAGCTGCAGCAACCTGACCCTCTTTAAGAAATGTGTGAAGTTTTTCCCCCACATATTTTGTTGTGGGCTGGTGGTAGCGACAAAGATTCCATTACGTTCAGCCTCTCTCACTTCACATGCCTATCAGACCATCTAGAACGAAAACATCTGTTTTCCCACTCGTTCGTAAACTGCTGAAAACCTGCTTATGTATATAAAACTTGTCAGTTATTTTTGGTTTCTGCTTTAGGAAAAAAAAACAGTTTAATTCCAGATTCACTCTTACATTATTAGATAAGGTACATCATTAATTATGGGTTTTAATATATTATATATGCAGAAACTTTTTTACACATGAAAGATATAAACATCAGATGTCCTGTCAATTTTTTTTCTTCTCTTCTCATTTCCCAGCTAGAACTCCAAGGTTCACCAATGGTGAGATTTTGTGTATGCAACCTTTTCATCTATTTATTTATCTATTATTTATTTATTCTTTTATATCAAGGATAATGGAATAAGCACTCACATGCTTTTTTACATCTAGTCCTCGTGTGTATACAGTTGTGTAAATTTTGTCATCTGTTCCCACCGGCACACAATGGCCTACTCTTATGAAAAGCGGAACAGGATTTAACGTGTGTGCAAGATGTTCTGCATGTGTTCACACATGGGGCCTCGGTTTAGTCTCATTTAAACAACTTCTGGGGAGAGTGGAGTTAGCACTGATGTTAACTCCAGGGAAAAATCCCCTTGACCGGGAATCGAACCCAGGTCGTCAAATTGTGAGTGCAATGTTCTGACCACAAGGCTATCCCATCTATCATTAAGGTAGCTGCATTCCAACTTTGGGAATGTTGTTACTTGAAAACCTTATAGACAGTTGAAATCTACTAACATACATACATATACCACCTCAGCATGAAGGGTAGCTTTTTTCTTTGTATCTGTTTTTTTCGGTTAAAGCTTTTGAAAACATATTAGCTGAATATTGGAATCGTCAAAATTCACACTTTTCTTTTCTCAGTACTGCTTGGCAATTTAATGCACCACCACATTCACTTGCTCACATTACAAGTGAAAACACAACAATGGAGAACAATACACAGCATTGTTTGAAACTCTGCCTACTGTGTATTTAACCTCATACAGTGTGTGTGTGTGTGTGTGTGTGTGTGTGTGTGTGTGTGTGTGTGTGTGTGTGTGTGTGTGTGTGTGTGTGTGTGTGTGTGTGTGTGTGTGTTGTCTGTGTGTGTGTCTGTGCATGCACAGTGTGTGTGAGTGTGTGTGTGTGTTGTGTGTGTGTGTGTGTGTGTGGTGTGTGTTGGTGTGCATGTGTGTGCATGCGCGTGTGCATGTGTCTACTGTGTATGCATGTGTGTGTGCATGTGTGTGCACATGCACATAAATACATGCTAGTGTGTGTTCATGACCGCACAAAATGTGCATGCATGAATTTTTCTTTAAAAAAAACTCTGACAGCTTGTATTATTTTCATAAAATCAGACATCACATCAACAACAGGGGGAAAAAAACCCAAACAAACAACCCCAACCCGACAACATTCCAGTGGCATTTTCCCTTAAGTGTCTGAAGAGGGAAGGGCCTGGGCTGTACTGGTTTCAACTAGGCTAGCCCACAACATGCTCGCTCTCTGGGGACGGGACAGCCTAGTGGTCAGAACATTGCGCTCGAAAATTGATGACCTGGGTTCGATTCCCGGTCGAGGGGATTTTTCCTCTGGAGTTAACATCAGTGCTGACTCCAATCTCCCCAAAAGTCTTTAGAAACCGAGGCCCCGTGTGCAAACGCATGCAGATCATCTTGTGCACAAGTTTAATCCTGTTCCGCTTTCTGTAAGAGTAGGCCATCGTGTGCTCATGGGAACAGATGACACGATTTACAAAAACTGCATACACACGGGGACTGGATGTAAAAAAAAAACACATGAGTGCTTATTCCATTATCCTAGATATAAAAGAATAAGATAAAATATTTAACAAATCAATAAAAAAAAATCTGGCAAACTATTCCAGGAAGTGCCCTGCCCCTGCCCTGCCTCTCAATGACTCCTGGAGAAGCTATGGGGAAAAGTCAGCTGCTAGGTCAAGCTGTTTTCTAAAGAGGGGCACACAACGTTCTCCTTGAGTCAAATAGGAAAGGTCCACTTACTTGAGAGTTTGGGTGAGAACGAGTTGTGTGTGGTGTGTGTGTGTGTGTGTGTGTGTGTGTGTGTGTGTGGTGTGTGTGTGTGTGTGTGTGTGTGTGTGTGTGTGTGTGTGTGTGTGTGTGTGTGTGTGTGTGTGTGTGTGTGTGTGTGTGTGTGTGTGTGTGTAGTGTGTGTGTGTGTGTGTGTGGTGTGTGTGTGTGTGTGTGTGTGTGAGAGAGAGAGAGAGAGAGAGAGAGAGAGAGAGAGAGAGAGAGAGAGAGAGAGAGAGAGAGAGAGAGAGAGAGAGAGAGAGAGAGAGAGAGAGACTGTGTACGCATAATGTTTGAGATAGGACTGGGATCGCTTATCTTCATGTGAATGTAATGTTGTGTGAGCGCTTGTTGAAATTCAAGCTGTGTGTGTGTGTGTGTGTGTGTGTGTGTGTGTGTGTGTGTGTGTGTGTGTGTGTGTGTGTGTGTGTGGTGTGCATAACAGCAACAGAGAGCGAGAGAGCGAGCGAGCGAGCGAGCGAGAGAGAGAGAGAGAGAGAGAGAGAGAGAGAGAAAGGAGACAGAGGACACACAGCAGACACAGCACAGAAAAAGAATGAGAGAAGAGAGAGAGAGAGAAGAGAAGAGAGAGAGAGAGAGAGAGAGAGAGAGAGAGAGAGAGAGAGAGAGAGAGAGAGAGAGAGAGAGGGAGGGAGGGAGGGAGGGAGGGAGGGAGAGGCAGACAGAAAGATAGACAGACAGACAGACAGACAGACAGACAAAGAGGGAACTCTATTCTCTGAACATTTTAATCATTTATAATATATTGATCAGCTTTGGGCCACAACACACAGGGGTAAACAGCAATATTTGAATTAATCCTTTCCTATAAATTGTGCAAGAGACACAGACACAGACTCACACTGGCACAGACACAGACACTGACAGACAGACAGACAGACAGAGAATCAATTCTATACACTCTGAACCTTTTTATCATGAATATTTTGATCAGCTTTGGGCCACAACAGAAGTGAGAGAGACAAAGACAGAGAGAGAGAGAGAGACAGAGAGAGACAGAGATACTGCGAGGCAAGGCTAGGCTAGGCAAGGCAGGGCAAGGCAAATTCTTTTATTTCAAGGATAATGAATAACCACTCGTGTGCTTTTTTACATCCAGTCCCCGTGAGAGAGTGAGACACACAGACAGAAACACACTGACACAGACAGAGACAGACAGACAGACAGACAGACTGACAGGCAAGAGACAAAACAGTACAAGCCGCGGGCTAGCTGTGTGTATTATTTGAATATTGGAGTGTGGGTGATTTTTTCCAGCAGCGCTGACCTTTCGGCAGTTAAGTGGACCACAGATCAGCGGAAATGTCAGAGGGCTCTCCCTGGCGACATTACTCAGGGTACACCACTCTTCTGGTCCCGTTCTCAGGATCTTTTTTTTTTTTGGGGGGGGGGGGGGGGGGGGGGGGGGGGAGAGAGAGGAGAGAGATGGAGGTTTTCGAGGGAGGGGGGTGTGGGGGTGAGGGGGGAGAAGAGACAGAAGGGGGTGGGGTCTTTTTTTAAAATTTTTTATATTTTCTTGTTTTTAAAACTATTAAGTATTATCAAAGAAAGGGGGGAGGGGAGGGGAGGATGGGCATCTTTCATTTTTGGTTCTTTTTAAAAATATAAATCCATTATTCGGGTTTCCACATCGACAAAACAATTTTTGTTTAAACCAAACTATTATTGACTTGGTTTTCTCACACACACACACACACACCATGCAAACTTTTGTCAATCTGTCTTCATCTTTCTAACTCCCTCATTTCTCTCTCTCTTCTCCCCCCCCCCCCCCCCCCTTCTCCAACCTCTCCCTCTCTGTGACTGTGAGACTGTCTGTATCCTTCTGTCTCACTATGTATCACCCTAACATATTCTCTGTCCCCTCCCCCCCCCCCCTCCAAATCTCTCCCTTTCTATCTATGAGACTATGTCAGCCTGTCTCAGTGTATGTCTCTATCACATATTCTCTCACTCTCCCTATCCCTACCCCCCCCCCCCCCTCCTCCCTCTCTCTCTTTTGGATGAGACTATAAACTGAAGCCCTGTGTGCGAACGCATACAGAACATCTTCCACACATGTTAAATCCTGTCCCACTTTTTGTGAGTAGGCCATTGTGTGCCTGTGGGAACAGATGACAAGATTTACAAAAACTGCTTACACACAGGGACTGGATGTAAAAAACCACATGAGTGCTTATTCCATTATCCTCGATATAAAAGACTGTCTATGCATGTCTCAGTGTCTGTCTCTCTGTGTCTCACTGTCAATTATTCTCTCACACTCTCCCCCCCCCCCCCCCCCCATCTCTCCCTCTCTTTCTGTGAGACTGTTTATGTCAGTCTCGGTGTCTCTCTGGTCTCACTGGCATAGTCTCTCCCCCCCCCCCCCCCCCCCCAAATCTCTCCCTCTCTTTTACTGTTTTAGTGACACTGTTTATGTCAGTCTGTCTCAGTCTCTCTGTGTCTGACTATCACATATTCTCCCCCCCCCCCCCCCCCCATCTTTCCCTCTGTTTTAGTGAGACTGTTTATATCAATCTGTCTCTGTGTCTGTCTCTCTGGCACATATTCTCTCACACTCTCCCTCCTCCTCCCCCCTCCCCAATCTCTTCTCTCTCTCTTTCATTGAAACTGTCTATGTCAGTATGTCTCAGTGTCTGTGTTTCACCATCACATGTATTCCCTCACTCCCCCCCCCCCCTCTCCCCCAACTCCCTCTCTCTTTTCCCCTATGGCCTGGTGGCTGTTGATCATTTTGGGGGTGACAAAAGTCCACCCCTGATGGTTAACAATCTGGTGTTGACATTTTCTGCTGCAAATACACACACACACATACACGCGCGTGTGCGCAGGCACACACGCACACACACACACACAGTGCACACACACACACACACACACACATACTCATGCACACACACACAAACTCATGCGCGCACACACACAGAGTACACACACACATACGCACACATGCACACACACACACACTCGTGCGCATGCGCACACACACACTCGTGCACATGCGCGCGCACACACACACACATACACTGACCCCTACACACGCACACAGAGTACACACACACACACACACACACACCACACACACACACACACACACAGTGCACGCACACACACACACACACACAGTACATAGTACACACACGACACAGTAACACACACAGTACACACACACACAGTACATAGTACACACACACACACAGTACACACACACACACACAGTCAACACCACACACACACACACACACACACACACAACACACACACCACACACACACAGTAGTCTAGTCTAGCAGTAGCAAAACTGTCATCCCCAGCTTGCCCAGAAGAACATGTATGTCAATGCCAATGTCTGGTTACCATGACAACCTAGTGGCTGTTTCAGCCTCTATCCTCCTCATTCATTCCCCCCCCCCCCCCCTCTTCCTCTTCCCTTCAACTTTCTCCTTGCCCACTGTTTTTTTATGTTCCCCCCCCCCCCCCCCCTTGATACTCCCTGAAATAATGAAACAGCAACAGCCTTGTGGTTGTGTAATGTAGAGCTATGTTAGTTTTGCCTGTAATAGGCTAGTTATAGTATAGAGGGGTGTGGGTGTGGTGTGTGTAGTGTGGCGTAGTGTGGTGAGTGTTGTGTGTGTGTGTGTGTTTTGTGGTGTGTGTGTTGTGTGTGTGTGTGTGTGTGTGTGTGTGTGTAAAAAAGCACACAAGTGCTTATTCCATTATCCTCCAAAAAAAATTTTTTATTTAAAAAAATCAACAACAACAGAGAGAGCTTCAACATATTTTTTCACCTGCACAAGAAACTGTTATTTAATATTATCTTATATGTTTTATTTGTTAATATAAGAAACAGCATGGCTACACAACTTCTTTTTGTAAGGCAAATGAATATTCACTCTGGATACTCTCAAATGTACATCTGTGAATTTTCTCATTTTCATGTTCTGTTTTTGTTAAATTTTCTGTTCAGTTTGTCTGGTTGTTTCTTATCTTGTTTTGTATGTTACGTGGATACTGTGAATAGACCACAAAACGTTATGTATACTTATAATATCAACGCAAATTTGCTTTTAAAGTTACACACACCACACAGCAACACACCCAAAAAAAAACTTACAAAATTACTTTGTTAAAAATGAAATTCTGATATCGCTTTCTCAGTTTTCAATTTTCCTAAAGGGAAAGGTGTGCCTACCAAATGATTTTTCAGTTTAAAAAAAAGAACAAGAAAAAAGACAGAAAAATCCACCTGTACAGGGTTTCTGTATGTAACCCAACAGGTGACCGGGTTTCTCAAACAGCAAGGCTACCCACCCATCTGCAGCCAAGTGTGACCTTTTGACCAGAAGCTGACCTCCTTGCATGCCTAGTTTGTCCACTTCATTCAGTCAGGGGGCTCAACCAACCGGAGGACACTAGGTCTAGAAGCTGACCAGTAAGTGTGCAAGTGAGTGGGGGTTGGGTGGGGTGGTGGTGTTTGGGGGGGGGGGGGGGGGTAGGAAGGGCATGGGGGGAACATTTGACCATGATACTTTTTTTTGTGAACCATTTTTTTTTTTTTTTGCCTTGTGATTTTTATTTTTTTAAGCAGATTTTTCTTGGAAATGGGAAAAAAACACCAAACACACCCCCCCCCAAAAAAAACAAACCCAACACCCCCAAAAAAAAAAAAAAACCTCAAAAAGAACAACAGTTTTATAGCATTTTATTTTGGGTCAACTTATCTTTTTTGGTGCGCGTGCGACACACCCACATCACACAACACACACACTCTCTCTCTCCTCTCTCTCTCTCTCACCTCACCACCACACACACACACACCCCACACACACACACACACACACACACACACACACACACACACACACACACACACACACACACACACCACACACACAACACACACACTCACTCACTCAGTCACTCACTAACAGTGACTTACTAAGTTACTAACCACACACACACACAAACACACACACAACACCACACACACAAACAACACACACACACACACACACACACACACCACACACTCAGTCACTCACTAACAGTGACTTACTAACACACACACACACACACACACACACACACACACACACACACACAACACACACACACACACACACACACACACACACACCACACACACACACACACTCACACAGAGTTAAACACGGTGAGACAGCCGAGGACATGCTGCGCCAATGAAAATGTCAACTGTGCTTGAAAGCAAGGCAACAGAGACTAACAATTTATTGACTGATTAATTCATACCACACACACACACACACACACACACACACACACACACACACACACACAAACACACACACACACACACACAACACACACACACACACTCACACTCACACACACACACATCACACTCCACACACACACACCACACTCACACACACACACACATCTAATGATCTATATTTTATGATCAAGCGGCAACAACAGAGTGTAGCAAATGTCACAGTAATTAGCAATCATTTACTCTTTGGGCATAAATTACAGTCTCGAAAATCAACAACAAACATCATTTTCAAGGGTATTTCCAAAGCCTTTTTTATATTCCCCCCTAACCCTCTGCAATAACTCACCCCCCCCCCCCCCCCCTTTTTTGTGTTTGGTTTTTCTGTTGCCTTTTTCCCCATTTCCCATTCTCTCCTGTGAAAAGGTTAATGTGAAAGGTTACGTGCTGTTTCTAAGCATGAGAATGGTACAATTTGTTCAACACTGTAGCACAGTAAAGTTATTTAAAAGTGATAGTTCATGATGCCGTATTGAACAATAGTGTGAAATATACATGTCTACAGATCTGTGTGTGTGGTGTGTGTGTGTGTGTGTGTGTGTGTGTGTGTGTGTGTGTGTGCGTGTAGTGTGTGTGTGTGTAGTGTGTGTGTGTGTATGTGTGTGTGTGTGTGTGTGTGTGTGTGTGATGTGTGATGTGTGTGTGTGTGATGGTGTGTGTTGTGTGTGTGTGTGTGTGTGTTATGATGTTGTAGTGTACTGTGTTGTTGTGTCATTTTGAAAGTGTGTGTGTGTGTGTGTGTGGTGTGTGTGTGTAATGTGTGATGCATTGCATGCGTGCATTGTGTACTGAATGTCTAATGCATCATACATTAATAACGTTTGTAGTTGAATTTAAGAAGAGAAGTGTGCCAGTATGTGTGTGTGTGTAGTGTGTGTATGTGTGGTGTATGTGTGATGTGTGCATGCAGATGTAATGTTATGCGCGTGTGTGTGTGTGTGTGTGTGTGTGTGTGTGTGTGTGTGTGTGTGTGTGTGTGTGTGTGTGTGTTCAGTGTGTGTACAGACACACACTTGTACACCCACACGTCCAAGCATGTATAAATGTACAGAATGTGTGCATGCTCACATGCAAGCATTCGTGAGCATACATACATGTGTTTTACAAACAGCAGTCACAGCACAGCACCTTCAAAATATACTAGTAAATGTGTAAAGAATTAGGCAGACACTGACTGGTATTTCCATCCCCTGGGTTGGAATTCCATCAATTTCCACCCTTGCCCTCTAACATCCATACACCAAACACATTACACCAATCCCACACTACCCTCTTCCAACCCCCCCCCCCCCCCCCTCCCCCCCTCTCCAGTCCCTGCCCACCCTAAAATTCCTCCTCCAGAAAACAGAAACAGGTTCCTTCCTTCCTTCCTCTTGTTGTCTGCTCTGTGAGAGAGAGAGAGAGAGAGAGAGAGAGAGAGAGAGAGAGAGAGAGAGAGAGAGAGAGAGAGAGAGAGGAGAGAGAGAGAGAGAGAGGGAGGAGAGAGAGAGACTCAGAGAGGAGAAAGAGGGAGGAGAGGGGAGAGAGAGAGGGGGAGAGTAAGAGGGAGAGAGAGAAAGGGGGAGAGAGAGAAGGAAGGAGGGAGGGAGAGAGGGAGAGAGAGAGGGAGAGAGAGAGAGAGAGAAAGAGAGAGAGGAGGGGACAGAGAGGGGGGGACAGAGAGGGAGAGAGAGAAACGGAGAGACAGACAGAGACAAAGAGAAAGGGAGAGAGACAGAAAACATGTGAGGGTGGTGCGTGTGTGTGTGTGAGAGTGTGTGTGTGTGTGTGTGTGTGTGTGTGTGTGTGTGTGTGTGTGTTGTGTGTGTGTGTGTGTGTGTGTGTGTGTGTGTGTTGTCTGTCTGTCTGTCTGTCTATGTCCATGCATGTACATGATTCATATTTAAATTCATTTTACTCTTTTATTTCGAGGATTGTGGAATAAACACTCATGTGCCTCTTTATTTCTACTAGTTCCAGTCCCTGTGTGTGTGCGATTTTGTAAATTTTGTGAAATCATTCCCAATGTGTGTGTTGTGTGTGTGTGTGTGTGTGTGTGTGTGTGTGTGTGTGTGTGTGTGTGTGTGTGTGTGTTGTGCGCGTGTGTGTAACAGAAAGAGGCAGAGGAGTGTGTGCGCGTGTGTGTGTGTGTGTGTGTGTGTGTGTGTGTGTGTGTGTGTGTGTGAGAGAGAGAGAGAAGAGAGAGAGAGAGAGGAGAGAGAGGAGAGAGAGAGAGAGAGAGAGAGAGAGAAAAGAGAGAGAGAGAGACAGAGACAGAGACAGAGACAGAGACAGAGTGTGCGTGTGCGTGTGCATGTAAGAGTGTCTGTGTGTATGTGTATGTGTGTGTGTGCACGCGCGCGCGCCATGCACACACATACTGATCAATACATGTCTCTGTGTGTGCACTTGCATGTGCCTGCCTGGGCCTACAGTGCAAAGTGCCTGTGTGTGGCAAGGGAGCAAAGGGGAGTGTGCAACAGGGCAAACAAACAGTAGATCTATATACATATCAGATCTACATCTAGACTACATTCTTGGTCTAGATTCTCTGGTGGGCATCCTACACTGCCTGCCTATGTTATGTACAGTCTCTGAAAATTCCTCCATTCACATCATCCCTCCATCCCCCTCACCACTCATGTTGTGTCTGTGTCTGACAGGGAGGGGGGGGATAGGGAAGGCTAGCTAGGCTAGCATCAGGGGGAATGTGGAGGGGGGACAGGAGGAGGAGGGGAGCAGACTACAGTACTGAGGGTGTGTGAGCTTACCATGACATATAGTATACTACTTGTATTACTAAGTATACTGCTGGATTGGGGGTGAGGTGTGTGGGGGGGAATGGGGGAGTGGGGGGGGGGGGGGGGGGAACTTGAGCAGTGCTCTTGAAAGTCAATGAAGTTGTAGTAGTACAGTGAGAAGAGTGTGACAGTATGTGTGTGTTGTGCAATAAAAAAAAAAAAATAAAAAAAGAGAGAGAGAGAGAGAGAGACAGAGACAGAGAGAGAGAGAGAGAGAGAGAGAGAGACAGAGAGACAGAGAGAGAGAGAATCTCAGTGCAGAAAAAGAAAGGCAGAAAGCTGATGAAGAAAAAAACTGGGAACTCAATGAAATTGTACAGTGAAAAGGAATAAGAAATATGGGGCACAAAGAAAAATCAAATGTAAAAAAAAAAAAAAAAATTAAAAGAACGAATCGTATACTATCTAAATATAATCTTTTGAAGACGGCATGGGTGGTTAAAAAGAAAAATATGGGGAAGGGTTCGAGCACAATAGCTTTAAGATTGGCATAAATGCATCAAAACGTGTGAGTCCATTGCCAATATAAGATACATCATATTTCTATGAGAAGTATCGTTATCAAACTATTTTAGTATCAACCATCCCTGAAGTTGAAAGAATGCAGCTCTACCTTCATGGTGGGAAAAAATGGCCACGTACACAAAAAAAATTAGCCCTTGGTGATCAAACCTTGGAGCTCTAGCAAAGGAACATCCCCCCCCCCCAAAAAAAAAAACAAAACCACCTGACAAATGACCAGCCAGCACTGCTTCCCTAAATCCCCTCTCTCCCTTCCACTTCAACACACACACACACACACACACACACACACACACACACACACACACACACACACACACATACACACACCACCTCCACTCTACCACGCAGGTAACACACAAGTTTTATAAAACTGCATACACACAGGGACTGGATGTAAAAAAAAAAAAAATTGCTTATTCCATTATCCTCAAAATAAAAGAATAAAAATTTTTTTTTAATATAGAATTATATATAAAAACAAATATTTGTAACCTTTTCCCTACGGGTAACCCACTATAGGGTAAGAAACCAGCCATCTTCTTACCCTTCCCTCGGTATCACCCACTACTGGGTTACAGAAGCATACAAATGTGTATTTAAAAGTTAAAGTCTGTCCCGAGCCTAAGGCTCATCAGGCCGGTGCTTATCCCGGTTTCTGTGGCGCTAAGCGACTGAGAGTCATAGACTCCCCCCTGGATAGGACGCCAGTCTATCGCAGGGTTAACCCCAACACAAGGTTGGTACCCCTTTTACACCTGGGTGGGGTGAGAAAATAGCCGTAAAGTGCCTTTTCCAAGGGCACAACGCCATAGTCGAAAGCTGGGATCGAACCCGCAACCTTTAGATTACGAGTCCAACGCCCTAACCACTCGACTACCGCGGCGGCTACAAATGTGTATAGCACACATGTAATGGCAAAGAGGGGTTCTGTCCCAGAAGGGATAGTGTTAAAAATCCCTACCATGAATCTATTCTGTACAAATTGCTACATAAAATCATTTATAATTATTTCCATCTTCCTCCCCCCCCTTCCTGTTTCCCCTGCTTCCAAGTCCCTGACCCTCCCCCCCCCCTCCCCTCCTCAAACTCCCTTATGACATGTCCAAAGGTTATTGGCCTTTGGTCAGAGGTCAGGGCCAGCAGTTGTCTGCTCTTGCCAGACCCACTGACCCACCAGGGGGCAGACATGAGCTCATTAACTAAGGGGGTTGTATCATTATGGAATAATTGCCTCTCTTTAGTGTATTGTTAAGTGAATTACTGAGCAGTAATGTATTACTTTAGTGTGGTGTGGTGTGGTGTGTAGTGTGGTGTGGTGTGGTGTGTGTGGTGTGTGTGTGGTGTGGTGTGATGTGATGTGGTGTGGTGTGGTGCAGTAGGTATGGTGTGATCTGGGGGAGAATGATGTGTTACTTATGATTATGTTAAATATTGTGTGTGTGGTGTGGTGTGGTGTGGTGTGGTGTGGTGTGGTGTGGTGTGGTGTGATGTGATGTGGTGTGGTGTGGTGTGGTGCAGTATGGTGCGGTATGGTATGTTGTGGTCTGGAGAAGAATGATGTGTTACTTATGATTATGTTAAATATTGTGTGGTGTAAAAGATGTTTTCTTGTTGTTTGCTGAGGTGCGGACTATAGTCACAGCAGTACGGGCACAGTCACACAAACATCTGGACTGGCCAAGACTGTCCTACAGGGAACAGTGCAAGGAGGGAGATGAAGACGCAGACAGATATCTACACAAAGGGAGTTAACTTAAAGGCACTGGCAGGTCTGCACTTGAAGCTGACCAGGGAGATCGTAAAAAATCCTGGCCTATCTACCTGATTCCATGTATTGATCATACTATTCTATATGAATAAATATTGCATTCTGCTGGAGGCATAGTTAGCATGGATGGCTTCCTGGGCATGTAATATTAGAATATGCACTGGTCACTGAATCATCAAAGCAACCAAGCAAGCAGCAGTGCAGGGCTCTTCTGGCTGGAGGACTTAAAAGCAGCCTAACATTATTCATTTATTTATTTATTCTTTTATATTGAAGATACCGGGTGAAACATGGACCACAACAGCAGACATTGAGAGGATACGGGCAATGGAAATGAGATGCTTTCGCAAACTCCTTGGCATTTCATGCAGAGATCACATCACTAATGAAGAAGGAAAACTAGAATAAAGAATGCCATCAGCCCATATGAAGAGCTCCTAACTACAGTGAAAAAATACAAGCTAAAGTGGTACGGGCACGTCACACGAACATCTGGACTGGCAAGATAGTCTACTGGGAACAGTAAGGGGAGGGAGACGAAGAGGCAGACAGAGGAAACGATGGGAAGACAACATCAGAGAGTGGACAGGCCTTGGGTGGAACGACCTGCTACGGAGGGCGGAGGACCGTGGGGAGTGGAGGAGGCTGGTTACAGAATCTTCGGTTGTGGCCCCACAGTCCATGGGACTATGGACAGTGAAGGTCATTGAAGATAATGGAATAAGCACTCATGTGCTTTTTTACATCCAGTCCCTGTATGTATGCAGTTTTGTAAATCTTATCTGTTCCCACTGGCACACAATGGCCTACTCTTACAAAAAGTGGAACAGGATTTAACGTGTGTGCAAGATGTTCTGCGAGCGTTCTAAACATTCATAATGGTGGATTTTTTATGTGGCCCTGAGAATATTGTCTATAATTAAACATGACAAGCCTGGGTGTGGCTGGTGTCCTGGAGAAGGAATGAATGCGAGGGAGCAGCAAGAAAAGTAAATCACAGATGATGAACAGCAAAATGAAAAAAAGACACCCCCCCCCCCCCAAAAAAAACCCCAACCCAAAACAACCCAACAACAAATCCCCCCCTCAACCAACCCCTCCCTCCTATAAAAAAAAAAAAAAAGCCCTAAAGCAAAAGTTAGTTAGTTAAGTTAAAGTCTGTTCCGAGCCATAAGGCTCATCAGCGCGGTGCTTTATCCCGGTTTCTGTGGCGTTAAGCGACTGAGAGTCAAGGACTCCCCCCTGGATAGGACGCCAGTCTATCGCAGGGTTTAACCCCCAACACAAGGTTGGTACCCCTTTACACCTGGGTGGGGTGAGAAAATAGCCGTAAAGTGCCTTTTCCAAGGGCACAACGCCATAGCGGAATAGCTGGGTTCGAACCCGCAACCTTTAGATTACGAGTACAACGCCCTAACCACTAGGCCACAGCGGCGGCATCCTAAAGCAAAAACATACAACAAAAATCAAGTTCAAGCACTATCACTAGTATTAATTAACTAAACCTTTTCTTTATTTCTTTTTATAAGTGACTCAGTTTGCATAAATT
>CM060347.1:22456187-22458687 GCA_030674155.1 Stramonita haemastoma | reverse complement strand
TGTATGGGGCATAAATAGACTAGACCACATCAAAAAGGTACATTTAATGGCTTGTAAAAGATTCTTAAGTGTTCCAATGAGGCCACCAAACAAGATGGTTTATGGAGATTTAGGGACATTCCCAATGTGCATTAATTTTGTACATTGCTTGTGTAAGATACTGGCTGAAATTAATTCAAATGGATAACAATAGATTATCTCACATAGCATACATTGTGTTATTTGAATTGGACAGTTGTGGCAAAAGTAATTAGGTTACAAATATGACAGAGATTCTGCGAGAGACTGGTTATAGTATTGTTTGGTTGCAGCAAGGAGCAGGAGATGCAAACATATTTTTGACAATTTTAGATAAAGACTTGTTGACTGGTTTATTCAGAAATAGAATGGAACTATGAGAGTGAGAAAGAAATCAGATATATAACTCATTTGAGGGGATTTTTCCCTTGGAGTTAACATTATTGCAGACTCCACTCCCCCCAAAAGTCCCATGGGTAAACGCATGCAGAACATCTTACATTCACATTAACTCCTGTTCTGCTTTTTGCAAGAGTAGGCCATCATGTGCCGATGGGAGCGGATGACAATTACACAACTGCATACACATGGTGACTGTATGTAAAAAAGTACATGAGAGCTTATTCCATTATCCTTGATATATATATATATATATATATATATATATATATATATATATAGAGAGAGAGAGAGAGAGAGAGAGAGAGAGAGAGAGAGAGAGAGAGAGAGAGAGAGAGAGAGAGAGAGAGAGAGAGAGAGAGAGAGAGAGGAGAGAGAGAGAAGAGAATAAGGAAATAAATAAATAGATAAATAGATAAATAAATAAATAAAAATTACAAAACAGTTTTTAAAAGAGAATGATAAGCAAACTACATGGACATTAATTGCTGCAGGTTGCTATTAATAACCTAGCTTATATTTGGTGTACTTCCAATCGATAACAATATTTATTGATAGGCCTACAGTAAATTTGCTCAACATAGACATTGTTCTTTTTGTGAAAATAAAGTTGAAAATGAACATAGTCTCTTGTTTAACTGCAGTCTTTACAAAACCCTTAGAATTAGACTTCTTAATGTCAGACACCTATCAGATTTTTAGTGAAACAAATGATTTTTTTTCCATGGTTTGGGTTTTGTTTGGAAAATTAACCATATACCTGCATACTTTCATATCCCATATTTTTTTCTTGATAAAAGCAGCACAAAGCATAACAATTAGCCAATAAAAATGACAACCCAACCCCCTGTGTTTGGGGAGTGTTGTCTCAAAGCCCATTGTTTGTATGTAGCAACTGCTTGAAAAAAATTTGGGAAAGGCAGAACAGAGAGAGGAATGGAGGGAACCGGTTGTCAAGTCTTCAGGGGGTGCACCATGGTCGCCAGACTAAGGGATAGATAGATATTTACCTATTTTATTCTTTTATATCAAGGATAATGGAGTAAGCACTCATGTGCTTTTATTTACATTCAGTAAAATCCGGTGGGTATTGTGTTTTTTTGTAAATCTTGTCATCTGTTCCCACCCACCGGCACACAACGGCCTACTCTTACAAAAAGGGGAACAGGATTTAATATCTGTGCAAGGTGTTTTGTGTGCATTGCACTTGGGATCTCCTCCAACTTTTGGGGTGAGTGGAGTCAGCACTGATATTAACTCCAGGGGAAAAATCCCCTCCAACAGGAATCAACCCTGGTCATCAAATTGGAGCAATAGGTAGCAGCTACCTACAAGCAGACGCCAAGTCCCATGTTTTGCATACAAAGGGAAAGCTCCCACTCTATCCTATTCCAAAAATGATCTTGTCCTTTTTCAGGAATTAGCCTTGTATGGGGAATCAGCTGATTTTGGTTTGAAGTGAGAGCTCAGACTTGCCAAGAATAGTAGGCCTAACAAGGCCATCACATGCTTTCAAGTTCTTCATTGTTCTATTCTCATTCAAGAATGGTACAACAATGTCCAGTAAGGATATTACGGTGGAATTGTAGGTCAGTGAGGACATACCTACACTATCTTATTCATCACCTTCCCACAGTCAGTTATCATATCTTAGTTTTACAGTCATTGAATGTCAGTCAAAACAAGTTGCCTAGACTGGCAAATTTTTACAATCCACCAACACATGAAAACATGAATGATACAGAAGAGATAAAAATCGCTATATACATACGTGAAAAAATGGAGTATAGTTCATGTATCTCACCAGCACAATCTAATATATTGAATCTATATTCCTGTGTAGCAAATGGTAAAGTCGATAATCATCTCATCATAAATGTTGATTTTAAGGGGTAGCACTATTACTTTGTGTTGGGTTCCCTCACATACTGGTATCTATTTTAATGAAAAAGTTGACTGCCTTGCAAAATTTGGAGCCAGGTGTAAAAATAGTTCTTGTGAAAGAAATGTTGCCTTATCTCTGCATGAGGGATACAACATGCTACAAAATGCTTGCTGGAAGCATTTCAGAAAGTAGATAAAT
>CM060347.1:22413687-22451187 GCA_030674155.1 Stramonita haemastoma | reverse complement strand
ACCTCAGGTGCACTCCGTCTCATTATGTGGTGGAGCGTCACATATAGTATAAACTGTATACAGTGGATGTTGAACAAACTGTGTACAGTGGATGTTGAACAAACTGTGTACAGTGGATGTTGAACAAACTGTAAACTGTATACAGTGGATGTTGAACAAAGTGTACACAGTGGATGTTGAACAAACTGTACACAGTGGATGTTGAACAAATTGTATGCAGTGGATGTTGAACAAACTGTGCACAGTGGATGTTGAACAAACTGTATACAGTGGATGTTGAACAAACTGTATACAGTGGATGTTTCCTCACTGAGCTACAGACATCCTTTTCCTCATGAACAAACTGTGCACAGTGGATGTTGAACAAGCTGTATACAGTGAATGTTGTACAAACTGTATACAGTCGTGTTGAACAAACTGTATATCATGGATGTTGAACAAACTGTGTACAGTGATGCTAGCAAACTGTGTACAGTGGTTGTTGAACAAACTGTAAACTGTATACAGTGGATGTTGAACAAACTGTATACCGTGGATATGAACAAACTGTATACAGTGGATGTTCTCATGAGCCAAACATCCTTCCTATGAACAACTATGTACGTGGATGTTGAACAAACTGTATACAGTGGATGTTGAACAAACTGTATACAGTGGATGTTGTACAAACTGTATACAGTGATTGAACAAACTGTATACCATGAGTTGAACAAACTGTATACAGTGGATGTTTCACTAGTACAACACTTTCTTTGAACAAACTGATGACAGTGGATGTTGAACAAACTGTATACAGTGGATGTTGACAAACTGTATACAGTGGATGTTGAACAAACTGTATACCGTGGATGTTGAACAGATGTACTACTGACATTCCTTCCTGCTACAAACTTGTTTAACAACTGTGACAGTGATGTTGAACAACTGTATACAGTGGATGTTGACAAACTGTATACATATGATTGAACAAACTCTATACGTGGATGTTGAACAAACGTATACAGTGGATGTATCAACTGAACAGTGATGTCCTTTCATTATGAACAAACTTTCAAATGTAGTGAACAAACTGTAACAGTGGATGTTGAACAAACTGTATACGGGATGTTGAACAAACTGTGTACAGTGGATGTTGCACAAACTGTATACAGTGAATGTTGAACAAACTGTAAACAGTGGATGTTGAACAAACTGTATACAGTGGATGGTTCCTTCTCTACAGACATCCTTTTCCTGATGAACAAACTGTATACATGATGTGAACAAACTGTTATAACAGTGGATGTTGAACAAACTGTAACCGTGGATGTTAACAACTGTATACAGTGGATGTTAACAAACTGTATACAGTGGATGTTGAACAAACTGTATACAGTGGATGTTGCACAAACTGTAATACAGTGGATGTTTCATCACTGATACAGACATCCTATCCTTATGAACAAACTGTATACAGTGATGTTGAAGAAACTGTATACAGGGATGTTGAACAAACTGTATACAGTGGATGTTGCACAAACTGTATACAGTGGATGTTGAACAAACTGTATACAGTGGATGTTGAACAAACTTATACAGTGGATGTTGAACAAACTGTATACAGTCAATGTTGAACAAACTGTATACAGTGGATGTTTCCTCACTGAGCTACAGACATCCTTCTTATGAACAACTGTGTACAGTGGATGTTAACAAACTGTATACAGTGGATGTTCCTCACTGTATACAGACATCCTTTCCTTATGGAACAAACTGTGACAGTGGATGTTTGAACAAACTGTATACAGGATTTTGTAACAAACTGTATACAGTGGATGTTTCCTCACTGACTACAGGATCTTTTCCTTATGAACAAACTGTGCACATGGATGTTGAACAAGTGTATACAGTGGATGTTGACAAACTGTATACAGTCATGTTGAACAAACATGTAACATGGATGTTGAACATACTGTAAACATGGATTTTCCTCACTGACTACAGACATCCTTTTCTTATGAACAAACTGTGTACATGGATGCTGACAAACTGTGTACAGTGGATGTTGAACAAACGGGTTAAACTGTATACAGTGGATGTTGAACAAACTGTATACCGTGGAATTGAACAAACTGTAACAGTGGATTTTCCTCACTGACAACAGACATCCTTTCCTTAGAAACAAACTATGTACGTGGGGTGTTGAACAAACTGTATACAGTGGATGTTGCACAAACTGTATACAGTGGATGTTGAACAAACTGTATACAGTGGATGTTGAACAAACTGTATACCGTGGATGTTGAACAAACTATATACAGTGGATGTTGCACAAACTGTATACAGTGGATGTTGAACAAACTGTATACAGTCGATGTTGAACAAACTGTATACCGTGGATGTTGAACAAACTGTATACAGTGGATGTTTCCTCACTGAGCTACAGACATCCTTTTCCTTATGAACAAACTGTGCAAAGTGGATGTTGAACAAACTGTATACAGTGGATGTTGACCAAACTGTATACAGTGGATGTTGAACAAACTGTATACAGTGGATGTTGAACAAACTGTATACAGTGGATGTTTCCTCACTGAGCTACAGACATCCTTTTCCTTATGAACAAACTGTATACAGTGGATGTTGAACAAACTGTGTACAGCCGATGTTGAACAAAGTGTATACAGTGGATTCAACTCAATTAGGATAGGCCTAGCCTAAGCTTATTGTATTTTATCTGTTTACCAATGATGTCTAGCCATAGGGGTTTATGAGAAATGTATTTCTTTTCTGATTTAGTCATCCAAGGGATAGCAGAGGTATTATGTATAAATTTAGATATTTTTTCATGCAGTCAACAGGAGATGATACTTGGCCTATAAGGATTTTTTTTAAAAAAAGCTTAAGCTTGTCTTTTGGTGTTTGGTATTTAAAATAATATGTTACTGCACACTTGTTCTGTTTTTGCCTTGTTGTGAAAGCCCATACACATTATTATCTATTTTTAGTTTATTTAAAGTTCATTTTTTTCTTTTGTGGAAGGGAAGTAAGTTGATACCTATAATGACATTTGCACTAGACTTCTCTCCCCTCCTCATGACTGCTGAAAAACTATAGGCTTAGGCTAGGCCTAGTGAAGATTTTGCATTAAATTATGTTAGATTCTTATTTATTATTTTAATTTTATTTATTATTTTATTATTATTTTATTATATTATTATTATTATTTTAGTATTATATTATTATTTATTATTATGTTATATGTTTAGTTATTTTTTTGTATTAATGTCATGGATTATATTTTAGAGCTAAACATCGTTGCATATGATACGATGAAATGATGGTATTACATTGTTATTGTTCAGTACAGGATGCTGTAGAAGGTGTAGATTATTCACTTAATTTTGTCAAGCTTGATAGGGCTGTTTTGAGGAGAAGCTTGCGCGACATGAATGTGAATGCAACATGAACGTGAACTTAAATCCCCTTGGTTTAGGCTGATTTTGGGTCATTTTACTTATTTATTTTAAAAAATTATTTTAAAAAACTGGTTTTTTTTTTTTTTTTTTTTTTTTTTTTTTTTACATCCTGTCAGGGGGGTCATTGTGAATGAAGCAATAGCATGAACTGTCCCACTGGAGGAGTTGCTAGAAGGTGTTTGCACACATGTATAGTATATGAATGTAAATTCACTGATTGACTATATGTGTGAAATGTTTCCCATGTTTAAATGTTTCATTATCGTCAACCCCCCCCCCCCCCCCCCCCCCCTCCCCACCTCATTTGGTGTATTGTGGCCTAAGGCCCACGTACCAGTAAACCATTTCAGAGTTTCATCTCTTCTCTCTCTCTCCTCTCTCTCTCTCTCTCTCTCTCTCTCTCTCTCCTCTCTCCTCTCTCTCTCTCTCTCTCTGATAGCTTCGTGGTACAGGATGGGCTAGTGGTAAGAACATTGTGCTCGCAGTTTGACGACCCGGTTCGATTCCCATTCGAGGGGATTTTTCCCCCTTGAGTTATCACTCAGTGCCGACTCCGCTCTCCCCAAAAGTCCTTTTGATGAGACTACAAACCGAGGCCTCGTGTGCGAACGCAAGCAGAACATATTCCGCACATGTTAAATCCTGTTCTGCTTTTCGGAAGAGTAGGCTATTGTGTGCCGGTAGGAACAGACGACAAGATTTACAAATCTGCATACACATGGAAGCACATGAGTGCTTATTCCATTATCCTCATATAAAAGATCAAAGAAATAAATAATTTTTTTCTCATTATCCTCGAAATAAAAGATTTGATCACTCTCACACACACACACACACACACACACACACACACACACACACACACACACACACACACACACACACACACACACACACACACACCCTAATAGGAGTTCAGAGCAGCTCAAAAGATGCTTTATTTTAGCAGTACTCTACACAACCAACATTATTTTACTACACACATTACAATACAAAGCAACACAGCATTATACAACACAACGCAATGCAATGCCATACATTACAATACAACACAGTCGTCATTGTATAAAAAAAAAGAAAAAAAAAAGAAAAAAAGAGAAAAAAAAGTTGTCGAAATTGTACTAGAGTCGTAGCGGAAATACTCGGGTAGTACTTGAAGACCCGGGTTCGAGTCCGGTCGAGGAAATTTTCTTCCTGGAGTTAACATCAGTGCTGACTCCACTCTCCCCAAAAGTCCTTCGGATGAGACTTTAAACCGAGGCCCCGCGTGCGAACGCACGCAGAACATCTTGCGCACACGTTAAATCCTGTTCCGCTTTTCGTAAGAATAGGCCATCGTGTGCCGGTGGGAACAGATGACAATATTTACAAAACTGCATACACACGGGGACCGGATGAAAAAAAGCACATGATTGCTTATTCTGTTATCCTCGATATAAAAGAATAAATAAATAAATAAATAAATAAATACTCCGATTTAGGGACTGGCAGTAAGTTAAGCTATCCCACTTCGGCGCCACGGGCCACCCCCCAAAATAGCACAATTTTATTCTTTAGGCTAATTAATTTAAAGCGACGTGGCCGGGCCCGCGCAAGCACAAGAGCGCTTGCTGCACGAGTCTATATTACATGCAATACACTCGGCCTGTTTATATAGCTACTTGTGACACAACTAAAAGCTGCCTTGTGGAATGTATGCTCACCGAAAGATTTCCCACAACTATGTTTCAAAAAAAAAGCAAAAAAAAGCCAAACGCTGTAAAGATTATCATCATAATGATTATCCCCCCTACTAGCCTACATCAATCATCTCCCCTTTTCAAGTTTCTCCCCATTCTTCCGCAAAACACACACACGCGTGCGCGCACTCACACACACACACACACACACACACACACACACTGCTAGACTTGGCATTTCTAGAAATAAAACCGGTGGCACTGCTCTTGTAGCAACACGGTTTCCCCGGAGAGAGCAGCCCTACTTTCACGTAGAGAAATTTGCCGTGACTGAAAGTGACATAAGGAGAATGTTCAAAAAACAAAAGTATAGCCAAGTGGTTCCGTCTGTTTGATTTTAATTCCGTGGGTCCATGAAGTCGTGGGTCCGAATCTGGGAGGGAGTTTTGTTGAGTTAGGGTGGGGATTTTCGAGAGAGAGAGAGAGAGAGAAGAGAGAGAGAGAGAGAGAGAGAGAGAGAGAGAGAGAGAGAGAGAGAGAGAGAGAATGAATGAATGAATGAATAATCTTTATTTTTCAAGGGTAACAGAGTAAGTAAGCATTACATACTTTTTTTCATCCGGCCCTTGAAAGAGAGAGAGAAGAGAGAGAGAGAGAGAGAGAGAGAGAGAGAGAGAGAGAGAGAGAGAGAGAGAGAGAGAGAGAGAGAGAGAGAACTCTGAACAAATTGATTGTAGAAGGCAGCTGGATCCATTACAATTTCTCTTCCCCCCCCCCCCCCCCATCATTAATCTTGTTCTTATTTCTTCCCAAGAATGCACCTGAAAACACTTCATGCTCACCAGTTATGTCATAGGCCGACACAACAGAGAGAGCGAGCGAGCTTCCGATCAAACAAGGGAAGCTATCCTCTTTGAACTAAAGCATTGTTATTGTTTGTAAAGAAAAATATAGTTTAAATCTTTTTGATAGTAATAAACATGAAAAAAATACGCAAAATAATTAAATATATACTATGTAATATAAAATTGATGTTACTAGCATAATTAAATTTTATACAAAAATGTATATCTATTTTTATATTATGAGCTTTTATTCAGGCTGTGTTTGGTGCTTTGTTATTTAACTCAAAAAAGAAATTTTCCCTTTGCTCCTTTGGTATTTGAAAACTTTCATATACGCCAATTTATGTTTGGTAACCTTCGATACAGGGTTATCCAAGTGATCAATCAAATGTAAGTCCTCATCCTCACACAATTAAGCATATTACAGACTCCGGATTAATCTCCATGTCAGACAACACGTGACTCATGAATTTTCTGATCACATGTAGCCTACAGGTGGTACGCATGTTTAACAGGGCCATAGGCCTAGCCTAACGGAAGACATTGAATGGATAGGACCTAGGCTAGACATAGGCCTACAGGCAATGGAGATGAGACAAACTCCCTGGCATTTCATACATAGATCACACCACTAGGCCTAATGAAGAAGTGCAAAACTAGGGTAAAGAGTGCCACCCTCCATATGAAGAGCTCCTAAATACATTATGCATAGAGAAAAAGCAAGCTAAAGTGGTTCGGGCACGTCACACGATCATCTGGACTGGCCAAGACATTCTTGCAGGGAACAGAATGGGAGGGAGATGGAGACAGACAGAGGAAACGATAAGAAGACAACATCAGAAAGTGGACAGGCCTTGGGTGGAACGATCTACTGCAGAGGGTGGAGGACTGTGGGGAGTAGAGGAAGCTGGTTGCAAAATCTTCAGTTGTGTCCTACACGATCAAATGGCCTAGGACTAACCCTCTCATGTCCCCCCTACGTCCTTTGGGACATGGGACTGAGTGAGTGAGTGAGTGATACCCAAGGGAGGGGACACTCTCTAGGCTCTATATTATGAATGGTGCTATTCCTTTTAAAATGAACCGTAATTATGATATTAGTAATCATAATTAATTGCAACTTACAGTTAAGTACAACCCATGGGATGATCACACGTACACACACACATATTACACACACACACACACACACACACACACACACACACACACACTTCAAAAACCCGTTGGCTGATATATACACACATAGGAAGCAAACAAATAATTATAGGCCTATACATATATCCCAACATCACACAAGCAATTAAAAAAAACAAAAAAACAGAACGAAAAAGTAGGATGTCTTGACAATTTCACAATTCACACAGATTACTCCCATGAACTCACAAGCGACAGACAAACAAAAAACAAAACAAAACAAACATGCATATCAATGAATGAATGAACGAATGACGGATATAAAGAGAAAAAGCAAAACAAAAGTACACACAAGACAATAATGATGAAACAGAATTAGACATGGTTTTATGCTGTTAAGGCTGATGCCCCCTATATGGATGGCAAATTACCCGTGTACTTTCTGGTAGTGTACCGGTATCTGAAGTGGTAAAAGAGGGAGAACAACAAAAAAAGTTGCAGAAATGAATATATATATATATATATATATATATATATATATACTGAAATAATGATAATGAAATAAGCACTCTTGTGCTTAAGAAATTTTTTTTTACATCCAATCCCCGTGTGTATGCAGTTTTGTAAATTCTGTCATCCGTTCCCATCGACACACGATGGCCTACTCTTGCGAAAAGTGGAACAGGATTTAACGTGTGCGCAAGATGTTCTGCGTGTGTTCGCACACGGGCCTCGTTTATAGTCTCATCCGAAAGACTTTTGGGAAGAGTGGAGTCAGCACTGATGTTAACTCCAGGGGTAAAAATCTCAACAGGAATGAACCTGGGTCGTCAAATTGCAAGCGCAATGTTCTGACTACTAGGCTATCCCGTCCAGAAATGAGCCAGTAACTGGATAAAGCATCAACATCATGGATCAACAATTTACCAAACTGCTCTCCACTAGAAAATACAATTCACAACTCACAATAGTTTATTCCCATTAACTCTTTTGAGCTATAGAGAAACAAAAGCATGCATATCGATAAATGAATGACGGGTATAAAGAGGGAGAGCAAAATAAAAGTACTCAAGAGACAATTATTAATGAAAATGAATTTCACATGATTATACATGTACAATCATTCAAAGAGAGGGGGAAAAATTATCACATCAGCAACAATCTACGAAGGATAACTGCACTCTACTAGACAGTCATATCGAGTTGTTTCCCTTATACCTGACCGAGAAGCTAGTTCACACGTTTACAATAGTTATTCACAATGTTTCATTCCGTTGACTCCTTTGAGTTACAGAGAAACAAAGGGTAGAGATATCTGAGAATGAATGGTGGCTATCAAGAGGGAAGAGCAAAGCATAAGTGCACAAAGAACAATGATACTACTACTACTACTACTACTACTACTACTACTACTACTACTACTACTACTACTACTACTACTACTACTACTACTACTATTATTAGTAATGATGATGATGATGATGATGATGATGATGATGATGATGGTGATAATAATAATAAATAATAATAATAATAATAATAATAATAATAATAATAATAATAAAACAAAACACATACGCATTAAGAATAATACAATCATTCAAGAACATAGCAAAATAAGGCATTGCATCTTTTCTCTCTCTCTCTCATTCTCTCTCTCTCTCTCTCTCTCTCTCTCTCTCTCTCTCTCTCTCTCTCTCCTCTCTCTCTCTCCTCTCTCTCTCTCTCTCTCTCTCTCTCTCTCTCTCTTGAACATCTTGCTCAGAACATCTTGCGCACATATTAAATCCTGTTCCGCTTTTCGTAAGAGTAAGGCCATCGTGTGCCAGTGGGAACAGATGACATTTACAAAACTGCATACACACGGATGTAAAAAAAGCATGAGAGTGCTTATCCCACTATCCTCGATGTAAAAGAATAGAATGAAATAAAAATGAAAAAAAAAGGAGATAGAAATGGATGGATCATAAGGGGAAACGAACTGGAAATGAAAGAGGACTACCAGAAAGAACAAGCACTTGAAATGCGTGTGGAATCAGAGACAAAGAACCACGCTTTTTAATATCTACATTAATGACATCTTTCAACATATAGGTAGAATTGATTCTCCATATATAACAAAGAATGGTAAGTCCCAGACTGGATGTATGCAGATGATCTTATATAAATTTGATGAGTATTGTTTAGGGTGGGACTCCAAGTAAGCAAAGAAAAAAACCAAAGTTACAATATCTTCCCCAAATCTATACTTAAAATTCCTATTCATTTTAAATGTGGACAAAACATAATTGAAACAACAGATAATTATATATAAGCATCCAATTCCAATCCAATTCTACCAATCCTCCACTACATCTAACAACAGAGAATCAGATGGTTTGGACACCTGACACGCATGGCACCTCATCAGCTTGCCAGTGAAGCCTACAACACAAGGATGTCTGGGTACAAGGCACCTCCTCGACCGAGGAAGTCCTTCGGATGAGACTATAAACCGAGGCCCCGTGTGTGAACGCACGCAGAACATCTTGCGCACACGTTAAATCCTGTTCCGCTTATCGCAAGAGTAGGCCATCGTGTGCCGGTGGGAACAGATGATATTAACAAAACTGCATACATACGGGGACTGGATGTAAAAAAGCACAAGTGTGCTTATTCCATTATCTTCGATATAAAAGAATAATCAAATCAAATCAAATCAAAGACCTGGATCGAGGGTGTAAAAGAAACCCTGAAGACCCACAACATCCCACCCACCCAGGCCTTCAAACCTGCCGCATACAGAAAGCTCTTTTTCTCCCCTTGACGCCCTAAATGGCACAATTCAAGGGGAGGGATACAGTAGGTCTACAGCTACAAGACTACCAGGCCAGAACAACTTGTCCCTAAAAGCATTTCAGCTATGAGGATGTTTAAACTCATCCATTTCAGGCCTAAAGCAAAGTGAAGTACTGCAGGAAGCTGGTCAAAGAGTAACTGGAAATTGTTTGTAAACTGTGCAGCACATCGCTTTAAAAGGTAAAGGTAAAGGTAAATGTGTTCCCATAGCCTATGCACTTGTTGGGGGAGTGAGATGTCAGAGATCTCAGCTTCTCCAGGGGCCAGCATGTTGAGGACAGCGCCCATCTCCTCTCCGTGCTGCTTTACCTTTCCTGACCCTAAAGAGGGCAGGTACTCATTAACAGCTGGTTGAACTGGGGGACTGTACTGAAGCCAAGGCACGCAAACGGTCACCCATCCACTCGGTAACCACACTCAATACTACTTAATCTTAGCTTGGGGAACGCGAGTGCATGAGACCAGATTAAAGGGGCCACCGAATCAGAGGCAATTCTAATTATTGCATGATGATCAATGTAATGAGGATGATATAATATACTGCTGTGAAGTGCATCCCTTTGAAACTTCTTGACAGGGTTGTACTCTACGCTTACTGTCATAATAATTATATCCGGGTGTCAACCGGCCCGAGAGATATAGACACCTGCAGTGTTGGTCAGGTAATTTGAGCAACACTCTCAAATTCGCATCGGTAAAGTGGATGAAGCTCGACTGTGTGGTCCCAGTCTTCCCACTGAGCCCACAGCACACTCACTCTGGGTAGGAGCCGGCCGGAGTCCGAAAAATCCCTATGACTCTGATGGGAATCGAACCCGCGACCTTCCATTCCGGAATCCAAGGCGCTAACCACTGTGCCAAGGCAGCTGGCTCACATGTCTTGACAAGTCACTCATTGGTTGAAGGTAGGGCTATAGTGTGCTGATGGTGTCGAAACTGCAATGATTGAAATCGATTATCCATCACTGTGCCTAACATATATCGTGCTACTGTGATCGTGTTTCCCTTTCTAGAAATAATAGTTTTGGTTCACAGTATCACCAAGCAACAGGAATTACTTCTAACCAAAAGTACTTTTTTTTTTGCTGCCTCATCTTCTGTGACGTCCCAATCCTGCTGTTTCCCACGTCGCTCATTTCAATCTCCCCGCCACAGCCATACCCAGACTCGTTATGCCTCATCCTCAGGGTCGGAAGTCGACAGGGGCCCATCAATATTAGCCCACCGTGGGGCCACCAGCCAGAGGGGCCCTGCACTTCTGCTGGGTCACTTTGGTGGTGTTCAGTGGTGCCTGTTCTGAGCTAACATACTCAGGACACCGCCTACTAAGCCCCATACTAACGACAACCCAAGTTCGATTCCCGTTCAGGTTATTTTTTCTCTTGGAGTTAACATCAGTGCTGGCTCCACTCTCCAAAAAAGCCTTCGGATGAGACTATAAACCGAGGCCCCGTGTGCGAACGCACGCAGAACATCTTGACACACGTTAAATCCTGTTCCACTTTTCGAAAGAGTAGGCCATCGTGTGCCGTGGGAACAGATAGAAAGATGTATAAAACTGCATACACGCGTGGATTGGATGTAAAAAAAGCACACGAGTGCTTATTCCATTCTCCTCGATATAAAAGAATAAATGAATGAATGAATGAATGAATGAATGAATGAATGAATGAATGAATGACAGCACTGGCTCTGTCGCGGAGCTAGACTGAGTGAGTCACCCACCCGAGGTGGCAGCCACCACAACATCCCTCAAACAGCCATCCCCAGCAAACCTCCAACCCCTAGTAGGGCTTTCACACAAATTCACCACAGACACATAAGTGTATGAGGAAACCCAATCTGAGGTCACCATGAGACCAGAGCAACTGGGCCACAGAATAAGAGGCATTTTGTTTTGTTGCATGATGATCAAAAGATAATGAGTATGATGTTATGATGTTGTTGTGGAAGCGTATTTTATGGTTTGATACTACTGGACAGGGTTGTTCTCTATGCTTACTATCATAACATGTCCCTGCTTGAACTGGGAGGAGAGATCTATGCAGACACCTGCAGTGTTGGTCAGGTAATTTGAGCAACACTCTCAAATTCGCATCCGTAAAGTGGATGAAGCTCGACAGTGTAGTCCCAGTCTTCCCACTGAGCCCACAGCACACTCACTTTGGGTAGGAGCCCACCAAGTCCGAAAAATCCTTATGGGTCCTATGAGATTCGAACCTACGACTTTTTAGTCCGAAATCCAAGGCGCTAACCACTGCGCCATGGGGGCTGGTAAAAGTGCAACTTGATATCGCCACCAGCAGGGCCATGGTCCGTGATGCACGAGGGAAGTGAGTTAGTTCTGTTCACCCACAGAGGGCGCTGACTTACTAAGGCTTGCACACTTCACTGTTCAGTTAATTCAAATTTGCTGCTCAACTGGACAAGAGCGTTGACTGTTGCTGCTCCTTGTCGACTTGTTGTGAGGTCACAGGTAAGTGATGCCATTTTTTTTTTTAATGACATATGGCTAGTTATTCATCACTACTTTTACACATTTGAAAGTAAAGTGGAAAAGGGACAGGAATATGACAATTAAAAAAAAAAATACAGGCATAAAAAGCGAACTAGGAAGGAAGGTGGCAGGATGGTTAAGACATTCGCCTGCCAACAAGTAAACCGTGAGGTTCTGGGTTCGATTCCCAGCCTCGCCCTTCCTTCCCATTTTGACGAAAAAATTCCAACTGAATTTCAAAGTCATTCGGATGAGACTATAAACCAAGGCCCTGTGTGCGAACGTACACAGAAATCTTGTGCACACGTTAAAACCCCGTTCCGCCTTTCGGAAGAGCAGGCCATTGTGTGCCGGTAGGAGCCGATGACAAAATTAAAAAAAAACCCAGCATGCACACAGGTGTCGTGTTTAGACACCATCCCTGAGGAAAAATTAGGGAATTTGAGTCCTCAGGTCGGCTCAGGGCAGTATATATATATATATATATATATATATATATATATATATATATATATATATATATATATATATATAATGGGTAGGCGCTGCATTTGTGGCGACGCGCTCTCCCTGGGGAGAGCAGCCCGAATTTCGGGCAGGGAAATCTGCTGACATTAAGTGGCATAAATAAATAGATAATTTTTTTTTTAAAGCCTAAACTAGTTGGCAAACTTCCTGTGTGCTCCCAATCCTGCGTGGCTTAACAAGATTTCTACAATCAGAATCTTGTGAAGTTTTCGCCAGTGCCATGTCGAAACCACGAAACTATACCGCATCTTGCCCCCCTCCCCCCCCCCCCCCAACTCCACCCCACCCCCTCTTTTATCTATAAAAAAAAAAAGGGACAGTATCCTTTTAACTGTATATTTCAGCTGGTGCTAAGTTGTGTGGCTATTTCTTGTTTAGTTCACAGTGAACATTTTTTCTCCTGTTCAATGACCAACAAACCTAATACTGGGTGTCTCGTCTCTTTCAGTAATTTTTTTTTAACATGTGTAGAATATAGATTGGCTAAATAAAGTAAAATCTATTGTCAGCAGAAGGTAAGGGAGGGGTTGAATTTGAAATCTTTCTTTGTTACTGTAAATCTTTGAATGGAAAAAAAAATCTTGTAAACTGAGGAATGTGGGAAAGTCATAGAGGAGTTGTTTGCATCAATTTATAGGTTACCCTCCCCCCCTCCCTTTGTAGCTGTAGTGCAAGTGTTACGTTAAGCCAGCTTGTAAGCATGAGTAATTCCACAGTATATTATCAAAGATAAACACATCCCCCAATACCTCCCCCCAAAAAAACACAAAAAACAAACAACAACAACAAACAAAACAAAAACACAACCAAACAGACCCTAAACGGGAAGAGTGACATGTTCCCCCTTGAAACAGTGTAGGATTTAAATGGTCGCTTGCAATTTATTGCTGTGCTTTTAGTTTGGCAAGTATCCTGCAGAAAACATATCAGCAAATCAATGTTTGTTGCTGATTGTTAAAAAAAAAAAAATCTGTGCAGATTATTCCAGTACACTGAGTTACCTGACTTGGGACGCGACAGGGGACCCGTATGTTTTGAGCGCGAAGATGGCGTCCGTTTGCAGAGATCTACGATTGAGACTGATTTGTAACGCCGTTAGTCTTCTGTGCGGTTTTGGAGCAAGTTCCGAATGTCATGGAGCCATTGTTCCGCACGCAGACCAGACATTGGTACTACGGTAGGTACTATTCATAACATGTATTTTCTTTGTACAAGCATAAGCATCGAAGTCCTTTGGATGAGACTATAAACAGAGGCCCTGTGCGAACGCATGCCAAGCATCTTGAGCATACGTTAAATCCTGTTACGCTTTTCGGAAGAGTAGGCCATCGTGTGCCGGTGGGAACAGATGGCAAAGATTTACAAAACTGCATACACACGGGACTGAGTATGAAGTACATGATGCTTATTCCCATATAACGATATAAAAGAATAATAGATAGTCAAAGTCTTTAAGAGAAAGCCACTATTTTGACATTAATTTAATTCAGAATAGAATTTCAGCTGCAAAACCGTCAAGATTCTCTTTTTCCTTTATTTTCCCTACTTTCACAGGTGTCTCTACATTTTGACCTGTTTGTGTGTTCTGCTTTTTAAAAAAAAAAATCTTTTATTTCTTCTTTGCTTTTATTATGTTCCTTGGTGTTGTTTTAAATACCAATCGTTAAGATGATCTAGTGGATACAAGAGTTTATCTTAAAAATCTTTCTCTCTCTCTCAGTCTTTTTCTGTCTTGATCTCTCTCTCTGTCTCTCTGTCTCTCTGTCTCTCTGTCCTCTCTCTCTCTCTCTCTCTCTCTCTCTCTCTCCTCTCTCTCTCTCTCTCTCTCTCCCTCTCCCTCTCCCTGCCCCCCCCCCCCCCTCACTCATTCTCTTCCGCTTCCCTTCCCCCTCTCTCTCCTCCCCCTTACTTAATCTCTTACCCCATCTCTGTCTTCTCTTTGTCTCTCTCTCTGCCCCCCCCCCTCACTCACTCTCTTCCTCTTCCCTCCCCCCCTCTTTCTCTCCTTCCCCCTCACTTAATTAATCTCTTACCCCATCTTTGTCTTCTCTTTGTCTCTCTCTGCCCCCCCCCCCCCCTCATTCATTCTCTTCCTCTTCCCTACCACCCCTCTCTCTCTCCTCACTTAATCTCTCCCCCCATCTCTTGTCTTCTTTTGGTCTCTCTGCCCCCCCCCCCCTCACTCACTCTCTCCCCCCCACCCCCCTCTCTCTATCTACAGATAATGAGATATCCACAAATTAATATGCACACACACTTTCCCTGTTATTAGACAATGTCATATCTATGACATTTATGTTTTTTCAGATACTTCCCATCCATTTTGTACAGTGTGAAACATGATGATAACTTATCCTTGTTGGGCCCTTGTAATCAAAAGATTAAGAATGGAGGATAAAGGAAATCTTCCTTGGATCTGAGGTATTAGATCACGAGATCTAAAGCTTCAGGATGGAGATATGCTGTGCTCAAAACTTGTTGAGATATGTTGCGCTCCGGTGGTTTGTTGTACTCCAGAGTTTTCGGAGATCTGCTGGACTGAATAATTTGGAGTTCACGGGAATGTTCAAAAGAGAACCTGTGCAGTGTCTACCATGCTCACAAAAGACACTGGTCTCGCTTTTTATTTCCTTCTGCTGTAGCCAAAGTTTGCTCCCGAGGGTTTGTGTCTGTTCTGCATGGTTGCCTGGTCAGTTGTCTTCAAATGATCACTGGACACCAAGCTTCTGGTTGCATCAATGCTCCTCACTAAAAAAAAAGTGTTATAAATAAAATAGATAAAATTTTAAACTGAAAAAGATAGAGATTTTAAAAGTAAAAAGCAAACAACTCCACCTCCCCCCCAAAAAAAAAAAAGTTAGGAGAGAATATATTTAGAAATGAAATAAAACTAAAATGTAGCAAAATAAAACCAAAGCAAAACTAAGATAAAACTAAACCACAAGAGAATAAACTAATTAGCTAAACCAAAATAGAATAAAACTAGAACCCCAAAAAGGGGGGACGGTGGGGTTAAGAGGAGAGCAATCCTGGTACCAGTGATCTTGGTGTCTTCATCTGCAAAGGTTTTGATGCAGTGGTCATGAGGGGCTGGACTTATTACTTCATTTACATCATTTGTCATGTGGGCTTGTGACTGTTGCCACTCAATTCTTTACAGTGGTCATGAGGTGCTCCGACTCTTGTCATTCTATTCTTACATTGTTTCAGTAGTCTCGAGGGGATGTAACTCCATTTTTACATCATTTCAGTGGTCATGAGGGACTGTCACTTTTTCACTCCATTCTTGGATCATTTCCTTGGGATAGATCCCTTCTCCTCCTTATCCTTTGATACATGGGTCCTAACCCGGTGGTTTAAGTCATGTGGATCATACGTGCCTGTGACCTGACAAGTGTGAGAGCAGCCATCAGGACCTGCCATATCAAGTGCCTGTGACCTGACAAGTGGTTACAACCATCAGGACCTGCGCTTTCTAAAAGAAAGGTAAGGAATTTTACAATTTCGTGTCCATCTCTCTGGATTTTTTTCTGAGGGGATATTTTTTCAGTCTATGTTTTTGTCTTTGTCAGTCAGTTGTCCATTGTTTCTGTCCATGTAGCTTTTTCTGCTCCTTAAATTTCAAGAGGTTTGTTACATCAGACTTGCCATTTTACAAACTTTAAAAAAAAAAGATTATTCCTACTCATTTTATTTTTTCTTACCTCTCTTCTTACTCAGGTAATTCTCTTCCAAATGACCTCTTTGATGGTCTAACCTTAATTCTGTTTATTTTAATCATCTATTTTTTGCCCACTTTTTCCTGTTTTTTGGTGTTGCTTATTTCCCTATCATTCATATTGTGATGTACATATGTTTTACCAGGTACCTTGTGAACTGGGTGACTGCCACCGAAGTCGACTATCGCCAGGCACTGTTCCATGTTCATCCAGAGAAAAGAACCGGGCGCCAGTGGAGATCTTCCCAGGACCTGCATTTCCTTTGGAACAGACCTCAGCGCTGTGTGGAAGAATCTGTCAGTCTGCTGCTACTGCTGATGCTGCAACTGCCTGCATGATTGGGGGGGGGGGGGGGGGGGGACGTGCTTCTGATAAAATACAGGTGAGAAAATCGCTGTTCTCATACTAGAGTTAAAAAAAAGTCAATTATGTAGTCTTAAATTTTAAGGCTGTTCTGTTGAAACACATGAAGTTGTTGGTAGAGAAATAAATGTTGAGTGTGAAGATAATTTTGGTGACTATTGTGTTAAAAGGAGTGTTTAAAAATTAGTTGTTAAGGACAACTCGTTTTAAACCAGCTAGTAGTAGAGAGGAATTGTGACAGTGTGTTAAGAGAATGATTATAAATGTTCACCTTTAAAGACAATGAAATCAAATGACTTAATACTTCAGCTAAAAAAAGTTGATTAAAAAAAAATTGAGAAGGCAGCTATAAATTTACTCTGCCCTAAAGTGTTATGTTTAAATCAATAATTTTTGAGACAACGCTATTGGGTTTCCGGTAAAAGTTGATTACAGATATGAGAGTTTTCTCCTTGTCTGGTGGAAATCACATCTTCTCTCTCTCTCTCTCTCATCTCTCTCTCTCTCTCTCTCTCTCCTCTCTCTCTCTCTCTCTCTCTCTCTCTCTCCTCTCTCTCTCTCTCTCCCCCCATCCCCCTCCCTCGGGGGGGGGGGGGGGGGGGGGGTCGATTTGGTGGTTTTTTTTTGGCATTGTATTGGATTTGGGGGGAGTTTAGTGGTTTTACTAATTATGAAATATGTTTGGATTTTATGGGCCGTTTTTCATTTAAATAATTTGGGGGATTTTTGTGGGTTTTTTCATACATAGTATTGTGGTGAACAAAGATAGGGTTTGTGAAAATGTTTTTAATATACGTCATTCTTTTGTTAGGTTTGTTTGACATAATATATCCAATTTGAAGGTATTTTCTTCTGCTGTCTGTCCTGTCTGTCTGTCTGTCTGTCTCTGTCTGTCTGTCTGTCCTGTCTGTGTCTCTGTCTCTCTCTCTCTGTCCTCTCTCTGTCTCTCTCTCTGTCTCTCTCTGCCTCTCTCTGTCTCTCTGTCTCTCTCTCTCTCTCTCCTCTCTCTCTCTCTCCCTCTCTCTCCCCTCTCTCCCTCCCTCTCTCTCCTCTCTCTCTCTCTCTCCCTCTCCTCCCTCCCTCTCTCCTCTCTCTCCCCCTCCTCTCCTCTCCTCCCCTCTCTTTGTGCCTCTGTCCCTATTGCTGTGGTCTCTCTTTGTCCGCCCTCTCCCATCTCTCCCCCCTCTCTCCTCCCCATCTCTCTCCTCTCTCTCTCTCTCTCTCTCCATCTGTCTCTTTTCTCTCTTCTCTCTTCCTCACTGAATTTTTTTTTATAATCTAGATTTAATCCCTGATAAGGGCGGGGATTGAATGTAAAAAAGCACGCGAGTGCTTATTCATTATCTTCGAAATAAAAGGATTTGATTTGATTTGATTTGATTTGTCTCTCTCTCTCTCTCTCTCCTCTCTCTCATCTCTCTCTCTCTCTCTCTCTCTCTCTCTCTCTCTCTCTCTCTCTCTCCAGACCCCTGCCTCATTTTCCTCTCTATTCATTCTTATTGTTAACTGCTTTCAGGGGCTTGGAGGCTGAAGACCTATCGGAACTACCGCAGAGGATGGATGCTCCAATGTTTGGTCTTCTACAGTGGCTAGATAATTATTATTTCATAGCTATGTAGGTCGTTTTTTTTTTAAATTAAATTGTCTGATCATGGTGTCGATTCAACACTTCATATTGACATTGAACTGCAGGAATCATACTCTACATCAATTACTTTTCCTGATATCTACCACTGCATAAAGATTTTGTTTTTGGGTTGGAATCATCCCATCCCTGAGTATTTGTGTTTTTTTTATATAATAAGTCTGTAGGACTGGTATCAATAGTTTTGTGATGTGTATTGCAACATTTTCAGCAGAAATGCGTGTCATTTTTTCAAAAGTGTTTGGTTTCGGCTTCGAGTTTTACCATCTGTTTATGAGGCTAGGGGGATACAGAGCGAGTTCAGCGATAATTGAATAAAAGCCCTGTCAAAACATTGTTGAACCTAGGATTCTCAGGCACAGACTCCTGTTGATTTATGTAGTGTAAACTTTAAAAAAAATATACACTACACTGTGTGTTTTGTTTGTGTAGTTCTGGTAAGCCTCGAAGTTCTTAGTGAAAAAAAACACCACGATCTGTTGCGCAAGTGAAGACAGGATGCCAGTGATTTATTGATAGGATGCAACACTTTATTTATCGTAAGTTGGCGAAAATTTGTGTTAAGAAGCTTTTAAAAACTACCATTTATTTTATGCAAACTTAATGTGACAGTTGCCATTAAAAACTTATGTTCAATTACTTGGTTTGGTTGTCTCATGAATGTCATGTACAAATAAAAAAAAAGGTTGTTGAGATATAGAACTAGGCCTACATGACATTCTTTCAGTAATTGGGTCTTTTATTTTTTTTTTCTTTCAACTTTTGTGTAAACTTAAGTGTGACAAACTTTAAACAAATGTTTGTATTTAAGCTCAGATTTCTTCCATAGCAGAACACTTCCCAACTTGTGCATATTTTAACATGTCTGCTTTGACTGGGTTGTGCACTGATTTTCAAAACATTTTACTATTGTTTTGAAATAATTTATTACTTTTACACAGATTGACTACTTAAAAAAAAGATTCTGATTGATTAAAAAAATTGTAATAAGAGATAGCAAAAGAGTATTTCAGACATCATATTCTCACAAGTTAACTCAATAAAAACATATGACCATAAAAGATTGGTGAATATTAGTATTGTAAATTTTGAACGATTTCTTGATAATATAGTTCCATAGAAACGTTTTGTATATTTTTTTTTGGTAATGATGGAACTTCCCATTTTACGAAAAATTCATTTCAGTAAATAAGCTGATATCCTCTTTGCAGGTTTATCAAAAAAACAGTGCATTTAGATTTTCACTATTTTGAAAGCATCTAGTTTGTAAAAAACAACAACAACCATCCAGACAAACGAAAACCTTGGTGTTGCAGATAGTTCGTAAAACATTTATTATTTAGACAAAATTGATACTGCCCCAATCCTTAAATCAATTTAAGCTCTTCAGGTTGGAACAGAAGTGTGAGAGGTTGGAATAAGATGTGTTTATTCATTTATTTAATTTTTTTATGAGTATATGTCATAAATTTGGTTATATTTTTAAAAATAAATAATGCGGTTTAGACTGAGACTTCTGTGGTAAAAAAGATGCTGCGTTTTTGGAGATAAAATAATGGACGTTGACTTTCAAGTGATATTTTCTTGTCCCGAGGATTACCTTCTCAAAAAGACCTGGTTACCCCAACCCCCCACTAGACCCAGTGTTGGTAAGCATAAGTGGGGTTAATAAAAGACGTAGCCGGCGTGAAAAATATACCTATTGAAAATCTGCTAAAGGTTTTTTCAAGGAGAGAAAGTGTACAGAGTACCACCGAAGAAGATACTGGAAAAATTAGGCAAGTTAGTAAACGTTCTTTAAAAAAAAAAAAAGAATATTGCTGTCAATGTCCCTTTATTCTCATGATTATAGCTCATATTATGCTGCATGGCAATTTTGTGTTGTTTTTTATGAGAATTTTTTAAGTAATTAGAAAATAGGTAAATGTGTTCCATAACCTAAATGGTCGTTGGGAAGTGAAGTGTCAGATACCTAAAAGAAAAAGGCATTGGAAAATAGGCAATTAAATAGGCTTTGATTTTGGCTGAGGTAGACAATCTGGCTAAAAGATCTAAAAAAGATTAAAAAAAATTATCCTAGCCATCAGGATTATTTATTGCTGTTGTAAAATCTTTTTGCTACCATTAACGCATTAGGGCACTTCAGAAATTTTTTTAGGGTAAAATTGGCAACACGTTTTCCAGTATTGTGGGCAAATCTGTGTAATGATTTGACAGGAGTAGACCATTCCTGTGTAGTATCGAGTACATCAGTCAGATTTTATGGTAGTTGTAGTTTTTTTTTCTTTTTTTAATAGAATTTATTTCACAGAACATTAGTGTTGCATAGTTTTGAGAGAGACAGACAGAGACAGAGAGAGTGTACGTGTATGTATGTAATATATATATATATATATATATATATATATATATATATATGTGTGTGTGTGTGTGTGTGTGTGTGTGTGTGTGTGTGTGTGAAGGGGGTAGTTGGGGGGGGGGGAGACAACAGGTCGGAAGGAGAGAGAAGGAAGGGAGAGGGGTGTTTAGTAGGGGTGGGGATACACATTTAGAGCAGTGGGGACTATAAAAGTGGGCCCGCTGGTAGACTTTTTTTAAAACTTTTTTTTTGGGGGTGGGGGGTGGGGGCTCATATTTTTTAATAGATTAAAAAAAATGCCTGAGGCCTGAAATATTTTGACCTCTAAACTGGAAATGTGTGGACACCAATGTCCAATGTGTAGTCTTGGCATTTGATAGAACTGGTGATTCCGATTTAAAGCTTCCTGCTATTGCGAACTACAGACCATATATTTCTTCATTATCTAAACTTTTATTTCAAGGATAATCGAATAAATTCTTGGAATTTTTTTTTTTTACATCCAGTCCCTGAGTGCCCGTGGTTATGGTTCCAACCGGCACACAATGCCCAACTCCTCTGAAAGAGGGTTGGGGTTTTAATATGTGCTACCATTGTGTCTTGACCTACATACCAGTTGTCAACCTGCTATTGTGTCCACATGATTTCTAACATTGACAGACCATCTGACAGACAACCCTTACCCCAATTAACTTTTAACACTAACTCTAACAATAACCTCAACACTAACCCTGCCCCCATATGTGGACACAAAAGGCAGGTGGATAATGGCATATGCTGACACAATGGCTAAACATTTTTTCTTCGGGGTTGGTAGGAGGTGGGGCGCGAGAATTTATCGGAAAAGGATGCTAGGAAGGGGCAGAGGTGTTATAATGTTCTGGTCTATAGTGATGGGGAAAGAGGTGTAAAGACTGAGGATGGGGATAGGGGACAGGCAAACTTCTGATTAGCTTCAGGGGTGGGTGGAGGTGGGGAGCCTTTTAGAAAAGTGTACCTAAAAACAGAAGTAGGAGGATGGTGGGTTTAGAATGCATGATGAAATAATCAGTTGAAGGGGGTGAATTTTAGAAAAGTTTGTCTAAAAACAGAAGTAGGAGGTGCTGGTTTTAGAATGCATTAATGAATAACCATTGGGGGAAGGTGCTGAGAAACTGTGATAATTCAATACAGAAATGGGGTATTATTAAAAAGCAAGGGTAGACGTCTATTTAGAGGTAGGTGTGTGTGTGTGTGTGTGTGTGTGTGTGTGTGTGTGTGTGTGTGTGTGTGTGTGTGTGAGAGAGAGAGATAGGGTTATCTAGGGAATGGTCTTCCTTGGGTATTTATCATCACCAGTGTATACTACATTGTGCAGCCTACCCAAAAGTTGCACACCCTTGTGTGTGTGGTTTATTTTGTGGTGGAGGTGAGTGGCAAACAGCAGTTATCATAATAACATGAAGTTAAAACTGTGTAGTTTAAAGAAACAGCTGGCTTTGCTTCTGTAACCAACACTGACTTTTAAAAAACCTCGTCATTGCTATGTTTAAAGGATGGAGGTGTAGGAAGTATTGGAATGTCACTTTAAGAAAGAAATGGCAGTATTTTGATTTGTGAAAAAAAAATTGGCATATATGTTAAAAACTTTTCATTTTGTTCTTTTTGTTATTGAGGTACCCAATAGCTCAGTGATCAGAACACTCACTTTACCTAAGCTAAGGTTAAGCAGTATTGAGCATGGTTACCAAGCAGAGAGGTAACCCTTTTAGCTTCAATAGCCACCCAGCTGTAAATGGGTACCTGCCCTCTTTAGGGCCTGGGAAGATAGAGCAGCGAGGGAGAGATGGGCGCTGCCCTCAATATGCTGGCCACTAGAGAAGCTGAGGTCTCTGATGCCTCCCTACCCAACGACCACACAGGCTATGGAAACACTTTTACCTTTATCTTTTGTTCTATAAAATGTGGTGTGATAAATGTTTGCCTTTAATGTTATACCTAGATTTATATGATAGCAGGTATGTTATTGATGCGTCCTGTTCCCTGATTTCCTTGTCTTTTGCTTTGCTGTAGCTCAGGGACATGCTCGTTACCCAGGTCATAGCACTCCCAGCCCATTGATAGACTACTCCATCTGTATCTCTCCCAGCAGTCTTTGATTTCCATTTGTCAGCACAAATATATTGATCACAGCCTTTTTTGTTTTGTTTTTGTTAAATTAAATCTGAAAAGAAAATTAAATGGAGAGAAAAAGGTTTAGAGGCCCCATGCAATTTTTAGAAAATGAAGACAAACCGAAAAAGAGATGAAAACAAAAAAGGAAAAATATGAAATGAGGTTGGAGGCCTACAAAAACCTGGTCGAATTGGCAAGATTAGAATGACAGATTTCACACTGATCAATGCTAATTGCTGCGTGACTTCTCGTCAGCTTTCTTGGATTTGTCCAACCTTTCTACTGTATCTGTTCTGTACAAGAGTGTTTTGCTGCAAGCATGAAACTTCACTGAAAATGTGTATATTCCAAAATTCCAGTATTCCAAATGTTGTGAAATAATGTAGTATAGCAGATCACTGATAATGTATGTAGCTTGTTGCCTGTATCATGTCTGAAGGTCGTGGCTTAGCCATATTTTTAATCTATCGTTTTTGTGTGGTACAGGTTTAGGTTTTTTTTGTTCAGCCCTTCTTGCTAACTTTTGTGCTTTCATAAAACCTGGGTTGTGTCAAACTAGAAAATAGAGCATGTGTGGGTTTGTTTTAGTGGCTGGTCGTAAACTGTAAACTAGCAGTTGTACGAAACACTTAACTGTATGAATGATTTTTTGTGTGTGTGCTATAAACTTGAAAGAAAATGCATATCAGCAAGGAATGCTGGTGGATAGTCACTCTTGTATTCAAAATACTGGCTCTTTCCACTTATCTTCCTTTCCATCACAATTTTAATATATTGTATAGACACATTTACTATAGCTTTGTTGGACTTGGTTATGACCCACAAATAATCTTTACAAAATAAGCTTCTTACATTTAGGTAGTGATTTGTGGAACAAGCTCCCAAAACGTTTAAAATGCATCAAAAATAAAAATCAGTTAAAGAATCAGTTGAAAAATCACTTAATGGGCTTATGCAAAAATGCTTAAGAACTAATCATGAATCCAATCAGCAGTATTTAGATAAAGTATATTGGTACTCTCTGGTCCCCCTAAAAATCTTTCAGGTTTGATTTATTGTGACTGGAAAATCTACACTTTTTGGTGGAAAATCTACACTTTGCTTGCTATATATGCAGGTGGAAGGGGGAGAGTAGGAGAAAGTGTTTTTTTTTTATATATATGAAAGGGTATAAGTGATGTATGTAAAAACGAGTACAATCAGCAAATTTAAATTCAATGGAAAAGGAAAAAAACAAACACTGATCTGATGGCTAGATTGGTGAAATTTTTTCATGCATTTTTTTTACTCGGTTCAATATCTTTTTCAGCATGAACGGGTTAAAAAAATATTTTATAACTTTTATTAATGGGACTATTAGTATTAGCACTATTAGATTTATATTGCTTTGGTTAGTAGTTAAGGCCTTTATTTTTATCTTTTTTTTCCATTGATATGTGTAGGGCATTTTATTTATTAATGTAATCATACTTCATAATTATGATTTTTCTGTTTGCTGTTTGTGTTCCTCCTTGATACCCTCTCCCCATTGGTTCCAAGCCTCCCTCCCCTTTTTTTGTTTGTTTGGTTTTTGTTGTTGTTTGTTTTTTGTTGTTTTTTTGTTTGTATGTTTGTGTTATGTTTTCTCTCAGTGGTGATGGGTATTTTCTCTCAGAGGTGATGGGTATTTTCTCTCAGTGGTGATGGGTGTTGTATTGTACTGTTGTGTTTGTTTTTTCTTTCTTTTTTTGACTTTTGATATTTTCCTTCTTTTTATATATAAAGTATGAACTGAAGTATGGAGATATTGTAACCTGACATAATTTGCTTGATTGACTTTTCATGGATTTTTTTTTTAATAAGTCTTAAATAATGGTATTGGTGATATTGTAACTGATATAAGTTGTTTGTTTGACACTTCATGATTTTTTTGAAAACTTTAAATGTGTGCATGGGTCTATGTGCATATGTGCTCATGTGGGTGCAGCCCCCAGAACGTGGTGTGTGTGTGTGTGTGTGTGTGTGTGTGTGTGTGTGTGTGTGTGTGTGTGTGTGTGTGTGTGTGTGTGTGTAGAAACATTTATTATAGCTCTCTTGGACTTGGTTACAGCCATGAATGATCTTTGCAAAACAAGATATTTAGGTAGTATTTATGGAACAAGCTCCCAAAACGTTTAAAATGCATCAAAAATAAAAATCGGTTCAAGAATCAGTTGAAAAATCACTTAATGGGCTTATGCAAAAATGTTTAAGAACTAATCATGAATCCAATCAGCCCTATTTAGATAAAGTATATTGGTACTCTCTGGTCCCCCTAAAAATCTTTCAGGTTTGATTTATTGTGACTGGAAAATCTACACTTTTTTGTGGAGAATCTACACTTTGCTTGTTATATATGTATGTGGAAGGGGATAGAGGAGGAGGAAGTTTTTTTTTATGTACATGAAAGGGTATAAGTGATGTATGTAAAAACGAGTACAATTTGCAAATTTAAATTCAATGGAAAAGGAAAAACCAAACGACTGACCTGATGGCTAGATTGGTGAATTTTTTTCATGTTTAAATTTTTTTTTTTTACTGGGTTCAATAGCTTTTTCAGCATGAACGGGTTTAAAAAAGTATTTTATAACTTTTATTAATGGGACTATTAGCACTATAAAATTTATATTGCTTTGGTTAGTAGTTAAGGCCTTTGTTTTTCTTTTATTTGGTTGATATGTATAGGGCATTTTATTTATTAATGTAATCATACTTCATTATTAAAATTTTTCTGTTTGCTGTTTGTGTTTTCCCCCTTCCTCCTTGATACCCTCTCCCCATTGGTTCCAAGCCCCCCTCCCCCTTTTTTTTGTTTGACTTTTGTTGTTTGATTTTTGTTGTTTTTTGTTTGTATGTTTGTTAGTGTTGTCTTATTTTCTCTGAGTGGTGATGGGTGTTGTATTGTTGTTTGTTTTTTCAGTTTTTTAATATTTATTTGACTTTCGATATATATATATTTTATATATAATTATATATATATATATATATATATATAATATATATATATATATATATATATATATTATATAATATATATATAGATATATATAGATAGATATAGATATAGATATATATATATAATATATATATATATATATATATATATAGATATATAGATATATAGATATATAGATATATATATATATTTATATATAAAGTATGAAGTGAAGTATGGAGATATTGTAACCTGACATCATTTGCTTGATTAACTTTTCATGGATTTTTTTTAAAGTCTGAGATAAAAGTATTGGTGATATTGTAACTGATATTAGTTGTTTGTTTGACACTTTGAGTTTTTAAACTTTAAATGTATGCATGTGCCTATGTGCTCATGTGGGCGCTCCCATGCGCCTGCATGTGTGTGTGTGTTGTGTGTGTGTGTGTGTGTGTGTGTGTGTGTGTGTGTGTGTGTGTGTGTGTGTGGCTTTGTATAGAAACATTTACTATAGCTTTCTTGGACTTGGTTATGACCCATAAATAATCTTTACAAAACAAGATTCTTATATTTAGGTAGGGATTTATGGAACAAGCTCCCAAAACGTTTAAAATGCATCAAAAATAAAAATCAGTTCTAGAATCAGTTGAAAAATTACTTAAAGGGCTTATGCAAAAATGTTTAAGAAATTAATCATGAATCCAATCAGCCCTATTTAGATAAAGTATATTTGTACTCACTGGTCCCCCTAAAAATCTTTCAGGTTTGATTTATTGTGACTGGAAAATCTACACTTTTTTGTGGAAAATGTACACTTTGCTTGCTATATATGCACGTGGAAGGGGGAGAGGAGGAGAAAGATTTTTTATGTACATAAAAGGGTATAAGTGATGTATGTCAACAGTGTATAATTTGCAAATTTAAATACAATGGGAAAGGAAAAAAACAAAGGATGATTGGATGGCTAGATTGGTGAAATTTTTTCATGCATTTTTTTTTACCCAGTTCAATAGCTTTTTCAGCATGAACGGGTTTTAAAAGAAATATTTTATTACTTTTATTAATGGGACTATTCACAGTATTAAATTTATATTGCTTTGGTTAGTAGTTAAGGCCTAAAAAAAATTGTTTTTGGTTGATATAAGTAGGGCTTTTTATTCATTAATATAATCATATTTCATTATTATAATTTTTCTGTTTGCTGTTTGTGTTTTATCCCTTCCTTTTTGATACCTTCTCCCCATCCTTCCAAGCCCCCCCCCCCCCCCTCCCTTTTTTTGTTTGTTTGGTTTTTGTTGTTGTTGGGTTTTTTTGTTTTTGTTTGTTTGTATGTTTGCTAGTTTTATGTTATTTTTCCTCAGAAGTGATTGGTGTTGTGTTTGTTTTTTCTATTTTTTTCTCTTTTTTTTGACTTTTGATATTTTCCTTCTTTTTTTAATATATAGAGTATGAACTGAAGTATGGAGATATTATAAACCTGACATAATTTGCCTGATTGGCTTTTCATGGATTTTTTAAAGTGTTAAATAATGGTATTGGTGATATTGTAACTGATATGAGTTGTGTGTTTGACACTTTACGATTTTTTAAAACTTTAAATGTGTGCATGTGCGTAGGTGCATATGTGCTCGTGTGGGCACGCCCATAGTGTGTGTGTGTGTGTGTGTGTGTGTGTGGTTGTGTGTGTGTGTGTGTGTGTGTGTGTGTGTGTGTGTGTGTGTGTGGTGTGTGTTTTGAGTGTTTTTGTTGTTTTTTATGCTGTCGTTGTTGTTGTTCTTGTGTTATCTATAGGTATATTTCATTTTTAAGGCTGTTGAAATCATATTAGTTAATTAATGTTTGTGAAATGCTTTTTCCCCCTTTTTGCCCCTTAGATAGATGGCCTGATAAAAAAACACAAATCAATGATTATTCAATGTACCATCTGGAAATAAAAATTTGACTGACTTTGACTTAAGAAAAGTCAATGTTCCTTTCATTCTTGCTTTATTGACTACTCAATTTGAAGTGCTGAGCACAAAGTGAAGTAATTTGTTGCTGATGTACTTTTCACTGTATTTGGTAGAATGTAGGCATAATAAATGGCGGTGTATCCAACTCTACTTACAAAACATTCGATTTCAACATAGCCCGACATTAATAGTGTTTGTAGTAACTTCACGATTTTGCTCATGAAACATTTGCCTGTATTGGGCTTATCTGTTCCCTAGCTGTAAGGGACACGAGTTTATTGTATGATTTCTCTTCCACAATTAGCTTGCTTTTTATATTTTTTCTGCATAAACAGCAAGCATAGTAACACTGTGACCCAGTGAAACTGTTTTTTTTCTTCCAAGTATAACTTTGCCCTCTCTTGAATGAGTTACGCCATGCTTTTGCATGTACATGTTTTTTCAGTAAGAAGTGTTTTTCGGTATTAATTTTGATGTTTCAATATTTTGTGGTTAGATTTTTTTGTGGTCTTTATCTGTGCAGTTGTGTCACTGGTTTAGTTGCATGTAACGATGCCAAACTTTGCCCATAGTGTTCACATTCAGATGAAGGATGGTGTAAGTGTGTAGCTTGTTGCCTGTATCCTGTCTTGTAACAACCCGAAGGTCGTGGCTTAGCCATGTTTTTAAATTATAGTTTTTTTTCTGTGGAATTCTTAGTAGTTTTGCACTGTATATGGTAGATTTGTTTAAATTATGCAGTTAATATAATCCACTTTGTTTGCTGCCCCCTCCCCCTATTTTATCACTTCAGGGTAAAAATGTTTATGTGCATTATTTTAATATATACATTTGAAGCTGTTTTCTAGTTGAAACTCCATGAAAGATGAACTGGAAACCCATTTGCCAGTAGCATGTACTTTTTTGCTTTTAAATGAATGGAGAAAATGTTGCATGTTCCCTTTAGAAGATCAACAAAAATTGTTTCCTGTAACCAGTATTGCTTTCATTTTTGATGTATATCATGGCAACCTGGTACAAAATTGTGTGGCTGCGGAAAGGTTAGGTTAGTGAGCACACGCCACTGGCACTTGACAATCCAAATAACTTTTTTTTTTTACTGAGAAAAATGCAAAGATTGTACAACTTACGAATGATATTTTGCACGCACTTACTTGGGGTGTTTGTACTTTCTGGCTGTAAAGATAACACGACTGGAGTTTAGCTTTTTGTCACTTGTGTTTTTAAAGCATATTGGATGAACACAATGTGATCTGAACCATTTCGAAAGGTGGTGTAAGAAATCAAAAGTTAGTTGGTCAGTCATTGTGTCACTGCTGGTCAGAGCATTGGGAAAAGCCGATCTCCCCCTTCAGCAAAAAAAAAAATCTGGAGTGGGGTTGGGTAGCCCGCTGACAGCTTAGATAATAAAGCAAACTGAAAAGCTTCAGGACAACTTGCCATGGCTTCAAAATGCTGTTTATTTTCAATGTTCATTCCCATAGCTGAGTGAATGCATTATTCCACAAGAATAAAAATTGTAATAAGTTGATAGAAAGCATTACCATGACCATAAATAAAACTTGACCAAGGTCTTTGTTCAGAGTTCCATGCATGAATGACTGTGTAGAGTATGCAAACAAGATCTTAGATGCATATACACCTTTTCTGTGTACTTCTCTCTCTCTCTACCTCTCTCCAGTGTCGTCACTCTCTGTCCCATTCTATATGTAACTCACTGACCATATACAGAGGTACTTGTGTGCCTTTAGAACACCGAAGCACTCTTTAACCCATTGTAAATCAAGTTACCCCAAAGCATGGGTTTTTAAACCTATGCAGAGTGATGCAAAACCTCTATCATCAGATTTATGGAAAGTTGGCATGAGAAGTTATAAATGTCGCTCTCAAATTTATTTGAATAATTTGGTGCCGATATGCACATAGCTTAAGCAAAGTGCTTGCAAAATGTCAGTCCACGCATTTTAAAAACTGAAATAGCTGCAGTAGCTTACAGAAAATTCTAGAATTTTTTTGAAAGTATTTGCCATCAGACTTCATACAGAAAACCACATACTTCGTATCACATTTTGTCGGAAAAGGCATTCTGAAGTATGCCCTTAAAGTGAACTATGTGATGCCATTTCCTTTCAGGCTGGAGTTAACATCATTTATCTCTAAGTCTGTGAGTGAAAGATTTAGAGTGACTGGGTTTACGATTTGATTTGATTTGATTCTTTTATATCGAGGATAATGGGATAAGCACTCGTGTGCTTTTTACATCCAGTCCCCGTGTGTATGCAGTTTTGTAAATGTCATCTGTTCCCACCGGCACACAATGGCCTACTCTTACGATAAGCGGAACAGGATTTAACGTGTGCGCAAGATGTTCTGCATGCGACCACACACGGGGCCTCGGTTTATAGTCTCATCCGAAGGACTTTAGGGGAGAGTGGAGTCAGCACTGATGTTAACTACGAAAAGACAGGACACTTTTTTCTATTTGATGTTATTGGGAAAGTAACCTTGGAAGATGCAGAGTATGTTTATTGAAAGACGGAACATTTTCTTTTATAGTTGTTAGATATGAAGATCAGTGTTGGATGAAGATTTACAGCAAGTAGATTTGATAACAAGCAAAATTTCTTTTATATTAGATGTGTAAAGCTTACTAGAAAATGTCTTATTGATTTAATTTACTTTGGTTTATAATATGATATATGCCAGAGTCAACAGTCAGTGACAGTGTTGTAAAATATGCTTTGGAAAAGGGGTTTTGCACCGCTTATAAAAAAACAATGTTTAGGGGATCTTCCAAGAATACAAAACATAGAAAAAACCCAAAGGAAGTAGCAAAAACGCCTGTCGATACCAGAACACCCTTCCCCACCACCACCAGGCCCGTGCACACACGCACGCACGCACGCACGCACGCACGCACGCACGCGCGTGCGCGCGCGCGCGCGCGCACGAGCGCGCGCGACCGCGATCACGCTCACACACACACACACACACACACACACACTCACACTCACACACACACACACACTCGCACACACACACTGTATTGTTGTTGTTCTTGTTCTTGTTCTTGTTTCTTCTTCTTCTTCTTCTTCTTCTTCTTCTTCTTCTTCTTCTTCTTCTTCTTCTTCTTCTTCTTCTCTCTTCTTTCATTTCTTCCTTCCTTCCTACCTCTATTCCTCCCTCCCTCCTTCCTTCCTTCCTTCCCTACTTTTTGCCATCCTTGCTTTATATTGTCTCTCCCGCCTTCTATTCTTTCCTTTTTCCTTTCTTTTCTTCCTTCTTTTCTTTCTTTTTTATCATCTTTCCTCCTCCTCCTTTCTTTCTTTCTTTCTTTCTTTCTTCTTTTCTTTCTTCTTTCTTTTCTTTCTTTCTTTCTTTCTTTCTTTCTTTCTTTCTTTCTTTCTTTCTCTTTTTTCTTCTCTCTTTGTTTCTTTCTTTCTTTCTTTCTTTCTTTTTTTTCTTCTTTCTTTCTTCCTTCAGTCTTTCATTTCGTACTCTTCTTTCTTTCCTCTCTAAATTTATTCATCCATCATCATCCATCCATCCATCATCCATCCATCCATCCATCCATCATCCTTTCTTTCTTTCTTTCTTTCTTTCTTTCTTTCTTTCTTTCTTTCTTCTTCTTTCTTTCTTTCTTTCTTTCTTTCTTTCTTTCTTTCTTTCTTTCTTTCTTCTTTCGTCTTCCTTCCTTCAGTCTTTTCTTTCTTACTCTTTTTTCTTTCCTCTCTAAATTCATTCATTCATTCATTCATTCATTCATTCATTCAATCCTCACCTTGTTCGGCACCTTCCTTCCCCTTTCTGTCTAGAACTGGTCAAACTGGCCAAGATATTCCTTCATTCTGTATTGATCCATCGATCATGTGGTCTGCCTTTCACTTCATTTTCTACCGGTTTATCCCTCCCCCTCCCCCCCTCACCTTGCCTCCTTCCCTCTGTGGTGTCGTTAAGAGGTTGGTGTCATTAACTGGTCAGACTCAACACAGAAATCAGATCTGCTCTTTTTTTTCCTTTTGTCTTAAAACGTTTGTGTGGAACGCTGTGTTGGTATAGACATAATTTATTCGAAAAAAAATTGTCCCCAAAATTATAAACTATAGAATGTTTAAAACCAACCTTTTGTGTCAAAAAGTATTTACTCTTATTGCCATTCAATATTTCTGTTCGATTTGTCCACTTTCGCACAAAAAATAGCAATTTGATTATCAATATCCTCCGTATATAAAAAAAGAAAGATACCGTACAAAATGCAATAGTGGCGATACTGGTGACGAGTTTCTTTACCTATTTGGTTATACTAGAGTCCTATCAGCCTTATCTGATTTAGGGACTATATCATCCCCAACCAGCACATTAATACACAGACTAGCAAATTTGCAAGAAAAAAAATCTAGTCCAGATGTGGCAATAATTACGATTGTTTTTGCGAGCGTGCGATTCGGATATCAAACAACAGATTTTCCCCGGGAAAAGGTAGGTTGTACTTGTCTTATGTTGGCAGTCTCAACTGAGTTTTCATTGAGGTAAAAATGTTTTTGGTATTAACCATTATTTTGGGTCGTGTTTTCAGGAGTGTTGACAGAAAACGATGTGCCAAGCAGTTTAGAAATAATTTCAAGTTAAGTTTTAAAACCTGCTTATTGTAGCTTAATGCCTTGATCCAGTTAGTGACAAATAATCAAATTAACCATATCACAAACGTACAACTGCAAGACGTATGTATGTCCATAACCTCTGAAGTTGGATCAGTTGTGACTTGACTTTACTTTTTTTCCATCTTCGGAAAAGTTGACCACTGGTCAAATAAATCTGTAAAGTTCATTTACGTCAGCTTAAAAACAAAGTGTTTTTTTTTAGGGGAAGGGAAAATATGTTTTTCCATTAAAGAAATGAGGTGGGCATTGGTGATGACGTCATAATATAGTTTTGACTTCAGGAGGGTTGAAAATAATACAATACATCCCTATTTTCAATTGTAAGGTCGGAGAGGTAGGACTCAAGTATGGTGTATCAATAGTGTCAAAACCCACGTTCACAAGCAGCACCACAGACTGGAGTTAACATCAGTGCTGACTCCAATTCCCCGAAAGTCCTCAAGACAAGGAGTGCATACAGCATCCTACTGTCGTCCCGGTGATGGTGACAGATGACAGGTGACAGAATATAGGTGACAGGACACAGAAGACAGGTGACAGATGACAGAAGACAGGTGACAGAAGATTGGTGACAGGTGACAGGACACAGAAGACAGGTGACAGATGACAGGTGATATGTGACATGAGACAGGTGACAGATGACAGCTGACAGATGACAGGTGACATGAGGCAGGTGACATGAGACGGGAGACATGTGATAGGTGACATGAGACAGGTGACAGGTGATAGGTGATAGGAGACAGGGGATAGGAGACAGGGGATAGGAGACAGAGGACATGTGACAGGTGATAGGGGACAGGTGATAGGGGACAAAAGACAAGTGATAGGGGACAGGTGATAGGGGACAGGTGATAGGGGACAGGTGGTAGGTGACATGAGACAGAAGACAGGTGATAGGGGACAGGTGATAGGGGACAGGTGATAGGGGACAGGTGGTAGGTGACATGAGACAGAAGACAGGTGATAGGGGACAGGTGATAGGTGACATGAGACAGAAGACAGGTGATAGGGGACAGGTGATAGGGGACAGGTGATAGGGGACATGAGACAGAAAACAGGTGATAGGGGACAGGTGATAGGTGACATGAGACAGAAGACAGGTGATAGGGGACAAGTGATAGGGGACAGGTGATAGGGGACAGGTGATAGGGGACATGAGACAGAAAACAGGTGATAGGGGACAGGTGATAGGGGACATGAGACAGAAGACAGGTGATAGGGGACAGGTGATAGGTGACATGAGACAGAAGACAGGTGATAGGGGACAGGTGATAGGGGACAGGTGATAGGGGACATGAGACAGAGGACAGGTGATAGGGGACAGGTGATAGGGGACAGGTGATAGGGACAGGTGATAGGGAACTTGTGATAGGGGACAGGAGACAGAGGACAGGTGATAGAGGACAGGTGATAGGTGACATGAGACAGAAGACAGGTGATAGGGGACAGGTGATAGGTGACATGAGACAGAAGACAGGTGATAGGGGACAGGTGATAGGTGACATGAGACAGAAGACAGGTGATAGGGGACAGGTGATAGGTGACATGAGACAGAAGACAGGTGATAGGGGACAGGTGATAGGGGACAGGTGATAGGGGACAGGTGATAGGGAACTTGTGATAGGGGACAGGAGACAGGTGATAGGGGATATGTGATAGGGGACAGGTGATAGGAGACAGGTGATAGGGGACAGGTGATAGGAGACAGGTGATAGGGGACAGGTGATAGGAGACAGGTGATAGGAAACAGGAGACAGATGACAGGTGACATGAGACAAGAGACAGGAGACAGGTGCCAGGAGATAGGAGACAGGTGATAGGAGACAGGTGATAGGAGACAGGTGATAGGAGACATAAGACATAAGACATGTGATAGGAGACAGGAGACAGATGACAGGTGACATGATACAGGAGACAGGTGCCTGGTGATAGGAGACAGGTGATAGGAGACAGGTGATAGGAGACAGGTGATAGGAGACATAAGACATAAGACATGTGATAGGAGACAGGAGACAGATGACAGGTGACATGAGACAGGAGACAGATGACAGGTGACATGAGACAAGAGACAGGAGACAGGTGCCAGGTGATAGGAGACAGGTGATAGGAGACAGGTGATAGGAGACAGGTGATAGGAGACATAAGACATGTGATAGGAGACAGATGACAGGTGACACGAGACAGGAGACAGATGACAGGTGACATGAGACAAGAGACAGGTGCCAGGTGATAGGGGACAGATGATAGGAGACAGGTGACAGCTGATAGGAGACAGGTGATAGGAGACAGGTGACAGGTGATAGGAGACATAAGACATGTGATAGGAGACAGGTGACAGGTGATAGGAGACAGGTGACAGCTGATAGGAGACAGGTGATAGGAGACAGGTGATAGGAGACAGGTGATAGGAGACAGGTGATAGGAGACAGGTGACAGGTGATAGGAGACAGGTGACAGCTGATAGGAGACAGGTAACAGCTGATAGGAGACAGGTGACAGCTGATAGGAGACAGGTGATAGGAGACAGGTGATAGGAGACATAAGACAGGTGACAGGTGACAGATGACAGGTAATATGAGACAGGAGACAGATGATAGGTGACAGGTGACATTAGACAGGTAATATGAGATAGGCGAGAGGTGATAGGAGATAGGTGTTTGGAGATAGGTGGTAGGAGATAGGAAAGGCTTGGCTTAAATTTTTTTTTTTTTTAGCAAAAGTATCCTGATAGTTATCATGATAAAAACCAAAAGATTGTTACACCCAAACGATGAACACAGGGACAAACAATCTCTCCAAAAGAGACACACAAACAAAAACGAAACGAGAAAAAGAACTGGGGGAACAATTTTCATAATAATGACAAACGTTAGTAGGAGAAAACATTCACTTAGAGAGAGAGAGAGAGAGAGAGAAGAGAGAGAGAGAGAGAGAGAGAGAGAGAGAGAGAGAGAGAGAGGGAGAGACAGACAGACAGACAGACAGACAGACAGACAGACAGACAGACAGACAGACAGGCACACACGTACACACACACACACACACACACACACACACACACACACACACACACACACACACACACAACACACACACACACACACACACACACACACACACACACACACACACGCCTTCTAACACATTTACAGTACCCCTGCAAAATTTCAGCCCAAACTCCTCCTGGCAATTTGACCCTTCACTTTTTTCCGTTATAGAATGATATGCACTAACTTGAAAAAAAATCCACCCCGAACCTTCCCCCACCCCCACCTCAAATTAAAAAGCTTTTAGTCTTTTCACGCCTATGGTGAACCATACTTGCTCTCGAGCGACACTGTCACGCTTCCAGTTCATTCAGTCAGTCATTCCAATTGTGTACCGCGAAGATGACAGCAGTGGGCCACCATACCCATTATGCTGTTGCATACACAACCTTCGATTTTCTGCCCAGAAAAAAAACCCAAGATGCGTTCAGCCTAGAGAACGTTCGTGGGTATGCTTCCACTACAGAATAGAGTGTTTTCCAGGGATGCTTTCAGCCGAGTGGTGAAAACCGTTTGACTTTGATCGAGTGGGTCTGAGAAGTCGTGGGTTCAAATCTTGGCAGTGAGTGTGTTGATTTGAGGGAGATGGGGATTTTGACCATCTCCCAGATCAATTTCAAACTGATACCGTCAGTGCCTTATTTCCTCTGTGTGTAGAGGCAAAATATCAGAATTACATGCTCGTTAAAGATCCCCTTCTTTATATTTTAGCATTGGGTGGGTTACAGAAGAATAAACATAGCCAGCATGTAACCTGTGCAGTGAAATGAAGTTGGGATGTGTCCACAGCTGTCAGTTTCACCCACGTTCAGCTCCTCTCGGCTGCTAATTAATTGGTCCCATCCCAGCCCAGATAGGGCCAGCTGGTGCTAATTATAGCAGGAGCTGACCACACTTGGACTAGGTAAAAGGAACGGACATGGTAAATGTAGCACTCTTGACTGAGTGATGTTGGATTTGTGTGCTGTGTGTCAGCTGAGGCCAGAGGACATCCTCTGTCAAGTTACAAGCACAGGAGAAGACCCTACAACATGCATGGGACAGTGGGAAGGGGACTGAGCACAACACGCATATTGAAAAACAACATAGTCAATCACAGCCTGAATGTTGTCAGTCTCCAGGTGGCAGAGTAACCTGGCATTGACTATCCTCTCCAAGGTTTTGGCGACGCAACTGGTGAGGCTGATTGGTTGGTAGCTTGATGCTTTCTTCCTGTCTTTGCCCTTCTTGTATATAGGGATCATGGTTGCTTCTATCCACACTCGGAGGAGGGTTCCTTTCTGCCAGCTGAGGTTGAAGATATGGAGGAGTTTGTCCTCTGCAGCTCTTCCTAGATGGATTAGCATCTCATTGGTTATACCATCCAGCCCAGGTGACTTTTTGAGCTTCATTTTTTTCAAAGCAGTCCACAGTTCTTGTTTGGTAATAGGATTCGTTATAAGCCCTGGTTTTGGTTCTTGGTATGTCTTCCTCTCTGTTCCCTACGTGCTTGTCTCTGCTTTTCTGCATCAATATGGATGTCACTTTCTTTGGCATAGCTATAGGACCCAGCTACGCAACCAAGACCATGGGAAGCCAACCACAGGGAGCCTGAGATCCACACCACTGTCCAGCATGTGGCTTCAAAAGGAACTCAGAGCGACACCAGTAAGAAGGCACTCACCC
>CM060347.1:22398687-22406187 GCA_030674155.1 Stramonita haemastoma | reverse complement strand
ACACACACACACACACACACACACACACACACACACACACACACACACACACACACACACACACACACACACACCACAAACAGAGACAACTCCAAAGCCACAAACAGGTAGGCCTATTCTGGCGTCAGCAGGAAATAAACAAAACAAAAGAAACACCTGTAATTAATGCAATGGTTGCAAGAGTTACAATGGTCTTAAAGCTGAAACACCTGTAATCAATACTGTCCCTTATGGTCTTACAGCCGAAACACCTGTAATCAATACTGTCCTATGGTCTTACAGGGGAACACCTGTAATCAATACCGTCCTATGGTCTTACAGCCGAAACACCTGTAATCAATACTGTCTTATGGTCTTACAGCCGAAACACCTGTAATCAATACTGTCCTCTGCTTTTTGCAGCCAAACACCTGTAATCAATACTGTCCTCTGCTTTTTGCAGCCAAAACACCTGTAATCAATACTGTCCTATGGTCTTACAGGAAACACCTGTAATAAATGCTGCCCTATGGTCTTACAGCCGAAACACCTGTAATCAATATTTTCCTGTGGTCTTACAGCAGAAACACCTGTAATCAATACTGTCCAATGGTCTTACAGCCGAAACACCTGTAATCAATACTGTCCTGTGGTCTTACAGTGGAAACACCTGTAATCAACATTGTCCTATGGTCTTACAGTGGAAACACCTGTAATCAATACTGTCCTCTGCTTTTTGCAGCCGAAACACCTGTAATCAATACTGTCCTATGGTCTTACAGCCAAAACACCTGTAATCAATACTGTCCTATGGTTTTGCAGCCAAACACCTGTAATCAATACTGTCCTATGTTTTTTGCAGCCGAAACACCTGTAATCAATACTGTCTTATGGTCTTATCAGCCGAAACACCTGTAATCAATACTGTCCTGTGGTCTTACAGGGGAAACACCTGTAATCAATACTGTCCTATGGTCTTACAGCCGAAACACCTGTAATCAAACATTGTCCTATGGTCTTACAGCCGAAACACCTGTAATCAATACTGTCCTATGGTCTTACAGGGGAAACACCTGTAATCAATACTGTTTTATGGTCTTACAGCCGAAACACCTGAAATCAATGCTGCCTTATGGTCTTACAGCCGAAACACCTGTAATCAATACTGTCCTATGGTCTTACAGGGGAAACACCTGTAATCAATACTGTCCTATGATCTTACAGGGGAAACACCTGTAATCAATACTGTTCTATGGTCTTAAACCTGTAATCAATACTGTTTTATGGTCTTACAGCCAAAACACTGTAATCAATACTGTCTTATGGTCTTACAGCCGAAACACCTGTAATCAATACTGTCTTATGGTCTTACAGCCGAAACACCTGTAATCAATACTGTCCTGTGGTCTTACAGCTTCAGGTCAGTTCTTTTATGTCAAAAGTCTGTTAACACTGTGACCTCACTGGAAAAAAAATTGTTACCAATAAAAACTGACCTCTGCAAAATTTAGACACTGGCCTTTAATCCATAGCTCAATAGTTCGTGGAATATTGACGAGGGAGTGTAAGTAGGTTAGGTTTTGTGTGATGGATAATTAACAGATGAAGAGAACCTAGAACATTGTGAATGGATCACAGGCATGTTTTATTTAACTATTTAGCTTTTGACTTTATTCAACTTTATTTAGCTAACTGGAGTTAACATCAGTGTTGACTCCACTCCCCCCCCCCCTCAAAGTCATTCAGATGAGACTATAAACCAAGGTCCCGGTGCCATGCATTGCAGAACATCTTGTGCACATGTTAAATCCTGTTCCACTTTTCATAAGAGTAGGCCATCGTGCCGGTGGGAACATATGACAAAATTTACAAAACTGCATACACACAGGGACTGGATGTAAAAAAGCACATGAGTGCTTATTCCATTTTCTTCGATATAAGTAGAATAAAAATAACTAATTCTGGATCAATAAACAGTGCATGGGATAGGAATGCCAATACTTGATTATCTCAAACCAGATAATTTTGTGATGTAGAAAACAGTAGAGAAGGACTACATGTTCAGTAAAGGGTAGACACGGATCCAAAAGTGCCCAAAACAAAAAAACAAAAATATCATTTTCTAGAAAGTGTTTTTATATTTTTAATTTATTGAATCTTTGATAAACCCTTTATAAAAGGATGGAGAATTGATTGTAAGCAGAGAATTCCACAAACAGAAATGCTTCTGCTGTTCTAGAATGAAAGCTGCTGCTCCAGAGCAAGATATTAGAGATCGCACACAAATCAAGCTTAGACTAGAACTTTATTTTGTCTGTTGGATTAGTATGTAGGCCTAAGGTCTACGCCCTGGGGAACACCCGGAGTGCGCACTCTGTCTCACTCATCACACCTGGACATTCACTGGCAGACTCTAAGTACACACTGGATGAAAATTTTTTCCTGTATGACTCTTTTCAAGAACCTTGCAAAAGAAAAAGCCATACTCCAACTCTTGAGGGGTTTTGTTTCTCTTTTAAAATGGAGAATAAGTGTTATGCTAGAGCTTGCTTGTTCCAGTAGAAGTGCGTGTCTTCATTTTAGCGTCAGTACACTGAAAAGTGATTTAGACTGAACTGGTTCCAGTGGGAGGCAGTCCCCACAAAACATGTTGAAAGGTGGCAACATTGTAATGTAGGCCTTGGGTCTTTGCTTGAATCAATAACTGACAAACATTTTCGCTTGAGGCAAGTTTATTTGAATAGGTTCCCCCCAGCCCTGAGTCCATAAGAGGAGACTGGCACATAAAGGAACTTGGGTCCTAGTTGGAAACAGTGGCAAAGTACAGTTATAGATTTTTTGGGTCAAATAACAGACCCATACCTGTGTACCCATAGACCACATCCCTGCATTGTTCTGTTATTGATTATTGATTATTGATCAAATAAAGCGTGACCATTCTGACATTAAAACATTCATACCTGCATTATGTTTCCATAGTGACAGTGTTTGCCATATCCATTTATTGATTATCTACTGCACACATTGTTTATTTATTGATTATTGGTAAAAAAAAAAAGGAACATGATTTTTCATCAAACAGCCTCTCCTGTCTGCATGAGCTCTTGTTAATAATTTCTTGCACTGTCTTCTGTTATTGATCATGGGTTCAATGAAATAATCATACTTTTGTTCTGTTAACAATAGTTCAAGCACAATCCATCATTGTTGGGTTTTTTATTCGACAGAATACACTGTGATCTGTTTACAATATTCCTTGCACAATCCATTTATTGGTTTTTAAGGTAATAGAATATACTTGCGCTTTGTTTACAATATTCCATGCACTATCAAATTATCCATAATGAATCCAATCAAATAAACCTGGTTCCATTTCCAACATCCCATGCCCTATCCATTTATCGATTTTTGATCAAATGAAACATAATCTACTTACCTTTGGTTGCCAATATTCCATGCACTATTGAGTTATTGATTAAAAGGCCAGTGTCTAAATTTTCAAAGCTCAGTTTTTACTGATAAAGGGGTTTTTTTTTCCCAGCGAGGTCACAGTGTCAACAGACTTTTGACATCAAAGAACTGACCTGAAGCTGAGCACAGTGTTGATTTACAGGTGTAAGACCATAAGACAGTACTTATTACAGGTTTTTAATTATTATAACAAACTTATTTCCTTCTGAAGCCTGAATACTGTTGGTGGCTTTGGAGTTCCCTTGTTGTTGTGGTTGTGTGGTGTGTGTTGTGTGTGTGTGTGTGTGTGTGTTGTGTGTGTGTCGTTGTGTTGTTGTGTGTGTGTGTGTGTGTGTTGTGTGTGTGTGTGTGTTGTTGAACCGCTTGCCTGGCTGTGTGTGTGCACAGTTGGCTGGTGTGTGTGTGCTTAGTAGTGTGGTGTGTGTGTGGTGTGTGTGTAGGTGTGTGATGTGTGTGTGTGTTGTGTGGTGTGTGTGTGTGTGTGTGTTGTGTTTTTGTTGTTGCTGTGATATTATGTATGTATATGTGTGTGGAGGGTGTGTGGCGACGTGGTCTGAGTTGCATAGTCTGCACTATTTTTGTGTTAGTGTGCTTACGTGCACGGGAAATGTGTTGTGTATGTGTGTGTGTGCGTGCGTGCTGCATGCGCGCGCATGTGTGTGTGTGTGTGTGGTGTGTGTGTGTGTGTGTGTGTGTGTGTGTGTGTTGTGTGTGTTGTGTTGTAGAGTCACTGATCAATATGCCGAGGTAATGCACTGAAATCGCCAGGGGGCTGACAAGAAACATGAATTGTGTTTGGTGTTATTCCACCCCCCCTCCCCCCTTACCCCCTATTGTGTCTTGCTGGCATCGTTGTTTTTGGTTTTATTGTCCACCATGGTTTCTAGATTGCATTGATTTTTTTTTCTGGTTTTATTATCTGCTGTTGTATCCTGTTTTGGGTGTTTGTTAATGTTGTGTGTTATTGTTGTTTTTTGCTGTTTTGTTGTGTGTTATTGTTGTTTTTGGTGTCTGTTAATGTTGCGTGTTATTGTTGTTTTTTGGTGTTTTGTTGTATGTTATTGTTGTTTTTTGGTGTTTGTTAATGTTGTGTGTTATTGTGGTTTTTTGGTGTTTGTTACTGTTGTGTGTTATTGTTGTTTTTTGGTGTTTGTTAATGTTGTGTGTTATTGTTGTTTTTTGTGTTTTGTTGTGTGTTACTGTTGTTTTTTGTGTTTTGTTGTGTGTTATTGTTGTTTTTTGGTGCTTGTTAATGTTGTGTGTTATTGTTGTTTTTTGGTTTTTGTTGTGTGTTATTGTTGTTTTTTGGTGTTTGTTAATGTTGTGTGTTATTGTGGTTTTTTGGTGTTTGTTAATGTTGTGTGTTATTGTGGTTTTTGGTGTTTGTTACTGTTGTGTGTTATTGTTGTTTTTTTGGTGTTTGTTAATGTTGTGTGTTATTGTTGTTTTTTGTGTTTTGTTGTGTGTTATTGTTGTTTTTCGTGTTTGTCTCTCAGATAGGATGCTATCTACACCAAACCAACACTAAGAGCAGTTAAACTAGAAACAAAACAAAACAAAATGAAAGAAGAAGGAGAATTTTGCGAGGAACTGCGAAGAATTGTGAAGAAAAAGAATTCTGAAGAAGAAGAAAAAGAATTCTGAAGAGAAGAAGAAGAAGAAGAAGAAGAAGAAGAAGAAAAGAAGAGAAGAAGAAGAAGAAGAAAGAAGAATTGCAAAGAATTGCAAAAAATTGCGAAAATAAGACGGAGAAGAAGAAAAGGAGGAGGAGGAAGAGGAGGAGGAGGAGGAAGAGGAGGAGGAGGAGGAAAAAGAATGAAAACAAGAAAGTAGAAGAAGAGGAAGAAAACATTTAGAATAAGAAAAAGGAGAACGCGAACCAGAAATAAGACAACAACAAAAAACAAAAAAACAAAACATAAAACCCAAACCTCAAACAAAAAAAAGCACTCCCCACTCCCCAAATACAACAACAACAACAATCTTCAATCAAAATCAAAAAGCTAAAAATAAAAGCAAACTAATCATCAACAACAAAAGTCACGACAAAAACCAAACCAAACCAATCCAAACCAACCCAACCCAAACCAACCCAACCCAACCCATCCACACCAACCAACCCAAAACCAACCCCAAACCACCAACCCAACCAAATCCCCCAACCACCAACAACCATACCCAACCCACACAGAACAAACCAACGACCACGACTACCCAACGAAATGGAGGGAATCCAGACGAGACAACCGCACAGACAAACACTTCAACCCAGCCCACTACGCAACCACAACCCATCCACATCCGCTGGGAGGAGACCCTGGACAACAATTAGCAGCAAATAAACTAGAATTTCTGTCCTACCATGAGTCATGGTGGAATAGATGGGGAAAGGTGACTGGCTGGCCTCGTGTCGTGTGAGAGACCTGAATTAGAGCTGGAGTGGTTGTGGTGATGATCATGATGATGAGTGGTGGTGGTGATGGTGGTGGTGGTGGTGATGATGATGATGATGGTGGTGTGGTGGTGTGGTGGTGATGGTGTGATGATGATGGTGGTGTGTGATGGTGGTGTGTGGTGGTGGTGGTGATGATGATGGTGGTGGTGGTGGTGGTGATGGTGGTGATGGTGGTGATGGTGTGATGGTGGTGATGGATGATGGTGGTGATGGTGGTGATGGGTGGTGGTGATGATGATGGTGTGGTGATGGTGGTGATGGTGGTGATGGTGGTGATGATGGTGGTGTGGTGATGGTGTGATGGTGGTGATGGATGGTGGTGATGATGTGGTGATGATGTGATGATGATGATGATGATGGTGTGATGTGATGTGGATGATGATGATGTGATGATGAATGATATGAGATGATGAAGATGATAATGATGACGATGATGATGTGATGATGATGATGATGAGAGAAAATGATAATGGTGGTGGTGGTGGTGATGGTGATGACGATGACAGAATGAGCACTTTATGACAAATATGTATAGCAAAAAAATGGATAACATGACTGATGGTGACGATGATAACATGAAGATATGATACAATAACAACCAACACATCATTAGCCAATAAAACATGAACAATACGACTGTGATGATATTACATAATTTAATATTTTTTCCCACCTGATCGATTATTAGAATGGTTAGCACAGTTTTACTTATTCAATATTGGTTGCCACTGAATTATTGTGGTATGATAAACTATTTAGTTTTTAACTTCATCAATACCGTCACACATATTATTGTATTATGAAGCTTTTTGTTTCTATCTTTCTATCTTTCTTTCATATCTTTTGTTTTTCTATTTTTATCTTGTTTCTATTTTCATTCTTTTTATCTTTTTTTTTTTTGTGTTTCTCTTTTTCTTTATTCATATTTTTTTTTTTGTTTTTTTGTGTTTATCTTTTTTTCTTTATTTTTGGCTTTTTTCTTTTGTTTTTTTTGTTGCTTATTTTTTTCCATTTTACTTTCTGTGGTTTTTTGTTTTTGTAATCTTTGAGTGATGTTTGTTTTTTTTAGCAAACCTTTTCTCTTTCACATGCTTGTGTTTTGCCTCTTTGTTTTTTTTTTTTTTATTTCTTTTTTACTTCTTTTTGCCTCTTTCTTTCTTTTTTCTTTCTTTTCTTTCTTTTCTTTCTTTCTTTCTTTCTTTCTTTCTTTCTTCTTTCTTTCTTTCTTTCTTTCTTTCTTTCTTTTCTTTCTTTCTTTTTCTTTCTTTCTTTCTTTCTTCTTCTTTCTTTCTTTCTTTCTTTCTTTCTTTCTTTCTTTCTTTCTTTTAGTGTCTGTCTTTCTTTTTTGTTTTTCCTTTGTTTTTCCTTTTCTTTATTTATTTGATTGTTTGTTTTTCTTTCTTTCTTTCTTTTCTTTCTTTCTTTCTTTCTTTCTTTCTTTCTTTCTTTCTTTCTTTCTTTTTTTATTTCTTTCTTTCTTTCCTTCTTTCTTTCTTTTTGTGGCTGTCTTTCTTTTTTGTTTACCCTTTCTTTTTCCTTTTCTTTATTTGCTTGTTAGTTTGTTTGTTTGTTTTTCTTTCGTTCTTCCTTCCTTC
>CM060347.1:22376187-22388687 GCA_030674155.1 Stramonita haemastoma | reverse complement strand
TTTTGTCATCCTTTCCACTGGCACACAATGGCCTACTCTCGAAACCTGGAACGGGTTTTAACGTGTGGGCAAGATGTTCTGCTTGCTTTGCACATGGGACTCGGTTATAGTCATCGTTTCCACCGCACACATGGCTACTCTTACAAAAGCGGACAGGATTTAACATGTGCGCAAGATGTTCCCAACAGTGTATGTTTCATGAGTTCTTTTTCTCTCTCCTTCTTCAGACGAAGACATAAGCGCCGCACGCCGACACAGAAGGTTTGGTGGCGGAGGAAGAGAGAAACGATTTGAACCAAGAGGGCGGGGACACTTTGAGTGGCAACGACAGGCAGCCAATCAAAATCGTCAGCTCAAATAACAACTGGGATGACGCCAACGCATCTTTCGGTGACGTCAGCGGATACAACGTACAACGAAGAAAACGCCTCTACCTTGGAACTCTCCACAAGAGGTGACGTTTTTATTGTTGTTGTTCTTGTAGTTGTTGTTGTTGTTGTTGTTGTTGTGTTGTAGGTTTAGATGTTTTTCTCACAAAGGAACATACACACAAATCAATGTTGAGAACATCAATGACCAGCCCCCTTGGTGCAGTGGTTAGTGCCATAGATTACAGACTGCAAGATTGTGGGTTCGAATCCCATAAGAGTCATAGGGATTTTTTCGAACTCTGGTCAGCTCCTACCCAGAGTGAGTGTGCTGTGGGCTCACTGGGAAGACTGGAACCATACAGTCGAGCTTCATCCACTTTAGGGATGCGAGTTTGAGAGTGTTGCTTCAATTATCTGGCTAGCACTACAGGCGTCTGTATCTCTCGGCCTAGTTAAAGCAGGGATATAATTATTGTGATAGTAAGCTAGAGTACAGCCCTGTCACGTAGTCTCAAAGAAGATGCACTTCCATAGCAGCATTGTTACATCATCCTCATCGTCATTGATCATTATGTAATAAAAAGAACTGTCTCTGGTTCTTTGGCTCACAGAAGACGAGGCAGCAGAAAAATAATTATTTTGTATTTTTTTGTATTTTGTATTTTGTACCACTTTATGTCACAGCAGATTTCTCTGCGTGAAATTTGGGCTGCTCTCCCGGGAGAGCGCGTCGCCACATGTGCAGCGCCTACCCATTTTTTTTCTTTTTCCTGCATGCAAGTGTGTTTGTTTCCCTATCAGAGTGGCTTTTTTCTACAGAATTTTGCCAGGGACAACCCCCTTGTTGCTGTGGGTTCTTTTACGTGCGCTAAATAGTGATGTGTAACACGGGACCTCGTTTATCGTCTCATCCGAAAGACTAGCGCCAGACCACTACTCAGGGTCTAATGGATGGGGAAAAAGTTTTGGGTCCAAACGGGGTACGAACCCCGCACACTCTGACCGAGACTTTTTGCTTTCTAGGCAAGGCGCGTGACCACCTAGACCACGATCCACAATTAAGTAAAAATTAAAGCAATTAAGTAAAAAGAGCAACAAGAACAAGCAAATAGAATATTACATGCCCTTCCACAGAAAAGAATAGAACTGAATAAAAGTTTGGCAGTTTGTAGACATATGTTCAATATGAAATACATTTTTCTCATCAATACAAGCACAACGGTGTTTACTGTTGTTGTTGTTGCTGTTGTTGTTGTTGTGTAGTGTTTCCCAATGTCGTACCCAGACTGTAGACAATCACAGGTGTGTATGAGGTGTCTAACTTATTTTTTTCTTCGTTTTATTATTATTAAAAAAAGAAAAAGAAAAGCACATTCGCGGAGTCAGGTAGTATTTATTTGTTGTTTTTTAAACACACACACACACACACACACACACACACACACACACACACACACACACACACACACACACACACACACACACACACACACACACACACACACACACAAGAGAGGGGAGAGAGAGAGAGAGAGAGAGAGAGAGAGAGAGAGAGAGAGAGAGAGGAGGAGAGAGAGAGAGAGAGAGAGAGAGAATAATGATGATGATTATGGTGGTCTCTATTTCTAAGGGTTACACACACACACACACACACACACACACACACACACACACACACACACCACACACACACACACACACACACACACACCCACTACACACACACACACACACACACACACCACACACACACACACACACCCACTACACACACACACAACACACACACACACACACACACACCACACACACACACACACACACACAACACACACACACACACACACACACACCATAGTATAATGTTCACCTTACATGATCGAAACTACATGTTTTTTTGGTTACTTCTATGGGCCATATGGCCTGCAAAAAGTAAATTAATGTTATTGTTATTGTTACTATTACACACATTACGAACTAGTCCCATCCTGCATATTTCTCCTACATCATCACAACAATAACAACGATCAGATGGATCGGTGGTCTAGAGGTGATCTGGGTGCTAGTCTTTCGATGAGGCGAGAAACCGAGGCCCGTGTGTTACACAAACATTATTAGCGCAAGTAAAAAGAAAAAAAAACCACCCTTGCCAATTCTCTCTGGCAAATTTGTGTAGAAAAAAAGCCACGCTGATCGGGAAACAAATACAGTCGCAAACAAAAAAAGAAAAAAATAATGGGTAGGCCTGCTCTTGTTGCGACGAGCTCTTCCCGGGAGAGCAGCCCGGAATTTTGCGCAGAGAAATCTCCCGTGACTTTAAGTAATATGAAATATGAACAGATGTAGAAAAACAACAACAAGAGCAACCAAAAAAACAATCATTTAAAAATTATTTTATACCACTTTATGTCAGCAGATTTCTCTGCGTGAAATTCCGGCTACTCTCCCTGGGGAGAGCACGTCGCCACAAGTGCAGCGCCTACCCATGTTTTTCCTGTTTGCAACTGTATTTGTCCCACTATCAGAGTGGCTTTTTCTACAGATTTTTGCCAGGGACAACCCTCTTGTTGCCGTGGGTTCTTTTACGTGCGCTAAATAATGATGTGTAACACACGGGACCTCGGTTTATCGTCTCATCCGAAAGACTAGCACCCAGACCACCACTCATGGTCTAATGGATGGGGGAACAATTTTGGGTCCAAACGGGATTCGAACCACCGCACACTCCCTCAGACCCGGACTTTTTGGTTTCTAGGCAAGGCCTGTTACCTCCTAGACCACCGATCCATCATTCTTTCTTTTTAATTTATTATTATTATTATTATTATTATTATTATTATATTATTATTATTTTTATATTATTATTATTACTTTATTATTATTTATTATTATTTTATTATTATTTTACTTTTCCCCTCTCAGATCCAAAGAAACGACAGCTTCATGGCCGAGAAGGACAACCGTGCGTCGCGGGAAACTAATTATAGCACAGGATCAAGGGAGAGCAGCTCCAACGTCCTGTTGGAGCGAGAGCGGGAAAAACTGGACAACAAGATGGAGGATTCTTCACACCCTCCTCCTCCTCCTCAGTTCCGCCGCGAACAATCCCGAGTTGGAATAACGGGTGCTCAGGAAGATGGGGATGGAGAAGAGAGGAGGTAGGCTATGTCTTGTCAGGGTTTTGGGGTGGTTTTTTTTTTTTTTTTTTTTTAGAGTGGAAGGGGTGGTGGTGGTGGGGGGGAGGAGGGGTTAGTTTGATGGTTGAATGTTCTATACCTATAATCTATCTATCTATCTATCTATCTATCTATCTATCTATCTATCTATCTATCTATCTATCTATTATCTATCTATCTATCTATCTATCTATCTATCTATCTATCTATCCCTTAGTCTGGCGACCGTGGGGGCACCCCTATCTATCTATGTATCTATGTATCTATGTATGTATCTATCCATCCATCCATCCACCATCATCTATCTATCTATCTATCTATCTCTATCTATCTATCATCTATCTATCTATCTATCTATCTATCTATCTATCTATCCTTTAGTCTGGCGACGTGGGGCACCCTGAGACTGACAACCAGTTCCTCCATTCCTCTCTCTCTCTCTCTTCTCTCTCTCTCATCTCTCCTCTCTCCTCTCTCATCTCTCTCATCTCTCTCTCTCTCTCTCTCTCTCTCTCTCTCTCTTCTCTCTGCCTTTCTCAAAGTTTTGTTGAGTTCTAGGCCTGTCCATTCGCTTATGTTGTCCTCCATCTCTTCCTTTGTCTGCCTCTTCTTCTTCCTCCTTGGACAGTGCCTTGCAGTATTGTTTTTGCAAGTCCTTTTGATCTTGTGACATACCGTACCATACCCATAGACACTTTGGGTTTTTTCCCTGGGGAAGGTGGGGGTAAAGAAGTGAGGTTTGAGGGGGTGGGGTGGGGGGGTTGGAGGTGTCATCTAGATTATGTACTCATGCCCCCCCCCCCCCCAAACACCCTTTGGAATACCATGGGCTCTTTTAGTAAAAACAGCATTCCCACTTTTTTTTGGAATTCTGTGCTAGAATTTCCCCCTTTTTCTATCACTTCCATTGTTTCTATCTGTCTGTCTCTCACCTGTCAGTCCTTTCCCTTTCCTGTATATTTTCTGTCTACTCAGCCTATTCTCCTGCCTTTTTTCCTCTTGCGAATCTGAGAATTTTTTCAGTGATAGGGCAGTGATAGGGGAAAAGGGGGTGACAGTGAAGAGACGTGACAACGGTGACAACAGGTGACAAACGTGCAGGAGACAGGTAATGACAGGGAAGTGACGAGACAGTGAGAAGACAGGTGACATGAGACAGGTGACAGAGGTGACAGAGGAGACAGGTGACAGGAGACAGGTGACAGAAGACAGGTGACAGAAGACAGGTGACATGAGACAGGTGACAGGTGACAGGAGACAGTGACAGGTGACAGGTGACATGAGACAGATGACAGGAGACAGTGACAGAGACAGGTGACAGGTGACAGAGACAGGTGACAGGTGACAGGTGACAGGATGACAGGTGACAGGTGACTGGGACAGGACAGGTGACAGGAGATAGGGACAGGTGAGAACAGACGGTGACAGTGACGGGTGACAATGACGGAAGACAGGACAGGACAGGTGACAGGTGACTCCAATCTTTGTGTCTGTGTGAAAACACATCTTTACAAAAAAAAAGTTACTAACCCCCCCCCTCCCTCTCCATCACCCCCCTTCTTCTTTTTTTTTGTCACTCTCTAACAGATCCAGCTCCAACAACAACTCGGCACAACCACCACCACCACCACCGCCACGACCACCCACCACCACCATCACCAGAATCAACGAAGCCAACCCCCACCACAACCCCAACAACCCCACGCCCCATCCAAATCGTGCCAATCTCGCGCAAGGAGTACGAGGAACGCATGGAAACAGGAGGCGGCTGGGACCCGCTTCACAACAGACCCTTCGCATCCCGCGCAGGAGACGGAGGAGGAGGAGGAGGAGGAGCAGAGTCTGAGAGAAGGAGCGGTAGGGAATCGGCCTGGTCCATCCGTGACGAAATCATGGCCAAATACGACGCGCTGACGTCACTGGCCATGGCCAAGAAGACGGCCGACGTGTTGAGACACAACACGGACAACCCCAATCTGGATCAGGGTGGGGGTGGGGGTGGTCACTATCCCGACACCGCTCGCCGCAAGCCCGGAGGCGGGAAAAAGAAGTTGATTTTCATCGCGGAGTAAGATCGCTTCACTCTTTGGATGGAGAAATGATGAGAGAGGAGAAGAAGAGAGGAGGAAGGAGGAGAAGGAGGAGAGAAAAAGAAGAAGAAGAAGAAGAAGAAGAAGAAGAAGAAGAAGAAGAAGAAATTTAGATAAATAAGTAACATGATAAGGGAAGTAAGTGAACAGATAAACGGTTGAATATCTAACTTATTAATCTAATATGGCAGTCAAACACAACTCGAGGGCGGACAAACGAAGTTGAATTTCCTGGCTGGTAAGACTGCTTGACCCAGTGGGTTGAAAGAAGAAGAAGAGAGAAAAAAAGATAATAGATAAGTAAAATGACAAGAAAACTAAATGAACAGATATATAAATGGAGAATAAGTAAATAAGTCATTTGATATAGAAGTTAACCATAGTGGGTGAGGGGAAGAAGTTGATTTTCATGGGTGATATGATCACTTCACCCCATGTGCTGGAGAAGAAGAAGAAAAGAAGAAAAAATATGAGAAGATAAATAATAAGTGATAGTTTTTTAAGGGGTGATGGTGGTTACATTATAGTCCCAGCAAAGCTAGCTAGTTAGGGGACTATGGTGACCTTGAAAACTCAGATGATTTTTTACCTTATTGTGTTTGTTCTTGTCTAACGTACACTGATAAAAGACAATTAACTTTTTATCATTTGAATGATACTAAAGGATATTCTCTTTTGCCTAGCTTTGTGGGTAGTCGAGAAAAATGCAACCAATCTTAACAGGCTACATACTATTGTCACTTCTACTTTCTGTAATTTATGTACTTAAAGAGAACACAAAGTTTGTCAATTTTAAAGTTTGATGGAAACAAACTTTTGCAAATATAGGCATATCAAACAAAAAGACAGAAAGAAGGGGACAGCGAGATGTTCTATGTAGAAAATGTTTTTGAAAACAAATTTTCAAAAATGGTTTGAGTTTCAAAGATTGGACCAGCCTTGAAATGGCTGTGTTGCTGCAAAAGGCTTAAATCAGACCACCCTGGAGAAATCTGTTGACCAGCATGTTTTTGAGTCCCCCTCTGACCATTATCTTGGTCAAGGGACTGATTGATTAAAGACACAACGGGATTCACCATGTGATGCAGTGAGATACTTTACAGGCATGATCTGCTTTTTGTTTGTTTTTTTACTCTGGAAATCATCTTGTGTTTATAGAAACTACGTTTTTGGGATTTCGTGTTGGTGTGATTGCTAAAACTAAAATGGAACTTCTTTCAACACTTTTTAGTCTAGAATTCAAGTTCACAGAATCAAAATCCTTTGCTTGAATTCCCTTCCAGTCACTCTTTAATGATCATCATTGTTATAATGATGATGATGATATATTCATTTATAAATATTATCATTATTACTTTATTATTATACTTAATTTTTTTTATTAGCTATTATTATTATTATTATTATTATTATTATTATTATTATTATTATTATTATTATTATTATTATTATTATTATTATTATCATTATTATATCATATTTTCTTTATTACCATTCTTACCTTTATTATCATCATTAGCATTACTACAATCATTAGCATTATGGTCTCTGATTGTTGGGTGTTGATTTTGATGTCATAATGAATCTGATTACATACTGTGGATTGCATTTTTTATTTGTAGGATTTTGTTGTAGCTGTAGTGCAGTTAGATTTGGTGTGGTTTTTTGCATGTGCGTGATAATTTCCTTAGTCCACTTTGAATTTAGATTAATTTTTTTACTGTCCACTTTCAGTTGGGAAAATTTTCGTCTTTCTTGTAGTTTTTACACATGTCTTAGCACAAGATAAGCTCCAAGCCTGTGGTTGCTCAAGTTTTTATGTTGTAATGTATATCTATGAGTCTTCTTTTTTTTTTTATTCTTCTTCTCTTTTTTTTTTTTTTTTTAACAGAACTTTACACAAAATGACAGACATCTATGATTGCCAGAAAATGTTGAAAAGTAAAGTGGTTTCCCCATACAAGATGAAGTATGTAAATTTCCACTGACTGGCGGCCTTTAATTTTTTAAATAAAGAATTAGTTGTTTTTTGAAGAAAAGACAATAATTAGTAGATATATTCACATATTGCAAAATTGAAGAAAAAGGCAAACTAAAGCAAACTCTCTCTCTCTCTCTCTCTCTCTCTCTCTCTCTCTCTCTCTCTCTCTCTCTCTCTCTCTCTCTCTCTCTCTCTCTCTCTCTCTCTCTCTCTCCCCCCCTCTCTCTCTCTCCTCTCCCTCTCTCTCTCATTGATGAGTTTGTTTTTAGTGTAAATGGCATTATTTTCAACAAATTTGTAATCAGAAGATCACACAGAGTTAGTTTATATATGATACAAAGAAAGCAACAACAAATGAAAAAAAATGATAGTTTATGTTTTACATTTCGCATGAAACGGTTTATCATGTTGCCATACTTTTTGCAAGATTTTGATACCTTTTAAATATACTTTAGTCAAGAACTTAATATTTGTTTAAAGTCCCTTAGGCAAAATTTTGTAATTGTTAATGACAATCTTGGCAAGAATTTAATACTCAAAATTATAACACAAAAATTATTTAAACACAATCTAATGAAATATCGCACAAGCATAATCAATGCATATATCACCAGTTTAATTAATTGAACATGACAATGGAAAACATGACAAAACATTTTGGTAAAACCATTCAACACCCTTTCTCCTCTTCTCTTTTTACCCATCACAGCTTACACTTATTCATTGACATATTTTAGATAAAATACACACACACACACACACACACACACACACACACACACACACACACACACACACACACACACACACACTCTCTCTCTCTCTCTCTCTCTCTCTCTCTCTCTCTCTCTCTCTCTCTCTCTCTCTCTCTCTCTCTCTCTCTCTCTCTCTCTTCCTCTTCTTAGAGATACTTGTGAGAGTTACTTTTGGCAAGAACTTGTTATTGGTTAAATGGAATTTAGCCAAGAATTTGAGACTTGTTAGAGGTCCTTTAGGCAAAATTTTGATAATTGTTAATGATACTTTAGGCAAGAATTTGATACTTGTTGATGATACTTTAGGCAAGAATTTGATACTTGTTACAGGTCCTTTAGGCAAAATTTTGATAATTGTTAATGATACTTTAGGCAAGAATTTGATACTTGTTAATGATACTTTAGGCAAGAATTTGATACTTGTTAATGACACTTTAGGCAAGAATTTGATACTCTTTAATGATACTTTAGGAAATAATTCGATACTTGTTAAAGAAACTTTATTAAAAAAAAAAGAAAATGTAAAGATACTTTAGCCAAGAATTTGAAACTTGTTAAAGGTTCTTTAGGCAAAATTTTTATACTGGTTAAAGATATTTTATGCAAAAATTTGATACTTATCAAAGATACTTTAGGCAAAAACTTGTTACCTGTTAAAGGTACTTTAGTAAAAAAAAAAAAAAAAAAAAAAAAAAAAGAAAAAAAAAAGAAAAAGAAATTAAAAGGGTATTTGTTAAAAATACCTAAGTCCAAAATTTGACACTTGTTAAAGGTGCTTCAGTTAAAAAATTGATATTTGTTTAGGAAACTCTAGTAAAAAAAAAAAAAAACTTGTTAAAGATGATTTAGTCAAGAACTTGATACCTGTTAGAGATAATTTTTTTTTTAAGAAAAGCATGCTTGTTAAAAGGCCTGTACTTTAAATTTTGATACTTGATGGTTATACTTTAGAAAAGAATTTGATACTTGTTAAATAAACTTTAATGAAAGATTCTTTAGGCAAGAGTGATACTTTTTAAAGATATTTTGGTAAAAAAAATATCGATAGTTTAATAAAAATTTTAGTACTTCAAAAAGATACTCTGTCAAAAATTGGATATTTGTAAAAGATACTTTAGGCAAGAATTTGGAACTTGTTAGATATACCTTATCCAGAGTTTAAATATTTATCAAAATCCATTTCAAACAAGAATTTGATACTTGTGAAAGAAACTTTATTAGAATTTTGAAATTAATCAAAGACTTTTCAAGTAAGAGATTGATACTTGTTAAAGATACATCAGTCCAAAATTTCTTATTTTGTTAAAGATACTCTAGTCAAGAATTTGATACTTGTAAAATATACTTTAGTCAAGAATTTGATACTTGTTAAAGATACTTTGGTAGAAAATTTAAAGCTTGTTAAAGAAACTCATAAAAAGTGTGATACTTGGTGAAGATAATTAAGTTAAAAAAAACCTTGATACTTATTAGAGATACTTTAGTCAAAATTTTAGTACTTGTTAAAGAAACTTTAGTTAAGAATGTGATACTTGTTAAAGAAACTTTATGTGATACTTGTTACAGATACTTTAGACCAGAATGTGATACTCGTTAAAATACTTCAAGCAAGTATTTGGAACTTGTTAAATGTACTTTAGTTTAGAATTTGATACTTGTTAAGATATTTAGGCAAGAATTCAATACTTATTAAAGTTAGTATAAGTAAAAAAAAAACCCTTGATTTTTGCTAAATATACTTTAGGTAAGTATTCAACACTTTTCATGATACTTTAGGAAACATGAATACACTTCTTATGATACTTTAGGCAGTAATCAGATACTTATAAAGATACTGTTTGCAAAAATATGATACTTCTTGAAGACCCTGTAGGCAAGAATTGACACTTGTTAATACAATTTTGCAAGAAATTGATAGACGATATTTGTAAGACTTGCACATTATTAAAACATTTTTTACAAGAATGTGATATGTGTTAAAGTACCTTTTGCAGGAGTTGTACACATGTTAAAATACTTTGATCTTTTTCATTTCAGTTATCAGTACAAGAGTTTTTCTTAGAGTATTCTCTTTAATCTTATCATCTATCATCAAAGAACATATTTCTAGCAATGACAGACATTTTAGGGTTTTTTGTTTTCATTTTTAAAACTATTTTTTCTTCTGAAATATCATTCCACTTTTTTCTGTATGCTTGTACAGCCTTGTGTTTTCTATAAAATTCACTTTTTTCACATGCGATATTATGTTTATTTTTCATTATTTTTTATATAGTAAATTCATACACACATTTGTTTTGGTTCTAAGCAAAAGCATAATAAGCATAATAATTGTACCCATAGTGAATATATAGGTTGGTGTTGTTCAACAGTTAGTGATATTCTACTCTTTGATGACTAACTAAACCATTTTTGATATCAGTAAGAAATGTTGTAAAACTTATCAATGTTATCACAAATAAACACTGTTGGAGAGTTCTATCCAGTGGAAGGTGTATTTTTTCCTCTGGTTTTGCTACACTGTCATTTTATCTGCAAATTTATTAACATTAACCAGGCTTTAATATAAAATATTATAGTTGTAGTTCTAGTGTATAGAAAAAAAGGAATGTAACAATTGTCTGGCATGCTAGAATGGATTGTTATGTTGTACCATATCATCATGCTGTGGTAGCAAACGTTTGTGTACCATATATTATACTAGAAGTTTTTCATAGCAGTATTTGGCTGATGGACTGATCTAAGTTTGATTGACATTGGAAAGTAAAAATTTAAGTACCCAATGCTAATTCTTTTAAAGAAATCGGCAGGTAAAGTTAATTTGTAAAATACCTAAATTTAACAAAAAAGACTGATGCTGCTATAACCCATGCAATATACAAGCAATGAACAGTATTTTACTTTCTAACCTTGATATGACAGTAGTACTCACTCATGCAATATTTCATGACTCCAGCTACAAAAATGAGGAAACTTGAGTGCATGACTATTAAATTTTTGTTAAATGCATAAATCAGTGGTGTGTGTGTATCATATACCCGTTGTCTGTCTCCATTGTCACCGTTGAAGCTAGGAGCTCCACGCAATGCCATCAGGGTTTGCCATCTTTTCCATCTCTGCTGAGTTCTACCATCTCCTGTAGCCCTCCCAGACTGCTGATCTCAGTGATGTTGGCAATGTAGGATGTTGGTGGTCTGCCTCTTTTCCTTCTGCCCTTAACTTTCTTTAGAAAACTGTCATCATCAGATTTGTTTGTGTGCATTTTGTGGATTTTTTGGCAAAGATTTCTGTGTCAGTGGTTTTCCATTGCCTTCTGATAATAGCCCTTACCTGTTAGCTTACCCAAGTGGCACTAGGTGGAGGGTAAGGAGTATAGTCGTATAGTAAGGGTAGGACTTGAAGCCTTCAATGCTAAAACAGTGTCAGCTGCCATTAACTACCATCTCACACTTTTATAGATGATTACAACGATTGTTTATCATGCTAGACCACCATCTAACTCAATACAGATTTTTTTTCCACTAAAATTACAATGTTTGATCTTACTGCTGGATTGGTTTTTATTACATTCTACAGATGAATGACAGTGTAACAAAGAGAACAAAAAAATACACCCACTGCTGGGTTGTACTATCCCCCTATTTTGCCAAGCCCAGACTGTGATAAGATCAGAGCTTTTTGTGTGGTTTCTTCCCCGTAGTATCATGGCTGTGATGCAATTTTTTGGTGGAAGAATGATTCTCGGTGTGTGTGATGTGTGTGTGTGTGTGTGTGTGTGTGTGTGTGTGTGTGTGTGTGTGTGTGTGTGTGTGTGTGTGTGTGTGGTCGACGCGTGTGTGTGATGTGTGTGTAATTGGGAGGTACAACTCGTGATTCATGTTTCTGCTATTTCCTATCTAAGTTGGTCGAAACAAGTACTTAAAAAAAATATATCATTTTGATATTTTGAGTATCACAGATGTTAACTTAAAAAAAACCCCAAGAATATAAAAGAAAGTGGTCCAAATATGTTTTCATTCCTCAGCTAGAGCTCCTTGGTTTCCAATGGGGAGATTTTTGTGAATGCAACTGGTTTTCACACACCATTAGGATAGCTGTATTCTGACTTCGGGATAGAATTTTTGTTA
>CM060347.1:22333687-22366187 GCA_030674155.1 Stramonita haemastoma | reverse complement strand
GTGTGTGTGTGTGTCTGTCTGTCTGTCTGTCTGTCTGTCTGTCTCTCAGTCTGTCTCTCTGTCTGTCTGATAGTAGGATAGAGCTGATGTCGATCGCTGTGGCAGACTATTGGAATTTTTTTCTGGTAAACTTGTTTTTTCCAGTTCTGGCACTGAGTTCTATGGCTGAAAATTACTGGTATTGATCTCAGTCTCGATCTATATCTCGATTTCTCTCTGTCACTCTAATTCTGTCTCTGTCTTTGTCTCTCTGTCTGTCTGTCTGTGTGTCTCTCTGTCTGTCATTCTCTCTCTGTCTCTGTCATTCTCTCTCTCCTCTCTCTCTCTCTCTCTCTCTCTCTCTCTCTCTCTCTCTCTCTCTCTCTCTCTCTCTCTCCTCTCTCTCTCTCTCGATATTTTGTTATCTTAAGTCCCTTTTTTTGTAACTGACTTTTCTGTTAATTCTTTTTCTTTTTGGTTATTACTGTTGTTGATTTTTGTTGTTGTTATTTTGTTTTGTTTTGTTTTGTTTGTTTGTTTGTTTGTTTTTTTTTTCTCCATCACCAAATACTAAACAGTTCGGCAACCCCCTTCATGTATGGGGCAATGGCCTTTTTGTGAATAAATCTTTCGAGTTCGAGTTCGAGTTCGAGTTCGAGTTCTCTCTCTCTCTCTCTCTCCTCTCTCCTCTCTCTCTCTCTCCTCTCTCTCTCTCTCTCTCTCTCTCTCTCTCTCTCTCTCTCTCTCCTTCCCTGCCCCCCTCTCTCCCCCTTCCCCTCTCCGTTTCTCGCTTCCCCTCTCTTTGTGTCTCTGTACCTCTTTTTCTCTCCCTTCCTCCTCCCCTCCTTCTTCCCCCCCCCCCCCCTTCTCTCTCTCCACCTCTGTCTGTTTGTCTGTCTGTCTGTCTGTTTGTCTGTCTGTTTGTCTGTCTGTCTGTCCCCCCCCCCCCCCTCTCTCTCTCTCTCTCTCTCTCTCTCTCTCTCTCTCTCTCTCTCTCTCTCTCTCCTCTCTCTCTCTCTCTCTCCTCTCCCTCTCTCTTTCTCTCTCTGCAATTCAATGTATTCCACACATTTATTCTGGCTTCTCTTTGCCTAGACGGGTAATCACGGGCTGCTATGATCACAAACTTTGCAATACAATATTGTATTATAGAACAGGAAATGCATAAAGAGGAAGAGAAAATAAAGTAGAAAAAGTTTATGAAAAAAAGTCGAAAGGAAGGCAGAAAAAAAGAAAGAAAGAAAGAAAAAAAACGAAAGACTGATTTGATATGTAAATAAATGAATGAATAACAAAAGGAAAGAAGAGAAAGCAGACATATAACAAGAAAAGGGAAGAATAAAGAAAAAAAAGAAAGAAAAGACAAAAAAAAAAGAATGAAGGAAGAAAGAAAGACCGAGTGACTAAATGAATGAGAAAAAGAAAGAATGAAAGACGAAACGAAAGAAGAGAAAGGAAATTACACCCCCACCCCAAAAATGATCTATCTATCTATCTATCTATCTATCTATCTATCTATCTATCTATCTATCTATCTATCTATCACTATCTATCTATCTATCTATCTATCTATTATCTATCTATCTATCTATCTACTATCACTATCTATCTATCTATCTATCATCCATCCATCCATCCATCCATCCATCCATCCATCCATCCATCCATCCATCCATCCATCCATCCATCCCTTAGTCTGGCGACCGTGGGGGCACCCCTGAAGACTTGACAACCAGCTCCTTTCATTCCCCTCTCTGTTCTGCCTTTTTCAGGGTTTTGTTGAGTTCTAAGCCTGTCCATTCGCTGATGTTGTCTTCCCATCTCTTCCTTGGTCTGCCTCTTTTTCTTCCTCCTTGGACAGTGCCTTGCAGTATTGTTTTTTGCAAGTCCTTTTTGATTTTGTGACATGCCCATACCATTTAAGTTAAAAAAACAAAACAAACCAAAAACAAAATAAAGAATGAAAAGAATGAGGAAGAAGAAAGAAAAGAAAGAAAAGAAGTAAAGAAAGAAAGAAAAAACGATGGACTGGATGACTTAGAGACAGAAAGAAATAATGAAGGGCAGAACAAAAGGAGATGTACAAAAAGAAAAAAGAGTAAATAAAAAGAAAGAAAAAAAGAAAGAAAAGAAAGGGGAAAAGTGCAGAGAAAGAAAAACAAAGCAAAAGAATAGACAGGAAATATAACAGGAAGAATAATAATGAGAAAGAAAGGAGAAAAGGAAAAAAAAGAGAAAGAAAGGGAAGAAATCAGAAAAACCCCCAAAGAAAGATAGAACAAATTTAGCAAATGAATAAATAAATTAATTAATGAATGAATGAGTGAATGAAAGAAAGAAAGAATGAATACAGTTATCCATAAACCATAAAGTTAGGGCAAAATGAGGAAAAGAAATTGCAACCAAAATATACTGATTAGTATAAACAAAAACAGAACAAAATAACCAAGCAAGCATCATACCAAACATATCAAAAGAGACTTAAAAAAACCCCTCATATACACCTTTTATTTATTTATTTATTCGTTTATTTATTATTGCTTAAATTTTTTTACATGCAATTCTAGTGTTTATGCAGTTTTGTCAATTTTTTCATTCCTTCCCACCAGCACACAGAGGCCTACTCTTCCTGGCTTTAACGTGTGCGCAAGATGTCCTGCGTCCTCTGTCTGTCTGTCTGTCTGTCTGTCTATATCTCCCTCTCTCTGAAACACACACATACACACAAACACACACACATGCATGCGTACACACACAGACATACATATTCATGAATGCATGCACAAGCACATATGCATGCACACATGCGCACATGCATGTATGCACACACACATGCATGCATGTGCATGCACATACACACGCACAGACAATCACACACACGTGTGCAGACATGCATATTCATCTATGCATGCACACACACACACTCACTCACACACACAACACACACACACACACACACACACACACACACACACACACACACACACACGCGCGCGCGCGCGCGCGCGCGCGCGCACGCACGCACGCACGCACACACACACACTTGATTTACTGCCTCAATTTTTGAAAATTGCTATCAATTCATGTGCCACCACAGCTTAGAAGAGAGCAAAAATTCTCAGTACAAGGACAGGTGTCCTAGCAATCAGGATGTATATAGGGAGCCTCACAGGACAGTGACTTTTTTCTAATGTTGTAGTGATAATGCCCTCTTTCAGAGTATGGGCGTGTACACACCCACGATGTACTTAGGTATTTTAGGCTTAATGAGACACTTAAACAATTGTTGGTGGATTTGTAGGACAGACAGATGTCTATTGACACTGCACAGAGTGCGAAAGCTGTTACTGTGTTTTAACTTTATGTCTATATTATATTATATACTATGGTGGGAGAGAGAGAGAGAGAGGGGAGAGAGAGAGAGAGAGAGAGAGAGAGAGAGAGAGAGAGAGAGAGAGAGAGAGAGAGAGAGAGAGAGAGAGAGAGAGAGAGAGAGAACTCGAACTCGAACTCGAACTCGAACTCGAAAATTTTATTCACAAAAAGGCCATTGGCCAATACATGAAGGGGGGTTGACGAACTGCTTAGTATTTTGATGTGAAAAAAATCCAATAACAACAACAAAAATGACCATATAAAAGAAAGAAAAAGTCAGTTACACAAGTATGACTTACGACAACAAAATAGAGAGAGAGAGAGAGAGAGAGAGAGAGAGAGAGAGAGAGAGAGAGAGAGAGAGAGAGAGAGAGAGAGAGAGAGAGAGAGAGAGAGAGAGAGAGAGAGAGGCTTTAACGCTTTAACAATTTATTGTCATTGCCCAACTAGGCCTTTTGACAAGGGAGGTAACACAAATATATATATATACATTTTTTAGAAACAGTAAACAAAAAGTAAAATACGTAATCAATACAATTGAATTTGGCAAAAAGAAATGATCCATCCACTTGTAACAACCTAACTATAACATTGACGTCTATACAAATACAAAACACCTAGTACATGCAAAGCAAAGAAAAAAAGAAAAAGTAAACTGAAATGTAATAACAAACGACCATTTTCGGATCGACCATCCATTCAAATTACATATGATAGATATCAACCTTTTTGAAATCTGCTTTCTCGAGAATATATTGCTCCTATTACTATATCAGTTCGTGTTAATACAATTGGTGGTGACTTGGCTTTGTCTTAATTTTTGTGCTTCTGCTATAAACTTAGCAACAGATTTAATCACATGTTCATTTTCAGATGACAAAATAGAAACAATATCTTGAATTTCTGCAGATTGTAGACTTAGAAAAGTATGTTTAGTACGTATCGTTTCATATGCTTTACATTGGAACAGAAAATGAACTTCATCATCAACATTATGACCACATAATGGACATGGTAACTGTATGGATGTCTCAGTCTGAAACCATCTTTTATTAGCATTAAAACCCAAAGTTCTTAACCTGAATCGAGCATATTAATCCTGTGCCATTTATCATTAATTACTTTTAGATATTTTTCCGTCTGAAAGACGGATTTGAAAGAAAAGAACCAGCTATATTTATTTTTACTTTCCATATCTGAATGCCAGTTTTGCTTAAAAGAGCAAATAAGCCTATCTTTAAATTCGGAAAGAAACTGACGTTCACTACCTACTTCCTGAAACATCCACACAATCCCAAAGCCATGTTCCGACAAAACTCTTTTAACCTGATAAGCCCAGTTCTCTTTACCCAATTCCATCTGTATAATCAACATTTCATACGACTGTCTGCACAAACGTGTTTGTGGAAGTTTCAACAGTTTTAACCAATATTTAATACCTTTCACAAAAGTTCTTATATATAAAGGATATCTTCCTGTCTCTCCATAAAGTACAGTATTAGATGAATGTATTGGTACATTTAAAAAACGTTTCATGGCATATGTGTGAACTTTTTCCATTTGTGTATTTACCTTAAATCCCCATATTTCTGAAGCGTATGTAAGCAAAGGCTCAATTTGTGTGTCAAACAATTTCCAGAAAAGGGAAAAGTCTATCGTACTAAGCTTTCGTAGTGTTTTCAAAATTTCTATTACACCTTTTTACCCCTTCCTACAAGATTCTTCCCATGCAAAATTTAAACTTAGCCTTGTTGAAAATATCATCCCTAAATATTTATAAGTATTGGCTATTTTGACTTCAGCATTCCCATAAAACCATTTTTCATGAACTGATAAATGTCCACCCATTCTAAAAACAATAATGTTTGTTTTATCCATATTTACTGATAAATCAAAACGATCTGCTTCCTCTTTTAAGATATTTAACTGATTTTGTAAACCAATAACAGTCTCAGACAAAAGAATAATATCATCAGCAAAAAGTAGTAAAAATACCTCAATTGCTCCAGGAATCATTTGAATACCGTGCTTTCCTTTTTTAGATAGCTCAATAGCTAGTTCATTTGTAAAAAATGAAAACATTTGTGGACTTAAGATACAACCCTGCTTCACTCCCTTGGGGCATTCAAAAAAATCGGAATATTTGTTCCCTGCACGCACACATGCTAAAACTGAATCATAAATAGCTCTAAGGGCGGAATAAAGTTTACCATTAACACCAATTTTTCGGAGTACATTCCATAATATATTTCTGTTCACAGAATCGAAGGCCTTTCTAAAGTCCACAAAGGCAACGTATATTTTTTTCCTGGAAAGCAAATGTTTTTGAACAAGAGAGTATAAAGTAAATATACGATCTACAGTGCTGTACTTTGCTCTAAAGCCCGCTTGCTCTTCAATTAATTTTTCTTCATTATCTGCCCATTCAGTTAATCTTTTATTCAAAATGTGAGTGTAAAGTTTACTTAATATACTTGTGAGAGCTACTCCACGATAGTTGTCAGGATTATTAATATCACCTTTTTTATGAATTGGAATTATTATGGACTTGGCCCACTCTAAAGGGAAAGCACCTGTTTCAAACAGATGGTTAAATAGCTGAGCAAGAAAAGTAATTACTGTGGAGTTAGTGAACTTGAGCATTTCTCCAATTATTTTATCTGGACCAGCACTTTTTCCTGTTTTTAAATGTTTAATAGCATCAAAAATCTCATTATGAGATATAGCATTGTTAAACAATGGTTCAAATATTTCATCCTCCTGTAGTACATCCACATTCTCTTGTGTTTCTGCACAATTAAAGTCATTAAAGACCTTCAAAAAGTGATCATACCACTGTTGAATAGTTATATCATTATTTACTAGTGACTTACGGTTAACCGATCTAATAACAGACCAAAACGTTTTGGAGTCCTTAGAAGAAGTTTCAAGTTTCTCTAATCTCTTATTGTTAAAATCTCTTTCTTTTGTTTTTCTTAAATGGATGTATTCTTTTCTAGCATTAGTGTAAATTTGTCTTTTTTCTGTTTTATCCTCATTTGTTTTACAACGTTGAAATCTTTTTAATAATCTCTTAACTTCTTGTTTCTTTCTTTCACATTCAGCATCAAACCAGTCATTACATTTTTTTCTACCTTTACTAACTGTTCTAACCATGCATGCAGCAGCTTCACATAAGGCTTTAACAAACTGATCTAAGCTATCATTTATATCTGTGTTCAATAGTTGGGAAGCTACTTCTATGCTTTCTTGAAATTCTGCACTATTAAGCTCTTGTTTATATATTTCTACAAAATCTTCTGACCATATGATTTTTTCTACACTCTCTTGTTCTCTACTTTCAATACTGGTGCATTCATTATTTACTTTCCATGTTGTTTCAACAGGGAGGTGCCATGAATAAACACATTCTCCATTACACATATTAAAACATGATAATATTTCACTAGGAACAAGAAAATAGTCAATCACACTGCAGCCATTAGGAGAAACAAATGTATACTCCCCTTCCCTATCTCCCTCACAACAACCATTCAGAATCCCCATGTCAAACATAAAGCATAAATCTAACAAAGACCTGCCAAAATTGTTTATCATGTCATCTTTAGAAGCACGCACACAAAGTTCATCATTCATATTGTCATACTCAACATCATCCATATAATTTGACATGACTTCAATGTCGGCTTGTTCTTGACCTGTCCTGGCATTCAAGTCTCCTAAAATCATGAAATGAAAATCATTTTTTTGAAAATACTGCAATAATGCTTCCTCTAATAATACAACACCATCCTTAATTAGTTTTTCATTGTAAATAGGACCACCTTCTGGCACAACATAGCACGCTATCAAAATAACATCTTTTTCTAAATTGAAAATACTTTTGTCTACTCTAATAGCAATAGTGTTGTCACACTCTATTTTAATTTCTTCAACATATTTTTCTAAAGTCTTTCTCACTAATAAAAGCACTCCTCCAGAATTCCTTCCATGATGTGAAAGTTTTTTAGCAGGGACATAAAACTTTAGATAATCAAGAAAAACACCACTGTAATCGAAATTAGAGTCAAGAAAAGTTTCTGTGAGGCAAACAAAATCGAACTTATTTACATAGTTTATAAAAGATACATCTTTTAATTTACTGTACAAGTTTTCTACATTATAATTCAAAAATGTGTATTGACATGGATGGCCGGGCCTGTCCTAGCTCTTTCTCAAGCTGCTAGGGCGCTGACTCCTACGACAGTTTTTGTTGTCACTGGCTACTTTGCCGCGAGCAGACGACTTGCGCGGAGGGTTACGCAGGAAATCCCGCATACCCGTCTGCTGGTAGGACAGAGGCCCGTCACGTGCAGCACGCCCCTCACCGTCAGCAGGACACGCCACGTCACAGCGGGGGGAATCCCCGCCAACCGGCGCTGAGCTGTGGCGTTCACCTCGTGGAGTCGCCCCGTGGTTGCCATGGAAACGCCCACCCGTACTGCCTTCGGTGACGTCACGCCTGTAGTGGTCCCGTGCTGTCCGTGGCCCAGAGCGAGAGGAGGAGGGAGAAGGGGGCCTGCCGCTCGTCATCTTCTGTCGGCTGCCAGGCGTGGGGCCACCCTCTGACGTCACGCTCCCTCCACCGGTGAGGAAAGGGGAATCCCCGTGTTGACTGCGTTGTGAGGAGGGGACAGGCGTGGAGGACTGATGTGCACCCCCACTCTCCACCACCTCTGCGTAGGATCGGGGGTCTGGAAGGCTGGGCCCAATCACCATCTTCCCCCTGTGGAAGTACGCCCTCTTCCCCTCCATGCATGCTGCAGCCACCATCTGCGCCTGTGCCCTGGTCAGGTCGTTGGCCACCCTGACACCTTCATCTTGCAGTTTTTGCCTCAGATCTTTGCCAGTCAGAATGTTCATCTTGTCTCTCCATCTACTGAACTTGGCGATCATAGGCCTGGGTTGTCCATCTCGTGCCTGCCCTGTTCGGTGTGCTCGGCTATGTCGTCTACAGTCCAGGTCTTGTGGTCATCCACACTGTTCAGCACATCGATGACGGACTGAGCACAGGAGTCGTGGGTTTCTCTGGCAGTTTGTTGTGGTATGCCAAATAAGCGTAAATTATCTCTTCTTGAGAAATCTTCCAGCCTGTCCGTGTCTGATTTTAGTTGTTCAATCTCTGACTTCATGCTCCTGATGGTATCGTTCAGTTGTTGCATCTCTTCTCTGTCTTCCGTTCTTTCCTCAAACAGCTGATGTATATCTTCTGTCATTTCTGTGACTGTCCCTGCCAACTCTCTTTGATCTTTTTCAAGCCTGTCACATCTTTGATTGATTTCTTCACACTGTTGCTTTACTTGCAGAAGTTCGTTTTTGATTTCCCCTAAATCACTTCTGATGACGCTAGTTTGTTCTGTAAACTGCTGCTGTATATTTTGCATTATTGTGCTCATCAGATTGCTGACATCAGTTGGTGTATTCGGTACTGCATCCGTTTTGCCTTTTGCTTCCGTCTGTCCATCCGTATTTGGCCCTGGGTTGGTTTCTATGTCCCCGCTTAGCAACAACTTGCGTAGGGACAAGGCAGCGTGCTGCACACAACAGGCCACGAGGAGCACGTGCACGTACAATCCAGACTGACCCGCTGGCCCACTGACACTGTCACATGCATCTGTCATCTCCTGCCACGTTGTGTCTTTTGAAATACAATTCCACTCAAGACAAACATAGTCGAATGACACAAATGTGTCTAAATTCCTGATGAAAGAGTTAATCAAAAAAATCAGCATGGCACAGCACACATAGCTAACCACGACATCAGCTGTTGATAGACGTGTCTCAGTGTCAGTGTTTTTTTTCACCTGTGCAGAGTTTGTTGACATCTTTTTATAGAAGCCTGACACTCGCTGACATTTTGCAGCAAACACCCCAATTGCCGCCCTCCACATCACCAAGTCCACCATTTTGAGGTAGTTTTATGCAGTGGTGTATCTTATGAAATTGTAGTACAAGTAACAGGTCGTAACATTCCTTTAAGACGTTGTGGCACACACAGTTTTACGCCGCGCCTCACATGCACTGCCGCCTGGACGCCATGTTTTATCGTCCCCCCCGAGAGAGAGAGAGAGAGAGAGAGAGAGAGAGAGAGAGAGAGAGAGAGAGAGAGAGAGAGAGAGAGAGAGAGAAGAAGAGACAGAGACAGAGAGAGACAGAGAGACAGACAGACAGATAAACAGAGAGACAGACAGACAAAGAGAGGCAAAGAGAGACAGACAGAAAGGCCACTCCCCCAAACGCACGCACACACACACACACACACACACACACACACACACACACACACACACACACACACACACACACACGCACAACACAACACAACACAACACAACACAACACAACACAACACACACACACACACACAACACACACACACACACACACACACACACACACACACACACACACACACACTCAATGTACCATCTGGAAATAAAAATTTGACTTGACTTGACTTGACACTCAAACAATGATCACGCAAAACGTATTATCTCGCCAAATAACTTCTATCACCCAATGTCTCTGCAGACAAACTGGCCCTCATAATAATTGACATTGCATTTTCAAACTCCTTGCTCTTTGGCTCGCGTGTGCATGCAACTGATGTCAGAGCTGATTTATGGCAACAAGACGTGATGAATCCTTTGACAGCTCGACTTCTCTGTGACAAAAAGAGGGGGTGTATTTTGGAAGGGAGACAACTTTGTGTGAAAAAAAAATTCTTTGGGTTACCAAAGATTACCTCCCATGTAAATATTTGTGTGTGTTTATTTATTTATTCATTTATTTATATTATTCTTTTATATCGAGGATAATGGGATAAGCGCTCTTGTGCTTTTTTACATTCAGTCCCCGTGTGTATGCAGTTTTTTGTTTTTTTTCAAACTTTTAAAAAATCTTTTTTTGTTACATAGTTATACAAAATGAAAAAAACATATCAACGGTTTTGTTGACAGTGAAAGCGCAAAGAAAAAAGAAAAAAAACTAAGAAATGAGAGAGAGAGAGAGAGAGAGAGAGAGAGAGAGAGAGAGAGAGAGAGAGAGAGAGAGAGGGTCTCATAGGGATATAGAGCAGAATCAGAACATAATTATGTGGGTTGATATATCATACACATATATACATACATATATGTACACCCATATATATACACACATATACATATATATATATACATATGCATTCTGTATATCAAAACAAGTGTATGCAGTTATTGTAAATATCATGTGTTCCCACCGGAAAGTGGAACAGGATTTAACGTGTGCGCAAGATGTTTTGCGTGCGTTCACACAGGGGGCCTCAGTTGATAGTCTCATCGGAAGGACTTTGGGGGAGAGTGGAGTCAGCACTGTGTGTGTGTGTGTGTGTGTGTGTGTGTGTGTGTGTGTGTGTGTGTGTGAGTGTGTGTGTGTGTGTGTGTGTGTGTGTGTGTGTGTGTGTGTGTGTGTGTGTGTGTGAGTGTGTGTGTGAGTGTGTGTGGTGTGTGTGTGTGTGTGTGTGTGTGTGTGGTGTGTGTGTGTGTGTGTGTGTGTGTGTGTGTGTGTGTGTGACTATGATCTACAATGCAGTCCTCGGCAGCCTATAAATGCAATGCACGGTATCTTCATACACCGGCTTTTACCCCATTGTCTATATTTGAGGGTGGTGAGAATTTCGATGCCGCACTGTGTGAAATTAAAATACCTGTCTCAAATGAAATTTCTACCAACACTAAACTGAGCTACTTGAATTCAGAACCAGTGTCCAGGACAGGGAAAAAATTCGAAGACGTTGTAGATGTGTGTGTGTGTGTGGTGTGCTGGTGTGTGTGTGTGTGTGTGTGTGTGTGGTGTGTGTGTGTGTGTGTGTGTTTCTGCTTGCCTGCACGTGTACATAAAGCACATCTGAATGATAGGTTGAAGTTTAAAATTCTAAGAGTATTTGTAGGATTCATTTAGAATTGTGTATACACAACAGTTTATGTTTCAAAGCTTGTACATTTGCAAATAAGTACACTAGGTTGTTCTTGTGGCATAAAATCTCTACGTTATGGTGTGTCATATGCTGTGTTACGGTAAGTTATGTGTTGATATAGCAAGCATAGAAACAGGACTGAAAATTCTGACACACACACATTCAAGGGAATATTTCTCCTTGAGGTAGCTTTGATACCTATTCTTCTCCCCCAAATCCCTCAGATTAGACTATAAGCCGGGTCCATGTGTCCAAATAAAACAAAATAGGCCTATCCCACATGCACTTTAAGATCCTGTCCGCTTTTGTGAAGAGTAAGCCAATGCGTGCCAGTAGAATGATACATTTATTTAGAAAGAAAAGGCAAGGATGAGTGTTGTGTTTAGATATCATTCCCGAAGTTGGAATGTGGCTACATTGATGGTGGGCAGCTGTTGCATATGCAAAAATTCATCATTGGCGAATGTGGAGCTCTACCGAGGAACAGAGGACAATGCAGAGGTTCATGTCAGAAGCTTCACTGTGTCTGCACTCCCCAACAATGAGCAGCTGAAGAAATACAGTGACGACAAAAGAAGTATGAGCCAGAAGAAAACGTTGTCAGTTGTCAGTGATGTCAGCTAGGTGCCATGGCAGACTACATTATAACGGTGTTGTGTTGTGAAATGTTGTGTTGAAAATGTTTTCAACAATAACAAGCCCTAAGTATCACAACTTGCACTCTCCTGAAAAGGAAAATTTTTCTCTGGAGTCGGAGTAGGGTTGCTTATGTGGTGATGCACTTAAAAGTCATGCGTGCAAACTTCTCATGCAGTGTGTACTTTAAATCTCACTGTGATTCCAAGGAATGAGTCCGAGTTCATGTTCTGGGTGACCCCGGCTGTGAAGTTAGGGTACATGTAACAACAACAAAGTACATGCAACAGCAACAGTGGAGAAAAGTCTGCCTTTAACCTTCTTGATCTGTGACAACAACAATAATAGCAACAACAACAACAAAGTGGAGAAAAGTCTGTCTTTAATCATCTTGATCTGTGACAACAACAATAACAACACCACCACCAACAACAACACAGGGGAGAAATACCTCACCTTAATCTTCTTGATCTGTGACAATACCAATAACAGCAGCAAAAACAACAACAACAACAGCAACAACAAATGGGAGAAATATCTCACCATAACCCTCTTCATCTGAGACAACAGCAATAACAATAACAACAACAACAACAAAAGGGAGAAAGGCTTCACCTTAACTTTCTTGATCTGTGACAACAACAACAACAACAACAACAACAACAACAACAACAAAAACAAAGGGAGAAATATTTCACCTTAACCTTACTGATCTGAGACAACAACAACAAGTAGTAGGCACCCATCAGTCTCGAAGACTATGGAGTTGCGCTCTAAGACTAGAGCGCAAAGCCTGGGCAAGTATGCATGGAGGGCAAGCTGTTACCCATGCAACAGACCCCCCCTCTCCACGGCACTGGAATGATCCATTGGAAAGGCAATGACCGATACGAATGGTTACAGTACCGTCGCAGGACCCACCAGAACGTTGCCATATACAGCCTGAAGCCGCCCTGGGACTCCAACTCCCCGATTTTTCCTCAGAGATGGTGTCTAAATACGACATCTGTGTGCATGCTGGTTTGTTATAATTTTGCCATCCGCTCCTACCGGCACACGATGGCCTGCTCTTCCGAAAGGCGGAACGGGGTTTTAACGTGTGCGCAAGATGTTCTGCGTGCATTCGCACACGGGGCCTCATCCGAATGACTTTGACATTCAGTTCGACTTTTTCGTCAAACTGGGAAGAAAGGGCGAGGCTGGGTACGAACCCAGAAACTCACGGTTTACATATTGGGAGGCAAACGTCTTAACCATCCTGCCACCGTCCTTCCTAAAAACAACAAAGGGGAGAAATATCTCACCTTAATCTTCTTGATCTTTGAAAACAGCAACAACAACAAAAGCAAAAGGGAGAAATATTTCACCTTAACCTTCCTGATCTAAGACAACAACAACATCAACAAAGGGGAGAAAGATCTTACCTTATCCTTGATCTGTGACAGCAGCAGCAACAACAACAACGACAAAGGGGAGAAAGATCTTACCTTATCCTTGTTGATCTGTGACAGCAGCAACAACAACAACAACGACAAAGGGGAGAAAGATCTTACCTTATCCTTGATCTGTGACAGCAGCAGCAACAACAACAACAACAACAACAACAACAGCAACAATGGGGAGAAAGGTATCACCTTAACCTTCCTGATCTGTGACAACAGCAGCTGACCTCAACAGCAGGCACCCGTACTCTCCATTATGACAACTACCTGCTGTTGATGCCAACCACTGGGCAGTACTTTTCCATCACTCACATAAAATGTAGTTTTTACACAACGAGTCAGCAGGGAATATTTCAGAGTGTGTCACTGATAGATTTAGACCATCACACACATAACGTGTAGTTTTTACACAACCAGTCAGCAGGGAATACTTCAGAGTGTGTCACTGATAGATTTAGACCATCACACACATAACGTGTAGTTTTTACACAACCAGTCCACAGGAAATATTTTAGAGTGTGTCGCTGATAGATTTAGACCACTGATACTCACGTGGTAGGGAGAAAAGGGGGTAAATAACAGCCTGCAATAGTAATGCTACTCGCAGGTAACAGAGTGTTGATAAAAAGTGCTGTCTCCTTTTGTAGCAGACAAATTATCTGATTAACTTGACAATGATACCAGTGCTACTCTTTGCAAGAAGGAAAAGTTGAACAAGTAATGTTGAAGTGAGCCAAATATTAAAAGCTGAGTAAAAAATTATGTATTTAGAGAGGAGAGTGACTCAGAAGAAAACATGCCACTTACTACATTCTTGCAAGCATAGTGACCTGTGCTACACAAACTGACAGTAGAAAATTTTGACACTCCAAGAAGGGATCATGTTCTTCTTTGACACTAAAATGCATCATCTGTTGTCATATTCATGCATGGTTTGTGAGTGTAGTATAAACCATACATTTACCTGTGACTGCTGACATATTAGGTAGCAATAACAACAAAATTTGTAATATGATGACCAGACACACAAACATGCTTATAATTGCAAGTAAGCACCAAAACGTATCCAGCTTGTGGAAAACGTTCACTTTGATCACTTGCCATGCACACACACACACAATTGTTTTATTATTTAAGAAACACAGCACACAGTTCTTGTCATGAGTAAAGTTACACAGTTTGGGGTAGAAAACCTCCAAATAAGTCAAACTGTACAAACCGTTTAGCTTTGTTAGAGTTCAACAGAAGAGATTAAAAGAAAATGCAGACGTGATACCAATGTTAGAATAAGATGTGCTGGAGTCTGGAGACTGAACCACATCGTGTTGGTGCCTGTTTTAAATCCCTTTCTGGACATCAGACTGAAGCAACTAGGGAGTCTGAACATTCATAAATTCTCTATCCTTTAATGCTTGCAGATCAATCTGAATTATTATCTTTCTGAACTTAGGAAGGTTTCATGTTTTCCATAGAGATGTAACTGTGAAGGACTGTTAGGAGGAAGAGCTACAGAAGCTGGTCAGTCTCTTTGCCCATGCCTGAAAGAAGTCTGGACTCACAATCAGCATGAAAAAGACCAATGCAATGTCAGGATGTTCCAGCACCACATCAATCTGTATCAATGAGGAAGTGCTTTAAAACATTCACCATGTCATCTGTACCTGTCTCTTGACAAGGAAACTGATTCATGCATTACCAAAGCTGCTGCACTGATGTTAAAACTTGTCAAGAAAGTATGGGACAACAGAAGTCTTGCCGAGAACACCAGCCTCAAGTCTTTATGTTTTGGAGTTAGAAACTACATCGTAGGGTCCACCTTGCCATACGCCAGATAGGTGTGTTTAAACTGAACTGTGGAGCATCAGGTCAACTCCGCAGTTCTGCTGCAAACACACCTTCCTCATTGTCCTGCAACATTAGAAGGTATTGTAAAAGTGTAAAGGGGAAGGTGTGTCCATAAGGTATTTACATCTTGCAAACACAACAACGTCCTGAAGATTTTCCCCTTGATTTCAATAACTGGTTATTCTTAGAATTCTTTCTATAAACAATTACCTAAAACTATGTCCCCCCCACCCCCATCCCCGTGGGATGCTGAGGGCCTGTCAGTATGAACAGAATCCCCACCTTCTAGAAAATCTCTGCTAGGGACTGTAAAGTCCGGACTGGAAGGTTTCAAATTTGAATCTCTTAAGAGTTATAGGACATTTTGGACTCCAGCTGGCTTCTACCCAGAGTAAGTGTGCTGTGGGTTGACTGGGAAGACTGGGACCACACAACTGACCATCCACTTTATAGAAGCGTGTTTGTGAGTGATGCTCAAATTACCTGACCAACACATCAGGCATCTGTATCTCTTGAGATCGGTTGATGCTGGAATATATTGTGATAGTAAGCGTGGAGTACAACCCTGTCAAGTAATCTGAAAACACATGTACTTCCATAGCAGCATCACTAGTCATCCTTGTTATCATTGATTATCATGCAATGAAAAAAGTGCCTCTTATTCCTAGCCCCACTTGCTCTAGTCTCATAACGACTTCAGATTTGGTTCTTGCAAACACTGTCATTAGGAGGGGGCTTGGTAGGTGGTGTCCGGTGTATGTCAGCTCAGAACAGGCGCCACTGAACACCTGCAAAGTGACCAGCAGCAGTGCAGGATCCCTCTGGCTGGTGGCCCTATGGCATCCTGATATTGATGATCTCTCTTTGGACTTCTGACACAGAGGGTGAGACATAACGAATCTGGATATGGCTGTGGTGGGGAGATTGAAAAGAGGGGCGTGAAAACAGCAGTATGGGCACATCACAGGTGAGGAGACAGGGCACAAGAATTATGTGTTAGACATTCTCTCTTTTCTATCCCTTTGTTTTTACCTTGTTGCATTAAACATTGCTTTTTACACATAGTATAATTATTACATATATATGAACAACGGTGATCAGTCAGCTAGGCACCAGTTTAAAGCTTCTATAGTGCTCAAAGACATCAATCACTAGTATGACTACTACCTTGTTTCTTCCCTTCCTGTCATCATCTTTTTATCAATTTGTCTTTGTGGTCTGTTCTCCTGTCCCCCCCCCCCCATTAGTCTTAAAGACGATTGTCTTATAAACAGATTCATCATATCATCATCATCATCATCATCATCATCATCATCATCATCATCATCACCACTTTTCCTCTATTTCATTTTCATCCACCTTTTATCTGAAGACAGATGTAGTGGGCCAATGGCACATAACGGCAGTACAATGCATATACAGTGATGGATGTATATTCAAAAAGTATTAAATGATGGTGTACTACTTGTAAAGTCCCACCAGGCTGGTAGATTGCTGAGCCATGTGCATTAGAGGGACTGGTGGTCACTTTGTCCCATTGTGGGGAATCAGTTGTCACCCACTCTGGTTTGTTTCTGGCTTTTCTCTTTTTTCTTGCTAATGTGAGAACTTCAGCACTAGTGAAGGTTTGGTTGATCTTTTCCCTTCTTTCCTGAGTTGATTTAGGCAGCCTCTGTGTACACTTTCTTCATGTCATTTCAGATCTCTTCCAATGGAGCCTCATTTTCACTTCAGTCATTCAGAACTACTTCACAATGATTGATTGTTTCAATTTTATGAGCACTTCAGTTTAACACAGCTTGTCCATGAAATATTTGCAGGGTCCAGGTGTTTAGTGAAACATATTCATGGGTATCTGGAGGTCACAAGGGAGCTCTGAACAGGCTCAGAACTGTTTATCAGATTTATTAAGCCTTATAACCTTATCTCCAGGAAAACTTTTTCACATTGGATGAAAACGGTGCTTGAAATGGCATGTACAGATACCACTAAATTTGGAAGCCACAGGACACGTGCTGCTAGAGCTAGTGCAGCTGCCTGTCACTGTGCCTCCCTTGGGTCAGTCATGAAGCTGTGGGCTGGAGTAGTCAGAAAACCTTTTGTACTTATAACCAAAAAGCTGTTACCTCAAACTTTGCACGGTCAGGTTTGGACACCTACCTTACAAAACAATAATGTGTCATATCTGGCTTGGACTATGTTGTACATAGTGAGTCTTCCTTGAACAATGCTTCTTCAATTTGTTACAGACCTGTTTTTTTTTCACTGGATGAGGTGTGGGATGTGTCTTGTGAGTTCACTAGGTTGTTTAAGTCTCAAGTGATTTCTTTGTATGAGAAATAGATGATAAATAATTTTATGATTAATCGAGGCTTATGCTAGGCAGGTGGGATTTAATTGGATTATTTCGAATCTATTGGAGAGAAGAGAAATTACCTGCCCTCCCCAATGATTTGAGATAGTTTTATAAATTTAATGAGACACCTGTAAGTTGAGGTTAAATTGGGATTATTTAGAGTCTAGTTTGATTATGATTTGTATCAATATGCCTGTCAGTATTGTAATTGCCGGTGACACGTCACTTTAGCGCCAGCACTACAGCGCCATACCTTTCAGCGCCACCATTTCAGCGCGGCGTCTTTTCAGCACCGTACTTTTTAGCGCCGTACACTTTAGCGCCCGTGGGGGAAAAGGAGGGAATGTCGGGGAAGGGGGTAAGAGAGAGAGAAGAGGAGAGAGAGAGAGAGAGAGAGAGAGAGAGAGAGAGAGAGAGAGAGAGAGAGAGAGAGAGAGAGGTTGTGAGTGGTGTGATTGATATTCAGACGAGTTATATGAGACGGAGTTATATGTTATAATAATGACATATCAATAAAAATCGAAATTTTAGAAAAATGAACTTAACTCTGTGTGTGTGTGTGTGTGTGTGTGTGTGTGTGTGTGTGTGTGTGTGTGTGTGTGTGTGTGTGTGTCTGATACGCTTTATGGAGAAAGAAAGGTAAAGAATAGATTCTCTCTCTCTCTCTCTCTCTCTCTCTGTGTCTCTGTCTCTGTCTCTCTCTCTCTCTCTCTCTCTCTCTCTCTCTCTCTCTCTCTCTCTCTCTCTCTCTCTCTCTCTCTCTCCCCCTCCCTCTGTCTTCCTCTAGCGCCATAATGTACGGCGCTACAAAGTACAGTGCTAAAATTTCGCCACGCTGAAGTGTACGGCGCTGAAGTATCCTCGCGCTGAAGTGTACGGCGCTGAAGTATCCTCGCGCTGAAGAGTATGGCGCTGAAGTTCTGGTGCTGAAGTGCTGGCGCTGAAGTGACATGGAACCGTAATTGCCCTTCAGGGATGATTAAAGTGTTTTTGACTTGACTTGACTTGACTTGACTAGGGATGGGGAATGAGCAATTACGTGAGTTGCGATGTGTGCGTATCTGGCCTGTATTTAGACGTGAATGACCTTTAATATAAATTTAACTGACAATACCTAGGCGGGTAAAGAAAGATCATTAAGAGCTGAGATGGGTGGGCACATAATTGCTCATTTCCCATCCTTAGACTCTAAATGTCCTGATTTAACCTCAACTTACAGGTAAGTCTCGTTAAATTTATAAATTATTCATCATCTAGCAATGAGTCATTCACAATCACGTGAGACTTCAGAGTTAGAGGTCATGAGAGCTGAAACAGTCTTCTCAATAATTAAAATCACTAGCTGATAAGTATCAATGGTCTATGTTAATAACCATCAACACCAAATAACCACAAGATAAGTTTAAACTACTGATAAATGGCCTTCAATAAGTTAATTGCCTTCCCTGGGTCCAGCTAAGATTAAAAGACAGCAAACACTTCCACCTACCTTCTCTGGGTCCTGTTTGACCAATGTCAGTTTTACTGCTTATTTACAAAATTGTCCAGCACTGACTGTCCCAAGGTCTTCTTCACAACCGGTTTGCAGTAGAATTTCACAAAGGTATTCTTGGAGGACCATCCAGCTGCTCTCATTATGCAGTCAATAGGCACATCTCTGTTGAATGCTGCCGATGTGCTTGCTGCTCTGGTGCTGTGAGCGGAAAACTGGTTGATATCTACCCCTGCTAACCGTAATACAATTTTCATCCATCTGGATATAGTGTCTCTTGAAACCTCGCTGTGGGGTTCTTCAAATGAAATAAAGAGTTGCTTCCATTTCCTCAAAGGTTCTGTTACCTTCAAATATTGTTTCAGGTAGGTAACTATACACAAGTTTCTATTTTCAAAGGACTGTAGTTCTAAGGGTTGTACATGTGACCCTGGTTTGGTTTGCTTTAAACACAGCACTGAACACTAATATACATTTGTCCTCTTTCATCTTTACTTCGTCACATTTTAATACATGGATTGTTTGGCCTCTCTGGCCTGAAACAAGAGGTAACAATATAATCAGTCTGAGGGACAACTGTTTAAGTGACAACTCTTCTACACTAGGCCAACCAGCTAAATACTGTAGGACAGTGTCTCCATCCCAGGTTTCCTGATATTTAGGGATAGACGGTCTATTTTCAAATACCCCTTTCACTAAACGACACACTAGTGGGTGACTACCCACTGCTTCAGTACCTGGTCTGTGCAAATAAGCTGAGACTGCACTGTGGGCTAAATTCACAATACTGTGACTAGCTCCAGAAGAGTATAAATCTGATAAAATATTGATTACATCAATGTAAGATGGGTTTGAAATACCCTGCTATCTGGAAACTGTTTCCATTTCTTAACGTAGGAGTCATATGCTTTCTGTGTAGATTGTCTCCACGAGTTCATGACTAGATCTGCTGCTCCACTACTTATCCATGAGCTAGCTAGATGGCACCTGAGATCTTGCAGACTAGCAGGTGAAGCCTCATCAGCTGGACCAGGCGATGGACTGCTTCTGGTTGGCTGGGAAGGTGCAGTAAGTTTTTTTCTGCAGGTCAGGCGCACAGGCTCTGCTGTCAGCAACCGTAAGAGTATTGAGTACCAGGCTTGAGTTGGCCAGTCTGGAACCACCAGGACACCCGAGCTCCTGTCTCTCTGCACCTTCTGAAGGAGTCGGGTGATGACACTGAATGGGGGAGAAGCATAGAAATGTATGTCTTTCCATGAGAAACTTAAAGTGTCAATCACTTCTGCAGCTGGGTCTGGCCTGAAAGATACAAACCTTTTCAACTGTGTATTTAATCTTGAAGCAATCTTGAAGCAAACAAATCTGTCAGGTACTGCATTCAGCTGACTAAGAGCAGCCTGCAGAAGATCACTGTTCAACATCCATTCTGTATCTAGGTTAACCTTTCTGGATTCTGCATCAGCCACAACATTCTCCAAGCCTGGGATGTGAGCTGCACTGACAAATATACTGTGTTCAATACACCATGACCAGATAGTATGTGTTAGTTCATTACAAGAATCAGAGTGGGAAGTACCCATATGATTTAGGCATGCAATGGCTGTGGTATTATCCAGCATAAGTCTAACATGTTCTCCTTGAAGCTGTACCTGGAAGGATTTCAGGGCAAAAAATGCAGCTTTTAATTCTAAGTAGTTAATGTGGAACAACCTTTCCTCTGGTAGCCATACCCCTCCAGATGGGACTCCCTCACACACACACACAGCCCCAGCCTTGAAGACTTGCATCAGAATGGACCACAATGTCTGCATCTGAACAATACACTTCATTAAAAACCTCATTTATATTCTCTATCCACCATGCTAGCTCCTTTCTACCAGCCTTAGAAATCTGCATCATCTAATCAAAGTTCCCTCTGCTTTCTTTTAGTGCCCTGCATTTATCTTTCTCTAACTTCCTGTAATGCAGGGGTCCAAATTTTACTGCAGGAAAACTGGACACAAGAAGACCTATAACTTTGGCTAATTCTCTTATTGAAACATTGAGTGATTTAATCAATCTCTTGCAGCTTAGGATGATATTTTCTTTCCTTTCTGGGGTCAAGGTGACAGTCACTGAGATTGAGTCAATGATGACTCCTGGATACTGAATCTTAGTGGTGGGCTGAAAAACTGATTTTGTTGGGTGTACAATGAATCCCAATTTACGTAATGTGCCCAGTGTCTCCCTGACATTATCCTGGCACTGTGCCTTTGTTGTGCCAATAAGCAAGGAATCATCACAGAAAACTGTGGAGGTATGCCCTTTCTGTCTTAAGGTAGCAAAATCTGGCTTCATGAGTTTTGTGAACAACTGAGGTGCCAGTGCTAATCCATTTGGAAGTGCATTAAATTCATAAACACATCCTTTCCATTCAAACCTCAACAGCTTTCGGTGTTCCTTGTGTATTGGCACTGAGTAGTAAGCATCTTTCAAGTCCAAGAGGCCATGAAACAGTTTTTGCTTACCAAAGCCAAGTCTGTGGCAAAAGTGTCCATCTTAAAATGGTGATAGGTGACTTCTTCATTAAGACTTTTAAAATTCAAGATCATTCTATGTGATCTATCCTTTTTTTCTGCTGAGTGAAGATTGGTGAAAACACTTCACCTTGACTGTGTTCACATAGTGTGATTACCTTTTTCTGATCAATTTGTTTATTTCTTCATCAAGCACAACTGCCTCAGCTTCAATCATTCTTGATGAATGCGACCATGGATTTGATAGAATAGCTAACTCCTCAATTTTACAGTCAGTCTCAATTTCAGCACCTGTCACCATTTTCAAGATTTCACTATCTGATGTCAGCAAGGCCCATTCAGCTGTAAATTTAGCTAATCTGCCTGCTTCAAATTTTTCTGACTCTTCTTCTAGCACATGTACAATGTTTGGTATCTGTGCATCAAAATCACTTACCTCAGTTACTGAGCCTGAGGGAAGCTGTTTCTCTAGCTGTGCCCTTTGGGGGAGTTGTTGTAGCACTGGCCGTAGGACTGTCTGGGGTTCTGATAGGCCCCGTGTCTGACTGGGAAGTGTTTGTTTGACTGTGCCCCTAAAAAAGACCCCTTTTTGTTCCCCCCATTGCCGTTGTACTGAAAGCGTCCAAATTTGGGGTTATTTCCCTTCCTTCCTCCTGACATGGCCCTGTAGCCTATTCTTTCTATTTCACTGATATTTTTCAGGGAGGCAGCAAGATTGTCACCAAACAAATTCTCCTTATTTCTAACTACTCATCACACAGATGGGTATTGACTGGAGGGCACATTGCGCGACATCGGAACATCAAAAGTTCATGTGTGGCATGCCCTAGCAACGCAATAGCATCCGTGCAGTTCTGAATTGCACATGTGGGCAGTTGTGCTGCCTCGTTCAGGTCTGCTGCGAGCGATGGCCATTGTAGCCTTGATTATAGTATGTTGCGCTGCACAAGCTTGAGGTCAGTTTTTCTTTGTTCCGAGGAAGGTTTGGCCCAGACTTCTTTGTTTACTAAAGGAGTAACTGATTGTTGCAATTCTCTGGGCAATTGTGTGCCTCAAACTTGTCTTTTTGAACCTTCTCGCCTAGTTTCTGGTAAACCGACCATTAATGAAAGTCACAAGTCCACGGGTTACTTTTTCGCCAAGCACCTCTGTTCTGATAGTTCTTGTTTGATTTCTTGGAACACCCCCCCCCCCCCCTGTCTAACTCATTAGGGGCTTTGCGACTGGAATCCTGCCCTTCCATGACAGCCCTATCGTATTCTTTGAGTTTGAGCTCTTCCTCATCTTCTTGCAAGACTAAAACATCATGGTTGTCAAATTTGACTTCGTGACATTTCACCTCGCTCTCAGAATTGCTCTTGCCTGATTTTCTTTTGCCTTTGAGAGAGGTTCTCAAAAAATGTTAAAAATTTTCGAACCTCTTCTCCCACTTTTCATCTAGTTTCTGTGCCACGTCATTCAACCTCCCCTCTAATTTATCCTCTAGGCTAGGGTCATGCTCCATATTACTAACTGAAGGCTTAAAGTCACTGTGCTGTGTGGTCATTGTTTGGAGGGTTCTGTCTCCGGGCTGAAACCCAGTGTTTTTTGTTTGTTGATCTGAATAGTGACTCAGAATCTGGCTGAACTAAAGTCAATGATACGACTCAGCCTTGTATAAACTATGAAAAATGCAAAAATGAGTGTAATGGAATGAGCTGACCTGATAATTTGAAGATATTTGGAGACCGAAATTCACTGTGTCTTTCTTCTGGCAACATGCAAGCATCACTGGCAAGATGCACGGGCATCACATCTCACGTGATTGTAAATGACTCATCGCTAGACGATGAATAATCCTAATTAAACTCGACCTTTCTAGTGCAAGTCTTGTTTCATTATCTACTTATAAAATTCATTATGCTTCTTACTCATAAAGATTGTGTGCACAAGACAAAAGAAGGGATAACTATTTGAAATCCACAAAACTATCAAACTGTGAACAATCATCATTTTGGTCAAATATATGCTGCAGAGTTTGACCTTCAGTATCTCTTTGATGATGATTGTTTACTTTCAGCCAACTGTCTTCCCCATACGTTTCACTTATACATTCTGAGTGTAGATGATGCAAGCATGGCAGTTGGGAACGAAAAAACTGTTTAATCTGTTAACTTTTTAAAACAATGTCCTTCAGCCACACTGTTGGCTCCTGTGCAATGTTAATCATGGTCAGTAACAGAAGACATACAGTTCCAAACCACAGCCTGCAGCATGACTACAGGCACACACAACACATGAGTGATTACTTAATCCTATGGGCTGATGGCTGCGTCAGCATGAGATTCCAGCCATTTGACCAGTTTTGCTTCAGCTGACTTCTTCTGCTTCTCTGCTAGTGTGTTGAATGTGTACATGAAAGGATTCACAGCAGAATTCAAGGGCAGCACAAAAATAGCCAGAGCTACGTTGACTTCTCCAGGTATTGCAGTACCAGCCAGTGCCAACAGTCCACAAATCCCAATGGGAAACCAGCACATGAAATCTGTCACTGCAACAGTGATCAGTCTGCGAGCTATGATCATGTCTCGTGATGCTTTACTTGTGCTGGTTTTCATGGCGTTGGTTTGTATGGACCAGTAGATAAGAGCCTGCCCTAAAGAAATAAACAAAAACAAAACAAAGTTAAACCCAATCAGAACAGAGAAAGAGTAAAACCTTCCTTTAAACCCTTGTGTTGTAACTGGCAGTGGAATACAGATGCCTGTCTGACCATAGAAATTCCAGCGTTGTGTCACTGGAAGCAAGGGAACCATGGCCAAACACAAGCCAACAAGCCAGATCAGCAGACAAGCCACTGCTGCTGACACTCTGTCAAACCGAAATGTGCTGAATGGAAAATGGAGAACCACAAAACGGTCCAGTGTGATGACCCAAATGATCAGAGCTGATACTTCACTGGAAAACAGGGATAAAACACCAGCCACCTTACACATCACACTACTTTTCCATGTGCTATCATGATGGAGATATGTTCCACGGAACTGCTCATCAGCTGTTCCTATGATCAAAATGTATACACCCATCAGAAAATCAGACATGGTCAGGTTGGTGACAAAGATACTGAAGCCACTTGAAGAGCTCATACTCTTTGCAAATAAACGTGCACAGAAACAGAAGATGTTACCACTCACTGACAGGCAGGCTATCAGCCACAGAAATCCACGGTATGTCCAGGACTGCAACAAATCCTTGCAGGATGACAGAGCACTGCTTGGAGCATGGCAAGACACATCAGCAGAGCTACAAGAAAGTATGTCATCACAGCACAGTTTATAGTTGTCTGTGACTATGATGCGTAGATGATTGAGGTCTTTGAATAGGTCAGGGGGAAAGTTTTTAATAGGGCTGCCCTCCATGTGTAGTGCTGTCAAATGTGACATATACTGGAATGCATTTGAGGCTATTGTGTGAATAGATGTAGAAGTAAGGTTTAGTTTCTGCAATCTAGTAAAGAGGGAAAAGTACTTTTCTTCAAGGCCTTTAGTGATGTATATGATAAATCTAGCTCTGAGAGTGTGGGGTGCCTTAAGTGAGCTGTATCATCAACGTGGACTAATGTCAGGGGATTTTTAGACAGAAACAAGGCCTGCAGATTGTGTAAACTAAGAAGAGAAGTGATGTTGAAGGACTGGAGTTGGTTGTCACTGAGGTCCAGAATCCTCAAATTGGACAGCAGGAGAGGAGGCAGGAAAGTCAATGAGCACCTGGCCAGAATCAAATGAAAAAGGTGGCCATGGTTATTGACGTCAGACAGGGTCATACCAGAACCTGTGGCATCCAGGTAACGGAGCTGAGGGAAGAGTGTGGTGGAGAAAGGCTGCACACACAGAAAGGTGTGACCTTGACAGGCACAACCCACAGGACAAGTTGTGTCACAGAATAATTCATCATCACGCAATACACAGTGAGGCCAGCCATCACACAGATGGTCATGATGAATGCAAAGCATGGACACTCTGCACCTGAAAAACCCTGGACACCTCAGGTCCTCACATCCTTCTTCATCCTGGTGGTCCAGGCAGTCAAACATCCCATTGCATCGTGTGTAGACAGGCAGACAGTCAGTAAAATTACTAGGACACTGGTAATGGCTGTCAGGACAGGATTCATTAGAATAAAGAGGGACTGATGTAAACAGTCTGACTGAATCAAAGTTGATCAAAACTTGAAAAGGAAGGTAACTATTTTCAATTACTACTTTAAGAAACTCATCACAGTTGATTTCATCAGATTTGTCCTGGCAATGGGAGATCTGGTCACAGACCTTGCTGTAAGAAACACACTGACCACTCATACAGGTGAAGGTGTTAAGACACACAGGATGTTTACAAAGAGATTCATCTGTCTTGTCCTGACAATCAGCTATGAAGTCACAGATCAGTGAGTAGGACAACGTGAACTGTTCATGGCTGCATTGGAATAAGGGGAACAAGACAGGGTTGACTGCTAAAGATGGATGATCAACACCTGGAGATTTTTCAGGGACATGACACAACAGTAATTGCTGTTCATGAGTGCAGACTTTATAAATATCAGAACCGCAAAAAAAGATGGTGTATGTCATGTGACCTGTGGCACAAACTGTCATGTCCTGTTGTTCTGAGAGCAAAGGAAAGTGTCTGCTAATTGATGACACTTTCTGTGAGCGAGAAAGGTTTTCTTCAGTTGTGTTTACCCTCCACTCACAACTGAATCCAATACTTGTCAAGCTCTCTACTGATACAATGCATTCATGATTGTAAAACTCTTCAAAATCTATCTGATAGCAACCTTTTTCCCCGTTGTGTGAATTCACGCTCCAAGAAAATATGATGGATGACTGTTTTGTCATCTAGGACTACATGTCTATACATAGAAGCTAATGACAAGTCATTGCTATAGAATCCAACAAAAACCTGATGTACCCTTGATGGATGAGTAAGAGCATGAGGCCAATCAAATGGACACTTTGGGAAAGTAAAGGTTGCACCCAGTGATCTACAATACTCAGTGCCTATCTTTAAAATATTCACTGTCCCTTTGTCATGAGGTGTATTCATACCCTGGACAAAATGATAGCACTGATTGCAGAGTGCCACCAGTCCCTGACATTCAGGGCTGCTGAAGGGACAGTGTTCTGTTTCATCCCGTCCATCTTCACACTCTGTTTTGTGATTGCAAGCCACATGGTGATGGATGCTGGGATAGTAGCTGACAGAACAGTTCCATAGATCATTGGGTAGCTTTTGCATGACTCTATTTCGATGAATAAAAGAAAAGAACAATTTAAAGTAGTCTGTTTTTATACTGAGATGATGGTCAAATTCCACAAGAAACTGTGTTGCTTGAAACACGTGAAGGAAATCAGATTTGTAGTGAGTATTTCTAGACCAGACTAGCCCACATGTTTGTCTATAAAGACCAGTATCAGCATCATACTCCAGAAAGTAACGGTACAAATCAACACTTACAGTATACTCCACTGTTTCCTTGATGCTGACAAAGACTGTATTTTCAGCTGGGACAGTTACAATCTTTTTAAAGAATAAACACGCAGTGAAGCAATGGTTTCTAGCCACTGTGATGTAACCAGAGGAGTTTGATGTCATGATGAGCAGAAGTTGTCCTGTTTCTTTTGATCCAGTGCCACATGTATCTGCTACCAAATTCAACAGTCAATGATATGTAAAAACTTACATAGAAGCACAAATGATGTTACCATTACCTTGCTGAACAATGCCTACTCCCACCTAGTTATTGATGACAAGCTGAATTTTAATGCTAAGCCAGATATGGTAACAAGAAATTGCCATTCTAGCATCTTGTTTCCTTCCCTAGTCCTCAAGTCAACGTTTAAAAGTTTCACAGATTTTTCAGTCCATGCCTTATCCCGTCTGCCATTTCTTTTTCCTTGACATGTTGGTACAAATCACTCACTCACTCACTCAGTCCCATGTCCCAAAGGACATAGGGGGGACATGAGAGAAGACGCAACAGAGATCTTTTTCCATGCTTCACGATCCTGTGTGGCTAGTAGGAGGTGTTTTAGGGGTTGGGTGGTCCAGTCTTTGATGTTGCCAACCTATGATTTCTTTTGGCGGCCTCTTCTTCTCTTGCCCTCAACTGTTCCTTGCAGGATGTTTTTTTTTTTACAAATTACAAATCAATGACTGTCAAAAAAAGGTACTGAACAAAATTGTAACAATATGTGGCAAAATTGTGGGCTGTGACCAACTGAAACTGAATGAATTGTATAAATGTCATGCTAGAGACAGAGCAATGCAGATTGTAAGTGATGGTACTCATGTGCTAGAAAATAATTCAAACTTCTCCCTTTTGGAAATGCACAACAGAGTATCTAAGTCTGAAACTCTTTGATTTCAAAAATGTGACACTCCACAACATAATAAGACGGAGTGCACTAGAGGTCAACTATTAGTTATTGACATATTATTAATGTACACTAAAGTGGCTATCAAATACAAAAAACAGATAGAAAATCGGACAATTCTGTGCAAAGTTATTACAAATTGAAATGATAGTCTGCAGGATGTGACAAAATGAGAAACGGGCAAGTTTATTTTCGTAACAGGTTGTCAGAATGAGGGCTTGGGTATTTTCAAAAACATTTAAAAGCAAAAGGAATAAAAATTATGCCTTGATTATTTTATTATAAGGTAGATAAACGGATATCTTATAATAATCAATCAAAATCTCAAAATTGACAACTTTACCCCCAACTGCCTTTAACGGCTCCTAGCGCAAAATTGGGTAATGTGCTAAGCAACTCATTTCGTGGTGGAGCGCCACAAATAGTTTATTATCATTGATAATAATATCGCCAATTAATCTGCTGACTTAAAGATAGCGCAAATAGACAGACGAACAAAAAAAGCAGAGAGACAAACAGAGAAAAGAAAGAGATGAGAAACACAGAGAGTGAAAAGAGAAGAGACGGAGAAAGAGAGAGTGAGAAAAGAAGAGAAGGAGAGGAGAGAGGAGAAGAGAGAGAGAGAGAGAGAGAGAGAGAGAGAGAGAGAGAGAGAGAGAGAGAGAGAGAGAGAGAGAGAGAGAGAGAGAGAGAGAGAGAGAGAGAGAGAGAGAGAGAGAGAGAGAGAGAGAGAGAGAGAGAGAGGCAGGCAGGAAGTGGAGGGGGTGGGTGAGGGAGGAGACTGATTGAAAGTAGTTAACAGATGTGAGGTGTAATAATGGAGGAAGATCCTAGGTAGGAAATAAATGTGTCTTTATGTTGGATTTGAACGTGTCAAATAAAGGGATCTGGCAAAGGGACAGAGGGAGGTCATTCCAGATAGATGGATCATACATAGTTAAAAGATGACGTCCGACACTGGATTGCTTGAACCTTTGTATTTGTAAGCACATTGTATCTGCAGTAGAATGGAGGGAGCGAGAAGTGTGTAGTTGAAAACTGTCACAGAGATAGGACGGTGCAGTGTTGTGTAGATATTTGTAACAGAGGGTATTACTCTTGTACATTACTCTTTGTGCGACAGGTAACCAGTGAAGAGACTGTAAGAGAAGAATAATGTGTACAGATTTTTTTCCTAGGACAAGTTGAGCTGTAGAGTTTTGAATTCGTTGAAGAGAGTGGATAGATGATGCTGGTAGACCAGCCAACAGTGAATTACAGTAGTCCTGTCGAGAAAGAATGAGAGAAATGACAAGCTTGGATGTTGCATCAGTAGACAGATACTAGCAAAGTGCTCTGATACGGCACAACTGATAGTTGCAGGACTGACAGTTATGGGTGATGAATTTGTGCATAGAGGGTGTGGTGTCATTATCAGCACCTAGATATTTCACAGAGGTGGACAGAGGAACTGAGGTACCGCCAAAATCTTTTGATGTTATTGTGATGGAGGTGAGTTTATATTTTGTCTTTAGGATTATGGCTTCAGTTTTATCAGCATTCAGCTGTAACTTGTTTTGATTCATCCAGTTTTAAATATCTCGAAGACAGTAAGTAGCATACTGGGTCTGTGTGGTCGTCTCCATGCTGCACACATAATGTTGTGAGCTCTACCATGATATCCTTGTGTTTGGGTTGCTTCCCTGATAACTTGATGGCAGTCAGCTGTAGTTTAGTCTGAAGTGGGTGAAAACGGTTGTTTTGTGAGAGATGCAGCGTGTTTTTTCCTTTTGGCAACCAAACAGAAGTTCAGCTTGCATTCTGTGTTGTTGAAGTTTCTTGATTTATAGTTGCTTTCACATTAAATTAGCAAGAATGTATGGCGGTTTGACCATATGTTTCTGTCTTTGCACCAAATTCAGATGCGTTTTGCAATTAAAGTGCAGTCTTTCAATGTGATCCCCAGTACATGCTAAATGCATCCATAGCATGTGCTCCTGGATCAGGCACTTTCAAAAGTGTCGAAGTGATAGTGTTGGCAAGGGAGGTGGGAGTAGGGGGGGGGGGAACAAGATTGTCTGCGACAAGGAAACACCCAAAAAACTTTAATCAGATAAAGTGAGAAGGTAGCAATGAGTCTTCATGTATGGACATTGTTTTGGGCTGCTCTCTGATAAGAAAATGCTATGAAGTAAATCAATAACTACCATAAACTATGACAAGTGTTTTACAATGGAATGTCTTTGGTGTCATGCCCAAAACAAAGGATTTGCAGCTTCTCAGATGAGAGCAAAAACCAGTGGTGGTTGCACTGCAGGAATATTTGTTAAGGGAAGGAAACTGTTTGCATTGTCAGGGTCTAATACTAAGCACCAAAGGATAAAATCTACAAAGCATGGAACCTTCAGTATTGTGAGCTTGACCCTGGTTCCTTTGTTTCCTTCTTTTCATTGACTTCTCCTCTGCCTTCAATTCTGTTCATCCATCTCTGAGTGCTCAAGGTATCTCACTGAATATCTGTTCTTAGCTAGTTCTTTGGAGTATTAGCCTTATGATAAATTGGAGTCATTCTTATTCGTGTCAAAGGGCAATATCTTCAGAAAAGTGTACTTTTATTGGTTTTACACAAGGCACCTTTCTTTCCCAAAACATTTTTACTCTTTGCACCAATGATTGCACTGATTGCATCTTGAACTACTTATAAAATAATCTGACAACTCTTTTCTGAAACACCTACCAAACTCATACCTCACATATTCTACACAAGTTGAGGACTTTTCCCCCTGGTGTGGAAAACTATTTGGAATAAAATATAAAAAGACATTGTAATTGATGTTCATAAGAGCACTCATCTGGTTCTGAATCAGTTCATTGTTGGCATAAGAGTAGAACGAGTGTATGAATGTCAATATTTAGGTACCGATGTTGATGACATTGTTGGCATAAGAGTGGAACAAGTGTATGAATATCAATATCTAGGTACCGATGTTGATGACAAAGTTCATTTTCCCTCCTAATATAGATGCACTAAAAATGTCCCTTTCGTATCTTCTTTGTTTTAGGATCTCCGATTTCTTTGGGCCAGTATCATAGTTTTACAGAAGACATATTACTTTTTGTTTTTAGACAGGAATTCAATTTCTTTGATATGATGGTCTACAGCCAGAACATGAAAAACAAAATGTATTCAACAAAATTGCAACACATTGTAGTAAAACTGTGTGTGGTACAAAATGAAACTCAATGATTTATATGGGTACCATGTAAAAGAAAGGGAGAACGAAATTGTGATTGATAACACATAATGTGCTGTCCAGACACATTTTGAATGTCTTTCTGCCTAGAAGTGATACAGAGTGCCTGGCACACAGTTCATTCAAGCATTGAACACTCTGCTGCTAAAGGCTGCTTTCAATTATCAGGTAGGATAATTATGTCTGTGTCCAAGTCATCCCCCCTCTCACGTATGTTGTGGTTTAAAGTAGTATCAGTTTTGTGCATACTGTTTGAATTGACATGTTTTAAAAAAGATTTGTGGAGAGAGAGAAGAGAGAGAGAGAGAGAGAGAGAGAGAGAGAGAGAGAGAGAGAGAGAGAGAGAGAGAGAGAGAGAGAGAGAGAGAGAGAGAGAGAGAGAGAGAGAGGAGAGAGAGAGAGAGAGAGAGAGAGAGAGAGAGAGGCAAGGCAAGGCAAGGCAAGGCAAGGCAAGGCAAGGCAAATTCTTTTATTCGAGGATAATAGATAAGCACACATGTGCTTTTTTACATCTAGTCCCCGCCCTTTTCAGGGATAACATAAAAAAAGATATTAAACAATAAAACTATACGCAGTACCAAACAACATACGGAAATAAGTACACTGCATATAATAAGGTAAGAGAAATGCGACAGTACACTACATATGATAAGGTGAGAAAGGTGCACTCATTCAGAAGAGAAAATCAGAAGTCACAATAAAATAATTTGGATTATTAAAGAAGAAGAAAAGAAACGAAAAAAAAAACCCAGAACAAAACAAACAAACAAACAAAGAAACAAATAAACAAACAAAAAACAAAAAAACCCATACAAACAAACAAAGAAACAAACAAACAACCCCCCCAAAAAAAACAACAACAAAACAACAACAACAACAACAACAAAAACCGCTAATAAACAAAGAGCCAGCAGGAGCCAGCAGGAGAACATTGTAATAAACAACTGAAACATCAGTCTACGTCCATATGTCTAAAGTTATACAAGTCATTTAAATCATACATTTGAATAAAAGGGGGAAAAATAAATGATATTCTTATTTGAAGGGGGCAAGGGAGAATACTAAAAAAAAAAAAAAAAAAAAAAAAAAAAAAAAAACAACATCCCAGATGTTTATAGAATTAGCAAAACATTTTTAGAAATTGGACAAAGATTTCCACTCACTCACATACTCTCACACACAGACATACAGACACACAGATAAGAATTACACACATCCACA
>CM060347.1:22311187-22326187 GCA_030674155.1 Stramonita haemastoma | reverse complement strand
AACAACATCAGCTTCTGCACCAAATACCACCTCTACAAATCCCTCGTGATATCTATCCTCCTATATGGCTGTGAATCATGGACTCTGACAGTAGAGTTAGAGAGAAGAATCCAAGCATTCGAGAACAAGTGCCACAGAAGACTCCTCAAAATATCATACAAGAACACAAGACCAATAACTATGTGAAAGAAGAAATCAAAAAGCGTGTGGGCCCCCAAAAGCCTTTGCTCTCCACCATAAAGAGGAGAAAGCTGATGTGGTTTGGTCACACCACAAGACACAACACCCTAGCAAAAACCATCTTGCAAGGAACAGTCGAGGGCAAGAGAAGAAGAGGCCGCCAAAAGAAATCATGGGTTGACAACATCAAAGACTGGACTGCCCAACCCCTGCAACGCCTCCTACTAGCCACACAGGATCGTGAAGCATGGAAAAAGATCTCCGTTGCGTCTTCTCTCATGTCCCCCCTACGTCCTTTGGGACATGGGACTGAGTGAGTCAGTGAGTGAGTACACAGAAGGCTGACAAATTCATTGACAAATACTGAATGCAGATACAACAATGTAACGCAATGCATGCATGTAATGTATACCATTTTCAGTCAGGGCATCCTTGTGAATTTAGAACTGCTCTTGCTGGAAAGATCACGTCATTAGTAAAACAACACTACTTTTTCTCTTTTATTAAAATCGTCCTGTCTGTATGTGTATTTCTTTCCTAGTTGGAGTGGAGATTTTCCAACAGACTGTTGCCAGGTATTGGTAGATCAGTGGTCTAGAGATAACGTGCCTGTCTAGAAAGCAAAAAGTGTGGATCGAAGTGTGCAACCCCCCCTGAGGCTCGTGGGGTATACTTGCTTAACGAGTATTGTAAGAATAAAGCCTCTGCCCTCCATCCAGGCATGTTGTAAGAGGTGACTAGGGTGGTAACCTCACCTAGAGGTAAAACAGGTTATGATGGGGCTAAAAACCCCATCGTGGGGAAAAAAGCTTGTTACAGAAACCTACACTAGAGCATCTGACACTGGTGGCTACGGTAATGGGGCACATCAGGCGACTGGACTAATGACGGACGACAGCCAAACCCGAGATGGAGCTGGCGCCCCGATAGTGGACTTACTGAAGCCAAAACAGAAGATGAGGGTGGGGTGCTGGAACGTCCAGACCTTGTACCAGACTGGCAGGATGCCCCAGTTAGTCAAAGAGTTTGACAACTATAATCTGGACATCTTGGGGGTCAGCGAGGTCAGATGGACCGGCACGGGAAAGAGGAGACTGGCGTCAGGACATACCATTGTCTTCTCGGGAAGATCAGATGACCATCACTCTGAGGGAGTAGCACTACTCCTCAATAGAAAGACTGAAAAGACACTGCTAGAGTGGAAACCATTCGGACCAAGACTTTGGAAAGCAAGATTCCACTCCAAGTACACCAAGCTGACAGTGCTAGTCTGCTACGCACCAACTGAAAACACAGATGCAGAAGTCAAGGACGATTTTTATGATCAGCTCCAAACAGCTGTGGAGAGCGTCCGCGCTCATGACATGTTGCTCATCCTTGGCGACTTGAATGCCAAGGTGGGCAGTGACAACACTGGGAGGGAGCATGTTATGGGCAAACATGGAATTGGTATCATTAACGAAAATGGAGAGAAACTAGTGGACATCTGTGAAGAGAACAGCCTGCCTATCGGAGGCACCCTTTTCCCGCACAAACATATCCACAAAGCAACGTGGACGTCGCCAGATGGGACCACCAAACACCAGATAGACCACGTCATCATCAACCGAAGATGGAGAAGCTCTCTTCAGGATGTCAGGGCCTACAGAGGAGCGGATGTTGCCAGTGACCACACCCTTGTGTTGGCCATCGTTTCCTTGAAGCTGCGTCGATCACGAGGAAACAGGCACGTCAGCAAAGATTAGACTCTGGCAGGCTGAATGAGACGCTCACCAAACAAGCCTTTGCTGTGGAAGTGAGGAACAGATTTCAGGCACTGGGGGAACGGCAGGAGATAACAATAGACAGCTTCAATCAGGTACTTTAGGAAACAGCAGAAAAAGTACTAGGCTTCCGACGAAAGAAGAAAGAAGAGCGGATCAAACAAGAAACCTGGAAAAAGATAGATGAGAGGAAATTAACTAAGCAGAAGATCAACAACACCAGATGAGAACGCTTGAAAGAGCAGCACAGAAGAGAATATACAGAACAGGACAAGGAGGTGAAGAAGATGACAAGAGCTGACAAGAAAGACTACATAGAGAAACTGGCAGATGAGGCAGAGGAGGCAGCAGGTAGAAATGATCTAAAGACACTGTACAAGATCAACAAGCAGCTGAACAATGGGTTGAAAAACTGCGATGTGCCGGTGAAGGACACAAATGGAAAGGCTGTTGAGGGAGAGGCAGGAAAACTACAGCATTGGAGGGAACACTTTGAGTCGGTTCTGAACAGACTGGACCCCCCTCAGCTAGCAGACATCCAGCCGGCAGATATAGACCTTGACATCTGCACCGATCCACCAAGTCTGGAAGAAGTGACAACAGCAATCAAGGCAATGAAGAGCGGCAAGGCACCAGGGGCAGATGGTGTGACGGCAGAGATGCTAAAGGCAGATATGGATGTGATGGCTCCCATTCTGACTGAGATCTTCAAGCAGATTTGGGTAGGTCAGATCCCTGAAGCATCAAAAACTGGTCTCATCTTCAAGTTGCCCAAAGAGGGAGATCTTGGAGACTGCAACAACTGGAGGGGCATAACACTTCTTTCCCTCACCAGTAAGGCCTTCAGCAGGATTGTGCTGTCCAGATTGACGGCAGCCCTTGAGAAGGACCTCTGACCACAGCAACAGGTTTCCGCCCTGAGCGATCCTGCGCAGATCACATCTTCACTCTGCGCCAGATTCTGGAGCAGAGCAATGAGTGGAATACACCGCTGTACGTCAATTTCATTGACCTGGAGAAGGCGTTTGACAGCATCCACCGAGAGTCCTTATGGAAGATCCTAAGGCACTATGGAGTCCCTGCAAAACTTGTTCGGGTCATTGCAATGTTGTACAGCGACTTCAAATCCCAGGTGATCTGCGACACAGAGCTCACGGAAGCCTTCAGCGTCAGCACAGGAGTGAAGCAGGGCTGCATCCTATCGCCTTTCCTCTTCATCCTGGCCATGGACTGGATTATGAAGAATTCCATGGACGGAGAGAGGAGAGGGATCAGATGGACCATGACAATGACAGCAACAAAAACGCTGGAAGATCTGGATTTTGCCGATGATATTGCCCTGCTGTCACACCGCCACCAAGACATGCAGGAAAAGACAGATGTCATGGCAACAACTGCTGGAAACCTTGGCTTGAAAATCAGCACCAAGACGACAAAGAACATGAAAATGAACACCAGAGTCCAAGAGAACATCAGACTGAATGGGGATCAGATCGAGGAAGTAAATGACTTCACTTATCTTGGATCCACAATGTCAAACACAGGAGATGGGGAGGTGGAGATCCGGGCTCGACTTGTAAAAGCCACCCAGGCCTTCGCCTCACTCAGGAGCACATGGAAGGCAGAGAACATACGCCTGAAGACCAAATTAAGAATTTTCAAATCAAACGTGATTAGCACCCTCCTTTATGGATCAGAGTCATGGAAGATGACCAAAACCATCAGCAACAAACTTGATGTCTTCCAAAACAGATGCCTCAGACGCATTCTACGCATCTTTTGGCCGAATACCATCACCAATGAAGAACTCCACCGAAGAATAGAAACTGAACCCATCTCCATGCAAGTCAAACGGAGGCGTTGGCGATGGATAGGACATGTGCTCCGCCAGCAGACTACAGCAATATCCAGAATCGCCCTACGATGGACTCCAGACGGTCGAAGAAAGAGAGGCCGCCCCAAGGAAACTTGGAGGAGAACAGTAGAGAGGGAGATAAAGGAAAAGGGTTGGACATGGGGCCGTCTGGAGCGTATTTCAGCCGACCGACATCAGTGGCGGGCTCTAGTTGAGGCCTTATGTGTAACCTGAGCACAAAGAGGATAGATAGATAGATAGATAGATAGATAGATAGATAGATAGATAGATAGATAGATAGATAGATAGATAGATAGATAGATAGAATAGATAGATAGATAGATAGATAGAAAGAAATGTGCAATGGTTTGAATCCCATTTGGGCCTAGAAATTTTCCTACATCCATAAGACTTTGTTTTGTGGTCTGGGTGCTAGTCTCTCAGATGAGACAGTAAACCCAGGTCCTGTGTGTTCTTTCTTTCTATCTATCTATCTATCTATCTATCTATCTATCTATCTATCTATCTATCTATCTATCTATCTATCTATCTATACTATCTATCTATCTATCTATCTATCTATCTATCTATCTATCTATCTAGCCCTTTTTCTGGCGACCATGGGGGCACCCCTGAAGACTTGATAACCAGTTCCCTCTATTCCTCTCTCTGTTCTGCCTTTCTCAAAATTTTGTTGAGTTCTAGGCTTGTCCATTCGCTGATGTTGTCCTATCATCTCTTCTTTGGTCTCCCTCTTTTTCTTCCTCCTTGGACAGTGCCTTGCAGTATTAATTTTGCAAGTCCTTTTGATCTTGTGACATGCCCATACCATTTAAGTTTACGCTTCTTTACGATTGATAGAAGATTTTCGTAGGCACCAATGGGTTGCTGGAATCTGTTATGCACATCTTCGTTACTTATGTGGTCTCTGTAGGAGATGCCAAGGAGTCTCCGGAGGCATCTCATCTCTACTGCCTGTACTATTCTCTCCAAATCAGCAGTCAGGCTCCACGATTCATAAGCACACAGGAATATAGATATTTAGATTTTTTAGATTTAAATTCTTTTATATCGAGGATAATGGAATAAGCATCCGTGTGCTTTTTTTCATCCCCGTGTGTATGCAGTTTTGTAAATCTTGTCATCTGTTCTCACCGGCACACAATGGCCTACTCTTACGAAAAAAGGAACAGGATTTAACGTGTGTGCAAGATGTTCTGCATGCTGTCGCACGCGGGGCCTCGGTTTACAGTCTCATCCAAAAGACTTTTTGGGAGAGTGGAGTCAGCACTGATGTTAACTCCAGGGGAAAAATTCCCTCGAACGGGAATCGAACTCGGGTTGCGAGCGCAATGTTCTGACCACTAGGCTATCCCGTCTCCCTAATAAGGGATAAGATAAGACGAGGTAGCACATTAGTTTGATCTTGGAGTTGAGTGCGATATTTTTATCTTTCCAGATGGTGTTCAGTTTTGACAGTGCTGTTATTGTCTTTGCAATCCTGCATACTACCTCTTGTTTGGACGCCTTGTCTGATACAATGGTTCCCAAGTACTTGAAGCTTTGAACCGTTTCCAGCTTCTGGTCATTGACCCTCATATCAGTGTTGATGCCCATGGCGTTATTGGTCATCAGTTTGGTCTTCTCTGCACTGATTTCAATGCCGTATGTTTTAGAGGCATTGTTCAAGTGTTCTGTTAGGCTGGCCAGCTCTTGTTCAGATCCTATTAGTCCGTCAATGTCAACTGTGAAGCGGAGGTTTGTGATCGTTCTGCCACCAATGCTGACTGACCCTTCAAGATGTTCCAGTGCATCAGCCATGATTATCTGAAGAAAGATTTTGAAAAGAGTGGGTGAGAATAAACAGCCCTGCCTTACTCCAACTGATGTTCGAAACCACTTTCCAATGTTGCTGTTGTAGTACATTGCACTGGTGGCTTTGTTGTACAGCTGTTTGATGACTCTGATCAGGTTTGCATTGATGCTGTATAAATTCATGGTTGCCCACAAAGCTGCATGCCACACCCTGTCGATTCCATTCTAAGAATCAATAAAGACGTTGTAGAGGTTTTGTTGGTGTTGAAAGTTCCGTTCACAGAGTATTCCGAGGTTGAATATCTTTTTATTTTTTGCTGCATCATCTTCTGTAACTTTCCCGTCCTGCTGTTCCCACGCCGCTCATTTTAATTCCCCCACCACAGCCATACCCAGATTTGTTGTGTCTCATCCTCAGGGTTGGGAGTCCACGGGGAGCCCATCAATATTAGGCCGCCGTGGGGCCACCGGCCCTGCACTTCTGCTGTGTCACTTTGTTTGTGTTCAGTGGTGCCTGTTCTGAGCTAGCATACGTAGGACACCACCTACTAAGCCCCCTTCTGACGACAGTATTAGCTCAGTGGTGAAGCCAGACTGAGTGAGTCACCCATCTGAGGTGGCGACCACCACAACGTCCCTCCAACGATAGTCTCACGTGAACCCACAACCCCAAAGGCTTTGACACAAATTCACCACAGGCACAGAAGTGCATGGGTAAACTAAATTTGAGGTCACCATGAGACCAGAGCAACGGGGGCTACCGAATCAGAGGCAAGTTTTATTATTGCATGATGATCTATGGTGATATGATGATGATGTAATGATGCTGCCGTGGAGGTGCATGTCCTTTGAGACTACTTAACAGGGTTGTATTCTACGCTTACTATCATAATATATCCAGGCGTCAACTGGACCTGAGAGATACAGACACCCGCAGTGTTGGTCACGTAATTTGAGCAACACTCTAAAATTGGCATCCAGAAAGTGGATGAAGCTCGACTATGTGGTCCCAGTCTCCCCACTAAGCCCACAGCACACTCACTTTGGGTAGGAGCCGGCCGGAGTTGAAAAATCCTTATGACTCTCATGGAAATCGAACCCACGACCTTTCAGTCCAAAGTTCAATGCGCTAACCACTACGCCATGGCAGCTGGTCTGAGGTTGAATATCTGTTCAGTTGTGCTACTCCCTGCTCTAAAATCTGCTTGTTCCTCAGCAATGATGGTCTCTGCCTGTGGCTTCAGTCTGTTCAGTATAATCTTCAACATGACCTTGCTTGAGTGCTATATGAGGCTGATTGTGCGGTAATTCTGGCACTGCCGAATATTTCCTTTCTTAGAGAGGGTGATGATGAGTGACTGTGTCCATGGTGTTGGCCATTTTCCTGTCTGCCAGATCTTGTTGCAGATTTTTAGTAGAGCATTGATCATGGCTTCCCTTCTAGCTTGAACCAACTCAGCTGGAGTGTTGTCAGTCCCTGCTGACTTCCCCTTTTTCAGCGATCTGACTGCTGTTTCCACTTCTTCTTGGAGGACAGAATGTGTCAGGTGACAGGCTTCCTCTGCTACTGGTAACCATGTAACCTTGTACTACCTGCCACATGTGGGGAGTAAACCCAACCCAAAAATCCGACTTGGAGAGGGATGGGCTCCGGCAGGTTCGATTTGCCCAAGACTCACTCATGAAGACGGCTATTCCACAGAATCTCCACATCGGATCGATCATTGGCCGGGTTACCAAGGACTGTGCCTTCTGTTTCACATCAGGACAGAGGTAAAAAGTATGTACTGTGTACAAGGCAGCAAAATTCGTGTCAGAAACTAAAGAAAGAACTAACACATGAGATGACAAGATACCAATGGCAAATCCTAGGGCTCTGTGAAGTAAGGTGGACAAATATGGGAGAAACAACAACCCAGGACGATCACAAAATATACTTCAGTGGAAAATAGGATAAGCATGAACAGGGCGTGTGGTTCCTCATTCACAAGGATATCGTGAATACCGTCATAAACTGTCAGCCAGTGTCCAGCAGACTTATCACCATCAGCTTGAGAGCAACCCCCTTCAACATCACTATAGTACAGGCATACGCCCCTACGTCAGACAGCATGGATGAAGCCATAGAAGAATTCTACGACCAACTACAAGGGGTTCTAAATCGAATTCCCAAGAAAGACATCCTTGTTGTACAGGATGACTGGAATGGCAAGACAGGAGTAGATGCCCACAAAGACTGGGAGGGCATTTGTGGACCACACTGCAACAAAAAAAAAACATATGAAAGAAGCTTGAGACTCATGGAGTTTGCCAGTAACAACAATCTCCAGCTAGTGAATACACTTGGGCCACATAAAGAATCCAGAAGATGGACATGGCATAGCCCAAATGGTGAACACAACAACCAAATAGATTACATCATGGTGAAAACACGATTTAGGTTTAGTGTAAACACTACATGAATACGAAGTTTTCTGGGAGCGGACATAGGGAGTGACCATGATCTTGTAATGATGACATTACGACTCCGTCTCAAAACAATTCACAAGCAGAACAACATCAGGATCAAGTTTGACCTCGAGAAGCTGAAGGATCAAGAGGTAGCATGCATTTTTTCAGGCAAGGATAGGTGGGAAGTTTGCGGCACTCACTCTGATAGACTCAGATAATACAGATATTGATACCTTGATGGATGGTTTCAACACAGCAATGATTAAAATAGCAAGTGAACTTCTTGGCAAACATCGACCAGTCAAAAAACCTTGGACCACACCTAACACCCTACAGCAATGCGATAAACTTAAAGAATTGAAGAAAAGGAAAAATGAAACAGGAGAAAGAGCAGAGCAATACAGGGAAATGAACAAAAGAATCAGGAAGTCCATGACAGATGAAAAAGAGAAATGGATTGGTGAACAGTGCCAGGACATTGAAGAAAACATCAAGAAAAACAACAGCAAGAAAGCATATCAACTGATGAAAGACCTGACTGGCACAAAACAGGGAAGAAACTCAACAATCCAAGGCAAGAATGGAAAATGTCTCACTGACATCCAGGATATTCTGAACAGATGGACAGAATACTGCTCCGACCTGTATAACTACGAAACCACAGGAGATACAGAAGTCCTTAATGTTACCACAAGCACAGATACAAACAGTCACCCTGTGTGTTACACGTAACCCAATGGATCGGTGGTCTAGGTGGTAACCGCCTTGCCTAGAAAGCAAAAAGTCCAAGTCGGAATGTGCCGTGGTTTGTACCCTGTTTGGGCCCAAAACTTTTTCCCCATCCATTAGACCATGAGTGGTGGTCTGGGCGGTAGTCTTTTGGATGAGACGACAAACCGAGGTTCCGTGTGTTACACTTCACTATTTAGCGCACATAAAAGAACCCATGGCAACAAGGGGGTTGACCTTGGCAAAATTATGTAGAAAAAAGCCACTCTGATAGGGAAACAAATACAGTTGCATGCAGGAAAAAGAAAAACAATGGGTAGGGCTGCACTTGTGGCGACGTGCTCCCCCGGGGAGAGCAGCTCGATTTTCACGCAGAGAAATCTGCCCTGACATAAAGTGGTACAAAATAAAAAAAATACAAATGACAACAAAAGAATTGTCCCTGGCAAAATTCTGTAGAAAAAAGCCACTCTGATAGGGAAACAAAAACAGCTGCAGAAAGAAAAAGAAAAGGTGGCGCTGTTCTTGTAGCCATGCGCTCTCCCTGGGGAGAGCATCCCGAATTTTAGGGAGAGAAATCTTCCGAGACTTAAAGTGGTATAAAAGTGAAAAAGAACAGAAACAAAATGCTAGAACTCTTTTGTTGCCATCAGATTTTTATGTGTGGATGGGGCCCTGGATTATTATCTCATCTAAAAGACTAGCACACAGCACTGCTCAATGTCAAGTAGATCAGGGAAAATATCATGCACCAACGGGTACAGAACCAAGATTTTTCACTTGCAAAGCATTGCATCAGATCAGGCTGCGCTTTTGTTGCAGCACTGTTTTTAATACAATTCTTTAGAGAGACACATGCTCATTTGGTTTATCCCAGGACAGTATTAGAGGCAGTTAGCATGGTAGACAGAAGATAAGACAGAGACAGGAAACCGTAGACTTGAAACAGGAAACAGGAGACATGAAACAGAGACATGGAACATGAAACGAAGACAGGAGACATAAAAAAAACAGGAGACATGAAACAGAGACAGGAGACATGAAACAAAAACAGAAGACATGAAACAAAAACAAGAGAAATGAAACAGAAACAGAAGACATGCAACAGAAAACATAAATAGAGACAGAAGACATGAAATAGAGACAGGAGACATGAAACAAAGACAGCAGACATGAAACAGAAACAGAAGACATGAAACAGAGACAGGAGACATGAAACAAAAATAGAAGACATGAAACAGAAACAGAAGACATGAAACAGAAACAAGAGAAATGAAACACAAACAGAAAACATAAACAGGAAACAGGAGACATGAAACAGAAGACATCAAAGAGAAGGTAAAAGCCAAGAAACAGAAGACAGGAGACATGAAAAAAAGACAGAAGACATGAAACAGAAACAAGAGAAATGAAACAGAAACAGAAGACATGAAACAGAGACAGGAGACATGAAACAGACAGGAGACATGAAACAGAGACAGGAGACATGAAACAGAGACAGGAGACATGAAACAAAAACAGAAGACATGAAACAGAGACAGAAGACATGAAACAGAGACAGGAGACATGAAACAGAGACAGGAGACATGAAACAGAGACAGGAGACGTGAAACAGAGACAGGAGACATGAACAGAAAACATAAACTGGAAACAGGAAACAGAAACAAGAGACAGGAAACAGAAGACAAGAGACAGAAGACAGGAGACATGAAACAGAAGACATCAAAGAAAAGACAAAAGACATGAAACAGAAGACATCAAAGAGAAGACAAAAGACATGAAACAGAAGACATCAAAGAGAAGACAAAAGACATGAAACAGAAGACAACAAAGAGAAGACAAAAGACATGAAACAGAAGACATCAAAGAGAAGACAAAAGACATGAAACAGAAGACATCAAAGAGAAGACAAAAGACATGAAACAGAAGACATCAAAGAGAAGACAAAAGACATGAAACAGAAGACATCAAAGAGAAGACAGAGGACAATAATGCTGCTACCCCTTGATATACGTGTGCAGCCAAAGAAGAAGGCAACAAAACTGTCCATACCAATTTGAACACAGCTTTCAGTCAGCACCTGAACATCAGCCATCTTTGTCCAGGTGTTGAATATCTTTTGAACCAAAACCACCCCAACACGACAATCATACAAGTCAGTAGGTCAGAGTGTGACAGCAGGAAGTCTTTACCAGACTTTACAGCAAAGCAGGGAGTGGTGTACGGGGTGTGCAATGATTCCACCAGGTTCTGCAAAATGGTCTTGGAGGTTGCACCAGGAATGTATGCCAGGTTTAGACTGCAGAGATTGGCACTGTGGTGTGATTCTGGTCACTGGGAAACACTATTAGATAATTGCCATCAAGCACAACCTACAATGTATTGTGGTGGTCACATTGCTGAATATCACTCCATTTCTAGCAAAAAGCGTGTGTGTATTTTACATGTTGACAGCCCTTGGTAGCACTCCATACAGAAACAACACAATGGTACAATTCAGTGATAAGATACACTTCTCCATGGTCTCAATGTGTCATCTTTCCAGAAGTTTACCCATTCACTCAGTTTAAGGTCAACATACATGTGGCTCCTTTAAACGTTGTTCTGGTTAGTGTTCAGCAGTCTCGAAGTCTTGACGATGTGGGTCAAGTGCTCTTAAAACTGGTATACCAAGAACCAAACACACCTGACCAACAGGCTCTACACCTAGACAGCAACAGTTTATCACCAGCTTCTGTTGTAGAGACCTCACATCTTCAGATGCACTTACAGTTTCTGCCATGGGCTCATATATATCTTAAACTATACTTTGCTGGTCTCTCCATCAATGATAAACCTCACAAGTTGCCCAGTGGTTTGTTTAACTGCTCAGTAAAACACTACTCTCAAGTTCGCCATCACCTGGATAACAATCATAAACCAGAATGTGAGGATGGGCGTGATGAGACAGAACACTGCCCCCTCATCTGTCCTGGATGTCAGGGGCAGACAACTACAGGGAACAAATGTCTGATGTTTGTCTTGCACACAGATCATATAACTCAGAAATTTTGGTCTTACAGGTGTAAAGCAGGGGGTGGAAGGTTGGCCTCAATAAAAACCAGGACAGAAATAGAAGACTTCATTACTGTTTTCAGAAAGTTCTTATGGATAAACATGTGTGTTGGGTTAACCTCAGGCTGGCAAAACACGCCTTTCATGTACAGTAGATTGACAAAATGGTCTGATGGCACAATGATCTACAATGCAGTCCATGGCAGACAATTTCAGAATAAACAAAATTCACGGTATCTTCATACACATGATTTTACACCATTGTCTATTTTTAACCCTGGTAAGAATTTCAATGCCGCATTATGTGAGACTAAAATACCTGACTCAAATGAAATTTCTACCAACACAAAACTGAGCTACTTGAATTCATTTCAAATTGTCTCTACAGACATCTGGCAGAGTTTATTAATGTGCACAAATAATCATGCCATACATACATTTTTACTATGTGAACCTACAGTTCATTGCAGAAACAGAAAACAGACTCATACTTGTGAGTTTACAACCATGCCTTCTCAAAACAACAGCTCTGCACAGGAGGCCAAGGTGTTTTTTGTTGGGAAGCTGACCTATCGCATGTTCAGATGTGGTGATGAAGGAGGAACAGTGCAGTACACACTTGTGTGTAATTTCCGACAGGACTGTCTTGATAACAGTGATGAATCTTTCTGTGAGCATCCTCTGTTCACTGGTTTTCGTTGTTCTAATGGTCAGTATGTACTGTACAGTCAACGCTGCAATGAATATTCAGACTGTCTGGATCACTCTGATGAAACAGATTGTCCTCAACACAAACAGAGTCAATGTTCTTACTGTGGAAGATTTTACTGAAAGGGAAGGCAAAATAACCCAACTGTCTATCAGCTTAGATGGCACTGGCTTCTTTGCATACCGTATAATGACAGCCAGTGAGCCTTGCCCTGACAGCCATTACCTCTGCACATCAGAACCAGTCAACTGTCTTCCCATCTACACTCGGTGTAATGGATTTTCTGACTGCACTGGTGGGGAAGATGAACAGGACTGTGAGGGTGTGGCATGCTCTGGCTTGTACCAGTGTCGAGCTTCCAGAGTGTGTTTACACGGAGATCACCTGTGTGATGGCTGGGGTCAGTGTCCACAGCGGGATGATGAGCTGATGTGTGACATGACCACCTGTCCTGAAGGTTGCCTATGTGAGGGTCACACTTTTTGGTGTGGTCATCCTTTTCTTGCTGAAGTCTTTCCTCTACTGCGATACTTGGATGCCACAGGTTCGGGGATGTCACTGCAGGATTTATCAAAAAATATTTATCTCATCTATCTCAGTTTGTGGCATTGTTCTATTGCCAATGTTTCAGAGGTCAAGTTACCCAACTTGCAGAATATCGATGTTTCTAACAATAATATCAAATCTGTAAACATGACCACTTTCTTGACACTACAGAATCTGCAGAATATAAATCTAAGAAATAACCCCCTCACTCACATGGAAAGTGACAAACAGATACATTATGCCTTAACAAAAATGGATATGTCAGCAACCCATATTAAAACCCTGAGCACAGAACTGTCCATGTATTTACCTCATGTGATTCTTATGAATGTTTCTGTCTCTCGCATTGAAAGTATTTGGATGAGGGGTTTTAAAGGTCTACCACAGCTGACTGAACTATACATAGAAGAAAATCCAGTTATCAGTTTTCCTGTGGATTTATTCAGAGATTCAAAAGATATTAGGAAGATTGTTGCATCAAACTATAGGTTTTGTTGCCAAAATGTACTTTCTAAACCATCAGACACGTTAAAATGCATTACACCTATGGGCTTATTTTCTCCATGTACAAAACTGATAGAAAGTGATGTGCTCAAAATGTTCTTTCTGCTGATATCTGTGTTTGCTACTTTTGGAAATGCAGTCTGCTTCATAGCTACACTTGCAGCCAGAAATATGTTTGAAAAAACATGTACAATATATTGTGCTCATTTACAGTTTGCTAATATATGTATGGGCATACATGTCAGCATTGTTGTGGTGGCAGATGACATATTGAAGAGATCGTATATTGACCATGAAAAGACATGGACCAGCAGCATTGCTTGCAAAATATCTGGTTTTCTTTCTTTTCTGTCCAGTGAAGTGTCAATTCTGGTCATCTGGTTCTCAGTGTTGAATCATGTTATTTTCTTTTGTTTCCTCGATATTGTGAGAACAGTTGACAAATCTTCCACAACAGTATTGTGTACACTGATGTGGTTTGTTGGAATTGTGTTGTCACTGATACCATTCTTCCCTGGACTCTCACACTGGGGCCTCTGTGGTCAGTCTGGTCTGTGTCGTCTGGCTTTATGGGATCACTACCTGTCTAATCCAAACTTCAAGTGGTTCTCTGTCACAGTCACCGTCAACTTCATGTTGTCTGTAATGATTGTGGCTGGTCAGTGTGTTGTCTACAGACGATTACCAAAGTACAGGATACTGGTGGAGCACACACAGAGATTGTATTGTTCCTCTGCACACCTTATGGGGAAGGTGGCTGTCACAGACGCTGTTTGCTGGTTTTCCTTTGGAATGGCTATGATGATGACTTCACAAGGGCTTACTGTTTTCAACGCCTTCTATGATGCACTGGTCATCTTCGTGCTGCCGCTTAACTCTGCTCTCAACCCTCTTCTTGTTATCTGGAACATTGTGACTGAGCAGCGAATGCAAGTACAAGAAAGTAGATTAATTAAAGTGCTAAGGTTACGACTTACTCACCAGGCAATAAAATAATGATCAGATGATAAAACAAAAGATCAAACAAAAAATCTGAACTAAGGCTTACCATTTCTGGGAATATATTGATCAAAAAGCAGAAATCAGCATGCCACTCTGCCTGCAAAAAACTTCTCTGCACAAATTCTTTTTGGCAGATACCTCAGTATTCTACTAAAGGAAAATGTCAGATGAGCTATACAATGAAAATCCATCAAGAAAGAGCCATCTTTCTTTCAAGTGTCTCCCTCTGAACTCTGCACAATTGAAGGAGCCAAGACACAAAGAGCCATCTTTCTTAGTGTCTTCCTCCTAACTCTGCACTATCAAAGGAGCCAAGCCACAAAGAGCCATCTTTCTTACCTGTCTTCCTCCTAACTCTGCACTATCAAAGGAGCCAAGCCACAAAGAGCCAT
>CM060347.1:22307025-22311087 GCA_030674155.1 Stramonita haemastoma | reverse complement strand
GGACAAAGCCATGATGATACAGCCTCTACTTTGCTGTTGCCCCCAGCATCAATGGTTTAATCAAGAACTGGGACAAAGCCACTTGTCACGGTTCGCATATTTTTAATAGATCGTTTTACGTGTATAGTGGCTAGTTGTCCAGTGCGTGCATTTTTGCACTTCTGTGTGTATAGCTGTCTACGTTCATTTCCTTTCTCTTCGTATAGATCTAGGCTTTGGCGAGATCTCTCGAGATGTTCCGCAGCGAGAGTAGATCTAACGGTTAGATCAGCGGAGCGGCCTGCGGGCTTATGCTAAGCAGGGGGACGTGGTCGCCGTTCCAGTTTTTACTGTTGGGCGCCGTGTTAGAGTCAGTTTTTGGCTCCGTTCGAGAGGCAGGAGAGAGCCTACGCCTCGTAGGAGGTTTCGCTCTCCAGTTCCTGCTTTTGTTCTTCGTTCTTCGTCACTGTTTGTCGCTTGTTCGTCTAGTCACGTCGGTTGGGGTGCAGGAGTGCGCCATATTAGTTCCAGTGACAGGTGAGAGTTTGTACTTGTCGTAGTTATGTCTGGTTCCGCGTGGTTTTGGTGTGTTGTTGTTTTGGTTCTGATAATGGGCATTGGTTCTTGTTGTTAATTAAACATCCGGACTGAAGAAATATAAGCATATCCTGAGCGTTTTGTTCTGAATTATATTTATCTTTCGTGAAGTAACACTAGTATTGGTGTATAGCGAACGTAGGGGTATTTATCCTTAGTTATGTGTTGTTGTTTGGTTTTTGTTTTTAAACATCAATGGTTCGTGTGGAAAGGGTTTTCATTGTGTTTTGTAATACTCGGCATTGTTTTACGTTGGATATTGATATGGAAATTTCTGAGTTATGTGCGAGATAGTGCAATTGAGTGTGTTTGATGGTAAGTATGGATTGATATTGTTCTGTTATATAATATGCTTTATGACAGAGTCTTTCGAATGGTTTTGAATTAAACCTATTTGGATGTTAATAGTATTATGAAGTGTTGAATGTGGATTAGATTCAGGTACATAGATATATATATTTTTCCCGAGTACTGGGTGGAATCCTTGAATGTGGAGAGAGACAGGTATTTTGCCAAACTAAAAAGAATCAAGAAATAACTTCAGTTACCAGTGTATGTGGAGGATTATTAAGTATCGCCTTTTGACAGGTTTCCGTCTACCACAAGTTTCCGTTACCACCAGTTCCTGTTCGTCATCAGTTCCTGTCGACCTCCAGTCATCAAGTCCTTCCTTGTACCTTGTCTTCAGCACGTCTTCTTCGTCTGCTTCGTCTTCTTCATCGTATTGTCAGGAAAGTGATTCTTTTGGTGTGTGGTTCTTTGCGTGTTTCTTTTTTTTATTCATCTTTGGACTTCAAAGACTGTTTTTAGAGAAGAAGGAAAAGAGTAAGAAATACAGGACCTTAAATTAGAGCTAATATATAATATTTAGATTAGAGTGCGGTTGTATGTGGGTGTGAAAACTTGTACATTTTTTGCGTGTGATTTTTGCATTGTTATTATTTTTGTTGTTGTTTACTATATAAGATTTTGTGAGCGTGAGGAAGTGTATTTTGGTGCGTTGGTTTTGCCTTGTTATTTTTTTTGATTGTTGATTTTCATTATCATCAAAAATTGAATAGTAAAGATTGGAAATTTCTCCTCTGTGTTCTGCGTTTGTTGTTGTCGGGAAGTTAGATAGAGTGGGTATGGGTGGGGTTTTTCTTCACACTCCCTTAAGGAGCGTGACACCACTGATGATACAGCCTCTCACTTTGCTGTTGCCCCCAGCATGAATGTTTTAATCAAGAACTGGGACAAAGCCACTGATGATACAGCCTCTCACTTTGCTGTTGCCCCAGCATCAATGGTTTAATCAAGAACTGGGACAAAGCCACTGATGATACAGCCTCTCACTTTGCTGTTGCCCCAGGATCAATGGTTAAATCAAGAACTGGGACAAAGCCCTGGCGCTGAAGGCAACCAGTCTGCCAATAAACATATGGGGCAAGCTGCTTATGCCTCAAACCTGCCAGCTCTCTTTCAGCCTGCACTGCCCACATGGGTAACGCCAGTTCCTCTCCCGCTCATGGAATTCCACTTTACAGCTTAGTCTTTTAGTAATCGACCATGACACTCTGTCTAGGAGGCTCGACTTGCACAGTCCTTATGTGCTGCAGCCCTGGGGGCTAGTTGGCCTTTGGAGAAAATCTCCAACGCTGACTGTCCTTAGGCCCTCTTGTCCTTAGGCCCTCTTGACCGAGAGAGTGGGGACCTACAGCGGGCAAGGCAGGCTCGACTTGCACAGTCCTTACGTGCTGCAGCCCTGAGGGCTAGTTGGCCTTTGGAGAACATCTCCAACGCTGACTGTCCTTAGGCCCTCTTGGCCGAGAGAGTGGGGATGGACAGCGGGCAAGGCAGGCTCGACTTGCACAGTCCTTATGTGCTGCATCCCTGGGGGCCAGTTGGACTGCTTTCTTTCTATCTGAATGTGAACAGGGAGATGTAGCTTAATTTTGGTTGGTGTACGTTTTTTTTTTCTAGACTGACTTGCTGAATCGGGAACGCCAGAGGAGACTATTTCAGAACATTCAAACAAAACATGCTGGCAGAGTACACAAGGATATCAAGAAACAGTATTCAACAGTCCCCCCCACCCCACCCACCCCACCCACCCCAAAAAAAAAAAAGCAAGCACAAGGTTTTATGATAGAGGGTACTGATGGTGTACTTTACAGTCTGTGGGACTGGCAACCAGTGGTGTATCATGTGTGGGGTCAGATGATAATTTATCGTCCTATCTCTGTAACCAGTGATGTATGATAATATATGTGGGATCAGAAAATAATGTATCGTCCTATCTCTGTCTTAAACTTCAGGTTGTGAGGTCAAGTATTAGGGACTAGTTCACAATACAATAATTATAGTCATAAGGGCTTTTAGTGTTGTGACAGTTTCTGTAAGACAAGGGTGTTTGTGTGTGTGTGTGTGTGTGTGTGTGGTGTGTGTGTGTGTGTGTGTGTGTGTGTGTGTGTGTGTGTGTGTGTGTGTGTGTGATTCTTTGTTCACTATAGGTCTGTATTGATAGTGACATGAACTAGAACTGCTACATCTTCAAACAGGCATGAATCAGGTATAATCGATTTTGTCTGAAAACCACATGGGTCGATTGACCCTGTTTTATAGTTGCTTTTTTTTTTTTTTAAATCTTATTTTATTCTTTTATATCGAGGATAATGGAATAAGCACTAATGTGCTTTTTTTCCCCATCCAGTCCTCGTGTGTATGAAGCTTTGTAAATATTGTCATCTGTTCCCACCGTCACACCATGGCCTACTCTTACGTAAAGTGGAACAGGATTTCACGTGTGCCGCAAGATGTTCTGCGTGCGTTCGCGCACAGGGCCTCGGTTTACAGTCTCATCTGAAAGACTTTTGGGGAGAGTGGAGTCAGCACTGATGTTAACTCCAGGGGAAAAATCCCCTCGAATGGGAATCGAACTCGGACTCGGGTCGTCAAATTGCGAGCGCGGTGTTCTTACCACTCGTCCTCCTCTTATTACTCTTCCAGTAAGTTGTTGTTGTTGTTTTTAAATCAAACTAGGTCTATGCAAAATTTTTGGTTCTAGATTTGCTGATTGTGTCTTTTGGGCGTTGGGGTTGGGTTTTTTTTGTTGTTGTTGTTGTTGTTGGTAGTCTTGTTGTTATTATGTTTAGTTGCTTTCTTTCATTGTCCTGTGATTGTCACTAATGCAGGAGATTATCATATGCTCTTCACCAAAAGGATTGTCAATTCAGTGGCAATAAATCATTTTCAGTGTTAGTGTTAGTGTCAGTGTCAGTGTCAGTGTCAGCGTGTGTGTGTGTGTGTGTGTGTGTGTGTGTGTGTGTGTGTGTGTGTGTGTGTGTGGTGTGTGTGTGTCACTGTGTGTGTGTGTGTGTGTGTGTGTGTGTGTGTGTGTGTGTGTGTGTGTGTGTGTGTTGTGTACTCGTGTGTGTGTGTGTGTACTCTGTGTGTGTGTGTGTGTCACTGTGTGTGTGTGTGTCACTGTGTGTGTGTGTGTTGTGT
>CM060347.1:22297025-22299525 GCA_030674155.1 Stramonita haemastoma | reverse complement strand
GAACGATCTACTACGGAGGGCGGAGGACCGTGGGGAGTGGAGGAAGCTGGTTGCAAAATCTTCAGTTGTGCCCCCACGGTCCTGGGGACGACAGGACAGGTGAAGGTGAAGATGACAGATCAATGTGTTCAAAATGTAAAAGTGGATTAAAAAACAAACAAACAAACAACACTTTTGACAATAGATACTACTAGTTTAAAGTATCCCTTCGACATTCACTGCACTTACACATATTGTAGTGGGAAAGCAAGAACAAAATGTAAAAATGAATATATAAAAATACATAAAAATAAATAAACAGTCGGAAGAAACAAGAGTGCACAAGGGAATAGTAAGGTAAAGGTGTCCCATAACCTACGTGGTCGTAGGGGAGCCAAGCGTCAGAGACCTCAGCTTCTCTTAGGGGCCAGCATATTGAGGGCGGCGCCCATCTCCTCTCCCTCGCTGCTTCACCTTCCCTGACTCTAAAGAGTGCAGGTACCCATTTACAGCAGGGTGAACTGGGGGACTGTACTGAAGCCAAGGCACGCAAACGGTCACTCATCCAACTGGTAACCACGCTTGATGCTGCTTAACCTTAACCTGGGGGGTAAGCGAGTGTTCTGACCACTAAGCTGTCCCGTCGTCACAAGGGAATAAATGATACCAAAAAAAAGAGAGATGATTTTGAAGAAAGAGACAGAGGGAGAAAACACAACCAATGAAGGAAGGTGGCAGGATGGTTAAGACGTTTGCCTCACTCACTCTCACTCACTCAGTCCCATATCCCAAAGGACGTAGGGGGGACATGAGAGAAGACGCAACAGAGATCTTTTTCCATGCTTCACGATCCTGTGTGGCTAGTAGGAGGTGTTGTAGGGGTTGGGCGGTCCAGTCTTTGATGTTGTCAACCCATGATTTCTTTTGGCGGCCTCTTCTTCTCTTGCCCTCGACTGTTCCTTGCAGGATGGTTTTTGCTAGGGTGTTGTGTCTTGTGGTGTGACCAAACCACATTAGCTTTCTCCTCTTTATGGTGGAGAGCAAAGGCTCTTGGGGGCCCACACGCTTTTTGATTGCTTCTTTCACATAGTTATTGGTCTTGTGTTCTTTGTATGATATTTTGAGACGTTTGCCTGCCAACAAGTAAACCGTGAGGTTCTGCGTTCGTTCCCAGCCTCACCCTTTCTTCCGAGTTTGACGAAAAAAAAATCGAACTGAATATCAAAGTCATTCGGATGAGACTATAAACCGAGGCCCCATGTGCGAACGCACGCAGAACATCTTGCGCACACGCTAAAACCCCGTTCCGCCTTTCGAAGAGCAGGCCATTGTGTACCAGTAGGAGCGGATGACAAAATTATAAAAAACCAGCATGCACACAGGTGTCGTGTTTAGACACCATCCCTGAATCGGGAGGTGGAGTCTCCAGTGCGGCTCGGGGCTGGCTGTATGGATGTGTGTGTGTGTGTGTATATATATATATATATAGATAGATATAGATATAGATAGATATAGATATATAATTATATATATACAAGTTAGACACACAGCAGACGTTCACAAATAGGTCAGTCAGCCCTCAATGCAGTGGATCTGTACTGTCCAATGTTTATATAATCTACATTCAAGAAAGGGACGGGATAGCTCAGTGGTCAGAGCGCTCGCTTTCCCCTAGGCAAGGTTAAGCAGCATCGAGCGTGGTTGCCAGTTGGATGGGTGACCATTTGCGTGCCTTGGCTACAGTACAGTTCCCCCAGTTCACTCAGCTGCCCTCTTTAAGGGTCAGGGAAGGTAAAGCAGCAAGGGAGAGGAGATGGGCGCCGCCCTTAATATGCTGGCCCCTAGAGAAGCTGAGGTCTCTGACCCTTCGCTCCCCTACGACCACACAGGTTATGGGACACCTTTACCTTTACCTTTTACATTCAAGTCATTCTAAAACATAGAAGGACACAACAAGCAGCACCATTAACATCAATCAATAACTGTTAAAAACCCGGGTTGTTTTTTTTTTTTTTCAAATATCAGTACATTGCTGTCAATCTGGGACTGCTTGCTGTCCTACAAAAGGAACTAAGCTTGTATACAAGATTGGAGCAACTGCAGTAGTAGTAGTAGTAGTAGTAGTAGTAGTAGTAGTAGTAGTAGTAGTAGTAGTAGTAGTAGTAGTAGTAGTAGTGTGTGGAGGGGGAAGGGGCCGCATAAGCAAAAACCTCACCATTTGCGAACTTCAGAGCTTAAGCCTAGATACGAAATGAAACAAACAAACAACACCCCCCCCCCCCCAGCCCCACCATATGATGACGATGACCCCCAAAAATGTGACGCTCCACCACGAAATGAGTCGCTTAGCACCTGGCCCACTTTTCCGCCAGGAGCCATTAAAGGCAGGTAGGGGTCAAGTTGTCGATTTTGAGATTTTGATTGAGTATAAAACTATAGCTACTATTCTACCTTGTCGTGAAATATCAAGGCATAATTGTGTTTCATTTTGCCTTTAAACGTGTTTTAAAAAAAAATACCC
>CM060347.1:22258716-22291925 GCA_030674155.1 Stramonita haemastoma | reverse complement strand
TTAAACATTTCTTATCAACACAGCAGTGTGGGTTTTGATCCTGCAGTCCCTGAAATGCCAGATGTTCCAAACTTCCCAAGCTTCCACATTATTATATCCCCTTATATTTGAACTTGGGGATTCTGATACCAAAAAAATTTACTGTTACGAAATGTTGATATAGGGATTCAGCAAGGTTCTGTTTTAAGCACCCATTCTATTTGACATCCTGATTGGAAATCTCCCCCCAAAGTACTTTCCAACCATGTCATTCTTACGCAATGTGCTGATGATATCTGTATGTGGATGGATAAAGGTAAAAATGTAGGTAAAGATGTCCCATAATCTGTGTGGTCATATGGAGCCAGGCGTCAGAGACCTCAGCTTCTCTAAGGGCCAGCATGTTGAGGGCCGCGCCCATCTCCTCTTCCTCGCTGCTTTACCTTTCCCGACCTTAAAGAGGGCAGGTACCCATTTACAGTTGGGGGAACTGTACTGAAGTCAAGGCGTGTAATTGGTCACCCAATGTGGTTATTTCTCACTGTAAAAAGGACAATTCCTCAAAGAACACAAAATTATACTGGAAGACAATTTCAGTCTGATCTTGATAAACTTGGCAAGTACATGATGGAAAATGGCTTGTCACTGTCAACAGAGAAAGCAAACATGATGCTTTTTAATGCAGGTTGTAATCCAAATAGCTTGCCTGTTTTTAAATTGTATGGTAAAATAATTGAATACAAATTGTCTTGGTTTTTAGTGGGGGTTTTGGGGGGGGGGGGGGGGATAATTGACAGATTTTTGTGGGTCTTTTGTTTTTGGTGTTATTTTTGGTGTGTGTGTTTATTTGTGTTTTTTTTGGGGGGGTGGACTTCTTCTTCTTTCTTCTTCTTTTCTCATGACCGGGATGGTCGTGGAGGAGACATGAGAGACGATTCTGCAGCCATCCGTCGCCATCCAACCTTGTCCTCCGCCTTCCGAATGAGTGTTGGACTGTCCAGGTGGGTCCACTCCTTGATGTTATCCATCCAGCTTTTGGTTTGTCTGCCTCGGCGTCTGCCACCTTCTAGCGTTCCTTGTAGACTGTCTTGGGGAGGGTGTTGTGGCGTGTGACATGGCCGAACCATGCCAGCTTCCTTTTCTTGACAGTGGCTAGTAGGGGTTCCTGAGGGCCAGCCATCAGTGCGACTTGACTTCGCACAAAGGTGTTTGTTTTCCTATCCTTCCAGGAAATTCCAAGCAGTCGCCTGAAGCATTTTGTCTGGAACATCTGGATCCGCTTGGTGGTTTCAGCAGTCATTGTCCAACTTTCGCAGCCATAGAGCAAGATGGAGATGACCAGGGATCTGAACAATTTGACTTTTGTTTTGAAGCTGATGTTGTCGCTTCTCCATATCTTGTTCAGTTTTGCCATAGCTGATGTTGCCATGGCTAGCCTGGTCTTGATCTCTGTGGTGGAGCGTCTATCTTTCGTGAGGGTAGCGCCAAGATATTTGAAAGCATCTACTTCTTCCAGCTGCTGGCCATTCATGGAGATCTGTGCTGTGGTGCCGTTTGCACTGTTGACCAGTACTTTACTCTTTTCTGTGCTGACTTCCATCCCATATGCGCCTGCTCTGTCTACCAGTCTGTTGGTAAGGTCTTGGAGTTCCTTGTTGCTGCCTCCCATGAGATCAATATCGTCAGCGAAGCGCAGGTTGTTAATGGGTTAGGGCAGGAAGGAGCACGGTAGAACAAATTTTCAGTTGTCAATCCTGATGAAGCATCTGCAACATCAGAGGACTTGCTACACAACTTCATTGACTTCAAGAAGGCCTTTGACAGAGTGTGGCATGCAGGCCTTTGGCAAGTCCTCAGGAAGTTTGGCATTGAGGAGGGTCTCATCCAGATCGTAGAAGCGCTGTACAACACCTCCAGCAGTGCAGTCCTCCTCAACGGCCAAGTAGGAAACTACTTCAAGACCACAGTCGGCGTCTGTCAGGGCTGCTTGCTCTCTCCGTCTCTCTTTAATCTATTCCTGGAGAACATCATGAGGGAAACACTTTACGACTTCCACTCTACCATCTCAATAGGAGAGCGACCCATTAACAACCTGTGCTTCACTGACCATATTGATCTCATTGGGTGTGGACACAAACACGTTAATCCACCTTTCACTTGCACTTGTAGATCTACATTATCTTATGTTCAAGAAGTGTTTTTTCAGTGCACCAAAGTATTTATTTAAAAAAAGGATTGAAAGTTTAGATGGTAAAGGCATTAAAATTGCACTGGATGTGCCTATACATACATCAAATAAAGAAGAAAAAAAATTATAATACAGCTGGAATTGCTTTAGGTGATTATCCAGAACTAGCAGCGAATACCACCGTTTCTGCCCATCATTAAGGTAGCTGCATTTTGACTTCAGGGATGCATGCTGGGTATGTTCATGTTTCCATGACCCACCGATCCCTGATATGAATTTTGGGATTTTTAACGTGCATATTTGATCTCCTGCATGTGTGTAATACCAGGGGAATTAGGGCACCGGCAGGCCTGAACTTAAAGTTGACTTGGGGATCGTAAAAATCCCCACATTTGATTTGCCAGACGTTGCAAAGACTAACCCAATACTTCATGAACCAATGGGATCAAGTCCAAAGGTCTTAACCACTCAGCTATCCCCCCCCCCTCCACCCCCCCCCCCAAAAAAAAAAAAAAAAAAAAAAATTAAAGGGGAAAAAAAACCGTTTTGGTTTTTACAAATAAAGTTTGACTTGTATATATATAAACAATACAGATACATACTTAAACCTAGATTCGTATGAAATTTGATCTAGTGTTTTGTGGTAATGGCTGTAAATTAGAGTGGAATGAACGTGCTTAAAGTGTATTATTTCCGATGCAAAAGTTTACGTGTTAACTTTACAATACAGCATGCTCTCAAGTCACCTCTATTCTTAAGTTTTAGTTTTTTTAGTTTAACTGGAGCCTTGCTAACAGAAATCGCTCTCATGCACGCACGCCCCATACACTGTACATTCACACACACACACACACGCACACACACACACACAAGCATACACTTAAAGCTCGCGCGCACGCGCACACATTTGTACACACGCACGCATGTACGCATGCGCTGAAGGGGAGTAAACATGAAATGTAATCAAAGCTAGGTAGAATAGATAATGCCAATCACCAATTTGAATGAAGTACAAATCATAGCTAACCGAAAACTTCCTGTTCGCAACAGAAAGACGACACACACGATCTTCAGCCTCTCAAACAAAACAGAAAGCCACTCTGCGTACAACGGACACACCTTGATTAATGATTACCCCCCGCCTATCTTGGGGAGGGGGACTTTGAATGGCGGCTAACATGTCAGCAGAGGAACACAGCAACAGAAACCAAAACACGACTTCCCCTCATGAGATAAAAAAAAAAACCCTTCTCGCAGCTGTGGATGCCATCACTGCAGTTGTGACTTGTGACTTCAAGGAACATCCTATTGTGAGTATGATAACTATTTGCAAGTATTGGGATATTGAATATGTCTAGTTCAAGGAGCCATGGATCCTAGCAGCCATATGCATTATTCGCGCGCTCTGAATATGCCTGTTGACTTACATGAGCAGGGTGAAAGCCTGTAAAATTTGCAGAGCCTTTGACAAAATACGAATCATTATTATGAAATGTAGACACAAGTGTAGTGTCGGCGTAACCGTCGCTGAACGTTTTATGTAGTGCAACGTTTGAACTGTTTTGAATAAAGTAATAATGGAAGGGGTGTTTTGTCCTGGCTGGATTTTCTAGTCTATTATCTAGCACTTCTGATCTAGCAGCTAAGATGTCCATAGGATGGTAAAACGGTGAACAAGAAGGCCCACGATGTTTATCATATCAACTTGGCTGAATCCCCTGATGCTTCAGCGCAATTATATATACGGTTTCAATGACTTGCCTCTTTTTGCTAAGGTTTTATTTGTTATTTTATTTATTATTTTTATTTTTTTTTTTTTTTTTGGGGGGGGGGGGGGGGGGTTGTTGTCCCTTTTGTACAGCGCACAGGTTTATCACTGGAGAGATTTTTGCCTACGCGACCGTTTTGCATAGCCGCACTCTGGTTTCGCGTAGCATGTCTGTACATACCAGTGTGCATGCTTTTTTGTTTTTTCGTTCGCTTTCGTCAACTGTTCCTTACACAATGGCCTACTCTTTCGACTGTGGAACGGGTTTCGACATATTCCGCGTGCGTTCGGACACGGGACCTCGGTTTCTAGTCTCATCTGGAGAACTTTTCGTAGGAGTGGAGTCGGTACTGATTTTAATCCCATGCTGAAAATCTCCGCGAACGGTGGCTCGGATGAGCACAAATCGAGAGCTCAACCCTCAAACCACTAGGCCCAGTTTCAACTACTTACTTGATGAAATGTTGGTGTTTCAGAAAAGAAAGCATCAGAGACGCATAATATTTGTGTATGATGATTCAGCACCCACGCATGCACCCATGCACAGGCATACGTGCCGGCGTGCGCCAGACACACACTCACACACACACACACACACACACACACACACACACACACACACACACACACACACACACACACACTCTCTCTCTCTCTCTCTCTCTCTCTCCTCCTCTCTCTCTCTCTCTCTCTCTCTCTCTCTCTCTCTCTCTCTCTCTCCCCCTCTCTCTCCCGCCCTCTTCCTCTCTCTCTCCCCTCTCTCCCCCCCTCTCCGTCAACCAGAAAAATTTACGGCTTGATTTCCATCAGATCCCCTACTTCCCCCCCCCCCCCCCCATCCGCCACCACGCCAGACCGTTAGAGGTGTTCTGGATGCTAGTCTTTTGGCTGAGGCAGTAAACCGAGGTCAATTGTGCAACACACTTATCCCCGGCAAAAATCTTTTGAAAAAAAAGCACCTTTGTGTAAAAAAAAAAGCATAAAAAATACGGATGACATTGCTCTGGTGGCTACGCACCAGTCTCCATGGGGAGAGCAGCCCTAAGTTCTGGAGAACCTTTGTGACTGAAAATGGGGCTCACGCGCGCACGCGCACTACACACACACATACATACACACACATCCCCATACACACTCGCACACACACCCACACACACGCTCGTACGTACGCACGCACATACACACGCACGCACATGCACACGCACGCACGCACGCATGCACACACACATATACACACACCACACACTCTCTCTCTCTCTCCTCATCTCTCTCTCTCCTCTCTCCTCTCTCTCTCTCTCTCTCTCTCTCTCTCTCCTGTTACTTTCTTTTAAATTATGGTCTTTTTTGTTTGTCTTTTGTTATCAGAAAACTTCTCAAGCGACCTTGGACCTTCTGGCCACAAAAGGCAGCATTGTTGTTGTTGTGATCCATATCGGTGTTTGGCAAGCCCTTTGTTGGATAGAGGGTTGGGAATGGAGGAAGGAAATGCTTCCACAAAGCCTTCAGAGGGCTTTGTTTCCGTGTTTACAGGAGGAATATGTGAGACATATGCGTTCAGCATGGGGGGACATTCTGCTATTCCAGGAGCTGTCAGAATGGGGGATATTCTGCTATCCCCAAGGTGTTCAGTGTTAGTGGAGACTTGCTGAGTTTTCAGAATATGCAGGACTGAGCCAGAGCACTGATAGTTTTGATGCATTTGCAAGAGTGGGTCTGAATGACCTATCACATTTCTTCAGGGGGTGGGGTGGGGGGGACAAAAACAGCCCTGGAGCGTCTGAGAAGGTAGAAATTGCAGATTTTGCCGTGGAGGTTTTTTTTTTTTTTTTTGTTGTCAGACGAATCTCTTGCACTAGTTTTGTTTTTTTCCCCTACAGTTTAAACCCAACTCTATTCTTTTTGTGGCTACTTGACTGAGCAACTTTAAATGCTATGCTACATTGTATTCCCTATTCTATCATTTTTGGCTGAATTTTATTCTATTCTATTCTAATCTGCCCAATTCTATTTCATTTGTTATCTTCCTTTTTAGCAAGGATTAGGGACGCAACCAGGAACTTGGTGTCCAGTGATAGTGTAATTGTGCCCCCAGATTGTGCCCCCACAGTCCACAGGACTATGGGACAGGTGAAGGTGATAGTATAAAAGCAACTGACAGAGCAGTTGTTCTGACTCAGTTCGACGTAGCAACGCAATTTGTCCTAACTTACCACGAACTGTGTCGATCCCCGGGGTCGACACAGTTCGTCGTAATTCATTAGCCTCCCCCCCTCCCCCCCCCATGTAAAAAGAAAAACAAAAAACAACCAACATATCTTTAATCTATGTAAGTTCAATATGATACTTTACTTCAGCATTTTAGAAGCTCCTCATACATTTTTGTCAACTTTCTGACTTTAGTTCCAAGTTGTGACAAAGTGCGTTGTGTTCTGACACAGTTCCATGTGGGGAGGGGGGTCGACACAGTTCGTCGTAACTTACGACAGCTGTGTCGACCCCCTTGTCACAATTTGCAAGGAACTGCGTTAGCTCCCCCCCCCCCCCCTGTAAAAAAACCAAACCCAACAACAACATACCTTTAATCAATGTAAGTTCAATATAATGCACTACTTTAGCATTTTACAAGCTCCTCAAACATTTTTTGTAAACTCTCTGACTTCAGTTCCAAGTTGTGACAAAGTGCGTCACAACTTTTCAGCACCAAAAACATGCAATGGCAAAAGTTCTGAGTATCTTTTATCATCATTTCTTTTTTATACTATAAGAACTTTTGACATTGTATGTTTTTGGAGCTGTAAAGTGACGAAGTGGGTCAACGTGTTCTGACACAGTTCGTCGCAGCAACGCAAATCGTCGTAACTTGCGACGAACACTGTCGATCCCCTCGATCCCCAGGGTGGGGGGTGGGGATCGCAATAGCCACGAACTGTGTGGCTCCCCCGGGGGATCAACGCAATTCGTTGCAATTTGCGACAAACTGCGTTAGCCCCCCCCCCCCCTATGTAAAACAACAACATATTTTTTAATAAATGCAAGTTCAATAAAATGCACTAATTCAGCATTTTAGAAGCTCCTCGTACAGTTTTATCAACTTTTTATTTTTTTATTTATTTATTTATTTATTTATTTATTTTTTATTTTTATTATTTTTTTTTTTTTTTTACTTCAGTTCCAGGTTGTGACAAAGTACATTGACGCACTTTGTCAAAACTTTTCGGCACCAAAAACAGGCAATGGCAAAAGTTCTTAGTATCTTTATCATCATTTGTTTTTTTATTTTAAGAACTTTTTCCATTGCCTGTTTTGACAAAAAATTTTAGGAGCTCCTAAAATGCTGAAGTAGTGCATTATATTGAACTTGCATTGATTAAAGGTATGTTGGGTTTTTTTTTACATTGGGGGGGGGGGGGGGTTAACGCAGTTCGTGGCAAATTGGACTGTGTCGACTCCCCCCTCCCCAGTGACGCAGTTTGTCGTAAGTTAAGACGAACTGCGTTGTCGACCTCTCCCCCCCCCCCCCCCCCCCCCCCCCCCCAGTGACGCAGTTTTGTCGTAAGTTACGACGAACTGCGTTGCTACGTCGAACTGTGTCAGAACACAACGCACTTTGTCACAACTTGGAAATGAAGTCAGAAAGTTGACAAAAATGTATGGGGTGCTTCTAAAATGCTGAAGTAATGCATTATATCGAACTTACATTGATTAAAGATATGTTGGGTTGTTGTTTTTTTTTTACATGGGGTGGGCCTAACTGCAGTCCTAGCAAACTGCGATGAACTGCGGGGGTGAACTGCGGGGGATCGACTCAGTTCGTTGGAAATTGCAACGAACTGTGTCGACTCCCCCCCCCCCCCCCCCCCCCCCCTCACCCACCCCCTAACGCAGTCCTAGCAAACTGCGATGAACTGCGGGGATCGACTCAGTTCGTTGGAAATTGCAACGAACTGTCTCGACCCCCCCCTTCCCCCATAAGTTACGACGAACTGCGTTGCTACGTCGAACTGTGTCAGAACAACTGCTCTGTCAATTGCCTTTGTACTGTCACCTTCACCTTCACCTGTCCCGTAGTCCTGTGGACGGTGAGGGCACAATCTGGGGGCACAGTTGTACTCTCTCTTGACACCAAATTCCTGATTGCGTCCCTAATCCTTGCTACAAAGGTAGAATAGAATAAAATAGAATAGGACAGAATAGAATAAAATAGAAAAGGACAGATTAGTATAAAATAGAAAAGGACAGAATAGAATAAAATAGGACAGATTAGAATAAAATAGAATAGAACAGATTAGAATAAAAAAAGAATAGAATAAAATTCAGCCCCAAAAATGATAAAATAGGGAATAAAATGTAGCATAGCATTTAAAGTAGCTTAATCAAGTAGCCACAAAAATAATAGAGTTGGGTTTAAAGTGCAGGAAAAACAAAACTAGTGCAAGAGATTTAAGGAGCCCAATCTGGGTGACAGTGATGTCTTGGTGTCCACAAAGACCACCGCCTACAAAGGCTCTGATGCATTGGGTATGAGGGAGTGTAACTTCGTTTTTGGGACAGTGGTTATGAGGGAGTGTGGCTTCATCTTTGAGACAGTGGGTATGAGGGAGTGTGGCTTCGTCTTTGGGACAGTGGGTATGAGGGAGTGTGGCTTCGTCTTTGGGACAGTGGTTATGAGGGAGTGTGGCTTCGTCTTTGGGACAGTGGTTATGAGGGAGTGTGGCTTCGTCTTTGAGATGGTGGGTATGAGGGAGTGTGGCTTCGTCTTTGGCACAGTGGGTATGAGGGAGTGTGGCTTCGTCTTTGAGATGGTGGGTATGAGGGAGTGTGGCTTCGTCTTTGGGACAGTGGTTATGAGGGAGTGTGGCTTCGTCTTTGATATGGTGGGTATGAGGGAGTGTGGCTTCGTCTTTCGGACATTGGGTATGAGGAAGTGTGACTTCGTCTTTGGGACAGTAGTTTTGAGGGAGTGTGGCTTGATCTTTGGGACAGTGGTTTTGAGGGAGTGTGGCTTGGTCTTTGGGACAGTGGTTTTGAGGGAGTGTGGCTTGGTCTTTGGGACAGTGGGTATGAGGGAGTGTGACTCTGCCATCCTTTCAAAATGTTCAAAGCATTTCCTTCAGCCTTTTCCTTCCCACCCTATATTCCACAAGGGCCCTGACTTGGCTAATCATCATGTGGATCACATGGGAGACGTCTCCAAAAATAAGGCTGAGTCGTGTCTTTTTAGAAATAGGGCTGTCATCCAGAGACTGTTGAAACAGCAAACATCCCAACAGGGACACAACGCACCAACTACCGTGCAGAAACCCAAGCCCTGAAACAAGCTGCCACCATGGTCGGATACTCCACAGATGAAGGTCAGCAAGTGTTTTTTTCACCGATGCCCCGTCAGTCCCACAAGCTCTGTCTGCAGACAAAAAGGCAGAACTCCAACAGGAACTACAGGTTCGTACACAAAACACACGTGTAATGCTGCAATAGATCCCTACACATTGTTGCATACCTGGCAACGAACAGGCTGATGAACTTGCAAAACAAGGGGGCAGAGAGAGAACAGTGCGAAAGCAGCCTCATTTTTCACGGAAAGAAAACGATCATCAAATCAATGGTCAGACCTAGAGTAGAAAAAGACGACTACCACCACCTCAAATAAGAAGATCAAGTCATCATTTTAAGACTCCGCACTGGGCACTAAGACGCCGCACTGGGCACTAAATCACCACATGTCCACAAAGCGGAAACTCGCTCCTTCTCCCCTGTGTGCCTGTGGTAAAGAAATCCAGAAAAGCGAGCACATCCTTCAGAGGTGCACCCTATTCAGCGACCTGAGGAAGATAGTGTGGCCGACTGAGATAACCCTGCAGACCAAGCTTTACAGCCCACCAGAGGAACTAGAAAAGACGTGCCATTATTTTTCCCAAACACATCTGAGGGTATAAAGCAAACGGGAGAAGAAGATCTGGAGAAGATTTGGAGACAGTTTCCTCATCGAAACCTTGCACTGTAAGTACATAGACTCGTTAAGCTACAGTTGAATGGTATTGATATGCATGACAAGTTATTGTGCATAGTAGGATAATTATAGTTTTAGTTATTTACGATAATTTCATGTTTAGAAAAAAAAAAGTTCTTTCATTCGCCCACAAACATAAATGAAAATGTTTTATTTAGTTATTTATTTATTCATGTATTTTTGTATTTTTTTTTATTTTCCTCTTTTTTTTCAATACTTTTTTTGTTTTAACTTATTTACAAGAGTAATGCCTACATGTTGATAAAGTGTGCAATATTAGAAAAGTCCGTAAATAGTGAAAATACTGTTTCCATAAATATACAGAAGAGTTATACTGACGATTGTAAAGTGTGTATTTCGGCAGGAATCCCGCGGTGGAGGAGAAAGCCCGCGTCATCGGGAAGACGAGAGCATCGCTGCCGTCACTGAGGACATCGCTGCCGTTCTAGGACATCGCTGCCGTCATCTAGGACATCGCTGCCGTCACCTAGGACATCGCTGCCGTCACCAAGGACATCGCTGCCGTCTTCTAGGACATCATTGCCGTCTTCTAGGACATCGCTGCCGTCACCGAGAACATCCCTGCAGTTCTAGGACATCGCTGCCGTTCAAGGACATCGCTGCCGTCACCAAGGACATCGCTGCCATTCTAGGACATCGCTGCCGTCACCGAGGACATCACTGCCGCCACCAAGGACATCGCTGCCGCCATCTAGGACATCGCTGCCGCCATCTAGGACATCGCTGACGAGGACATCGCTGCCGTCACCGAGGACGTCGCTGCGTTCTAGGACATCGCTGCCGTTATCGAGGACATCGCTGCCGTTATCGAGGACATCGCTGCCGTCACCGAAGACATCGCTGATCACGTAGGACATCGCTGACGTCACCGAGGACATTGCTGACGTTACCGAGGATATCGCTGACGTCACCGAGGACATCGCTGGCGTCACCGAGGACATCGCTGACGTCACCGAGGACATCGCTGACGTCACCGAGGACATCGCTGCCGTTCTAGGACATCGCTGCTGTCACCTAGGACATCGCAACCGTCACCTAGGACATCGCTGCCGTCACCAAAGACATCGCTGCCGTTCTAGGACATCGCTGCCGTCACCGACGACATCGCTGCCGTTCTAGGACATCGCTGCCGTCACCGACGACATCGCTGCCGTTCTAGGACATCGCTGCCGTCACCGACGACATCGCTGCCGTTCTAGGACATCGCTGCCGTCACCAAGGACATCGCTGCCGTTCTAGGACATCGCTGCCGTCTTCTAGGACATCGCTGCCGTTCTAGAACATTGCTGCCGTCTTCTAGGACATCGCTGTCGTTCTAGGACATCGCTGCCGTCACCAAGGACATCGCTGCCGTTCTAGTACATTGCTGCCGTCTTCTAGGACATCGCTGCCGTTCTAGAACATTGCTGCCGTCTTCTAGGACATCGCTGTCGTTCTAGGACATCGCTGCCGTTCTAGGACATCACTGCCGTCACCAAGGACATCGCTGCCGGTCTAGGACATCGCTGCCGTTCTAGGACATCGCTGCCGTTCTAGGACATCGCTGCCGGTCTAGGACATCGCTGCCGTTCTAGGACATCACTGCCGTCTTCTAGGACATCGCTGCCGTCACCGAGGACATCGCTGCCGTCACCGAGGACATCGCTGCCGTCGTGGATGAGGGCGGGACATTACCGTCATGGAGAAGGTTTTTCTATTTAGTGAATGTGATCAAGTAATTGAGATTTCGATATGCTGTGAAATGGACACACACACACACACACACACACACACACACACACACACACACACACACACACACACACAGATTTATTTTATTTTATTTATTTATTTTGTTTATTTATATTTATTTATAGATAGATAGATATTTTTATATATATATATATATATTATATATATATATATATATATATATATATATATAATATGGATATTTTTTTTAAGGAATCCAGTATTTTCAGAGAATCCATGCTTGTCTGAAATATTCTTATTTTTTTGCTGACTCGCCTTCTGTGATGTCCTCGTGCTGTTGTTCCCACGCTGCTCATTTTCAATCTCCCCGCCACAGCCACAGCCATACCCTGATTCATTGTCTCATCCCCGGAATCGGCAGTCCACAGGGAGTCCATTAATATTAGGCCGCTGTGGGGCCACCAGCCAGAGGGGCCCAGCACTTCTGGTGGGTCACTTTGGTGGTGTTCAGTGGTGCCTGTTCTGAGCTAACATACGCAGGACACCACCTACTAAGCCCCCTACTAACGACAGTATTAGCTAAGTCGCGAAGCCGGAGCTGGACTGTGTTCACGCACTACAGAGGGCGGAGGACCATGAGGAGTGGAGGAAGCTGGTTGCAAAATGTTCGCAGAACTATGGGACAGGTGAAGATGAGGAAGGATTAAGGATGGCAACTCTTTGTAATGTTGCTCCCTTTTTTGTTGTACACACTTTTTGGTATGAATCTCAGAGCTATTGGAAAACACTTGGCTTAATGCATGTTGGTGCCAATCAATCTGTGAGAGACTGGCTTTCAGATGTGCTGTTTTTATGAGTGGAAAATGCAGTTACATGTATAGAAGAAGGCTGCTGCATGCGTTCAAGGAATTACAATGATAATGTGTGTTTGTTGTTAGGAGGATTGGCGGTACTTTTATTAAAGTATTGTGAATCAGTCTAGGTGGCGATCACTCCACCCAGGTGTAAAAGGGGGTACCAACCTTGTGTTGGGGGTTAACCCTGCGATAGACTGGCGTCCTATCCAGGGGGGAGTCTATGACTCTCAGTCGCTTAACGCCACAGAAACCGGGTTAAGCACCGGCCTGATGAGCCTTAGGCTTGGGACAGACTTAACTTTAACTAGGTGGCGATCTATCTCTGGTTAGGTTCCCATGATTTTATAATGCAGTGTAAAGGTTTATAGTTTACAGTGAGAGAGAGAGAGAGAGAGAGTGTGTGTGTGTGTGTGTGTGTGTGTGTGTGTGTGTGTGTGTGTGTGTGTGTGTGTGTGTGTGTGAAGTAGTAGCAGTAGTAGTAGTAGTGGGGGTGGTGTGTGGTGTGTGTGTTGTGGTACAGTGTGTGTGAGGTGTGTGTGTGTGTGTGTGTGTGTGTGTGTGTGTGTGTGTGTGTGTGTGTGTGTGTGTGTGTGTGTACAAGTAGTAGAGGTGGAAGTAGAAGTAGTAGTAATAGTAGTAAAGATACACACAAGGTTCTGTGTGTAGTGGTGGTAGTAGTAGGGGCAAGGTCGTCTTAAATTTTACGTCTTTACACATAAAATACATGAAGAAAGGGAAAAAAGACAACTCTGTGTGTGTGTGTGAATTGGGGGGGGGGGGGGGGGGGGGGGGGGGTGGCAGTGAGGAGAGGAGGGGGCAGAACAGGCTTTTTTTTTTTAGATTAGTGAGGGTAGGGAGAAGAGGGCCACTGATAGTGATGGATTTTTTTTCTGCCCTGTTTGAATTTGGCCCCATTTTTCAACAACAACAAAAATCTTGCATCGAGTTTTGGCCTATATTTTTCAAAGAGAATTCGCGTGGTTGATTTTGACCTTAATTCAGAAAAGAAAACCCCGGATGGTTTATTTTGGGTTTGTTTGTTTATTTATTTTTTAGTATTTTTTTAAATGGATATAACGTCTTTAAAAGTCTTTGGTCAGAAGTTGCTTCGCTGATAGCAGAGCTGGAAAGAAATTTGAGATAAAACAAGAAATCCAAATTTTAAATCCAAACAGGAAAGTCCCATTAAATAAATTTAATTTAATTAAATCCTATAAATTAACTGGTAACTGTGTCTACAGCTGCGAACCATCTCTTCTATGTGCTGCTGTGTCCACATGCTTTCCAACAGACAGACCTGCCGACCGACCCTTACCCATTTTTTGGGGTTTTTTTTTTGCTAACTTAGTCAATACTTATCCTCACACTAACTGTTATACTAATCCTGGCCCCCTCATGTGGACACAGAAAGCAAGTAGATAGTATGGTGCGTGCTGACACGATGGCAAATTCCTTTTTTTTTTTTTTTTTTTTTTTTTTTTTTAAATATTTTTATTCAATCCAACAGGGTATACATACCATAAGTAAATCAGAAAAAAAATTGTATCATCATGGAATGATTTTTTTAACCAAAAATAGAAACAAATGGAAATGCACAAACACATGGCAAGTTCTTTTCTTCTAGGGGTTGGGGGGGGGGGGGGGTAGAATTTTAGGGGAAAGAGGTGCTAGGAAGGGGTAGGATAGTTGGATAGTATACTAGGGGTAGGATATTTTTTTTTAATTAAGTTGGAGGGGCTTCAGGAAGAACAGTGTGTGTTTGCGTGTGTGTGTGTGTGTTTGTGTGTGTGAGAGAGAGAGAGAGAGGAGAGAGAGAGGAGAGAGAGAGAGAGAGAGAGAGAGAGAGAGAGAGAGAGAGAGAGAGAGAATGGTGTGTTTACTATCTCTGTGTGAGTGTGTGTGTGTGTGTGTGTGTGTGTGTGAGAGAGAGAGAGAGAGAGAGAGACAGAGAGAGAGAGAGAGAGACAGAGAGAGAGAGAGAGAGAGAGAGAGAGAGAGATGGTGTGTTTGTATCTCTGTGTGTGTGTGTGTGTGTGTGTGTGTGTGTGTGTGTGTGTGTGTGTGTGTGTGTGTGTGTGTGTGACTTCAGTGTTGGTGGCAGATCTGTTAACTGATCTTCTGCTAAAAGATAGATTTTACACCAACACATCTTCATGTTATGATCTTCAGTGTAGAAGCATGTAAAGCATGTCTGCATTTTTGGAGGTTTTTTTTGTTTTGTTTTGTCGTTTTTTATTTTACAAACCATATGAAATGTAAATTAAAAAGAAAAATGTAAAAATTTATACTGTGGTCCTGAAAGTGTGTGGGGAGAAGGGGTTTATTATTTTTAATTGCATCACATGTGAAATGAATGATAAACTTGGTCCTGTGATTGCAATGGAAATTGTGTAAAATGATTTTAGTTTATGTTGGTGGCAGATCTGTGTATTGATCTTCTGCTGGAAGATTGATGGCAGATTTTACACCATAACATGTGGGAAAAAGAAGATTGATGATATATGATTTTAGGTTAAATTGTGGATTCAGTTGCCTGTGTGTGATTTTCTGGGTTTTTTCGTAATTATTATATAATTTTTTTTTAGATAATGAGATCCAATTTTAGTTTAAAAATTAAAAAAACCATGGCATGGCATGGTCAATACATAAAAAGGTTACACATACTAAACAAAATTATCAGAAAGATTAACACACTATAATTCTAAGGAAATTAGCGGATAGATTGAGAAGAAAAAATGTAGCAGTAAATGGTATGTCTGCCCCAAGGTGTGTGTGTGTGTGTGTGTGTGTGTGTGTGTGTGTGTGTGTGTGTGTGTGACTTTAGTGTTGGTGGCAGATCCGTTTATTGATCTTCTGCTAGGGGATATAAGCAGATTTTACACCAACACATCTTCATATTATGATCTTAATTGTAGCAGCATGTAAAGCATACCTGCAATTTTTAAAAAGTTGATTTTTTTTGTAAACCATATCAAATGTAATTTGAAAACAAAAATGTAAAGGTTTATATTATGGTGTGGAAAGTGTGTGGGGACAAGGGGTTTATTTTTTTTATAATCGCATCGAAATGTGAACTGAATGATAAACTTGGTAATGTGATTGTAATGGAAGTTGTGTAAAATGATTTTAGTTGATGTTGGTGGCAGATCTGTGTATTGATCTTCTGCTGGAAGATTGATGACACATTTTACATCAACACATGAGGGGAAAAAGAAGATTGATGGTATATGATTTTAAGTTAAGGTGTGGATAGCGTGTGCCTGTGTTTTGTTTTTTAAAGTTTTTTTTGTTTTGGTCTTTTTTCCTTTTCTTTTTTTTTAGATAATGAGATCAAATCTAAATCAAAGAAAAACATGGCATGTTCAATACTGGTGTGGAAACAATGTGGGGAACAGTTTTCTTTCCTTTTAAAAAAAAAAAAAAAATTTTATACTGTTTTTCTTTTTAAAAAATCACACTAAATTGCACCACATGTAAAATGAATGATAAACGTGGTCCTGTGATTGCAATGGGAATTGTGTAAAAGCATTTTCATTGATGTTGATGGCAGATCTGTGTATTGATTTTCCGCTGGAAGATTGATGGCAGATTTTACACCAACACATGAAATATGTAAGTGGATGACTAAGTACCTCTATATGATAGTAAGTATAGTAGTGGATAAAGTGTGCCTTTGTTTGTTTATTTTTTATTTTTATTTTTTTAAGATAATGAAATAAAATGAAAATAGGCAAAAAAAAACCCCAACAAACTAGCATGTTTTAGAATGGTTGTGACATGATAAGTATTAACGGGATGAAGCTTTTGTTTTGTTTTTCAAGAAAATCAAATTTTGCAAAATGTGAAAAGAGAAATGTACCTGGTTTGATAATTCCCACCAATATATTATATATTTAATTGTTTTTTTATATCAAGATAATGGAATCAGCACTCCTGTGCTTTTTTTTTTATAACCAGTCCCTGTGTATATGCAGTATTACCTGAAATAACTTATGCTGGTGGCAAATCTGTGTACTGATTTTCGGCAGGGAGATACATACACATTTTACACCAACAAAAATATGTTAGGATACTAAAAAAAATAATCTGAGAGAGTAGCACACTATGTTTTTAAAGATAGTAGTGGATAGATTGAGAAGAAAAAATGTAGCAGTAAACGGTATGTGTGGCCCAAGTTGTCTGTGTGTGTGTGTGTGTGTGTGTGTGTGTGTGTGTGTGTGTGTGTGTGTGAGAGAGAGAGAGAGAGAGAGAGAGAGAGAGAGAGAGAGAGGAGAGAGAGAGAGAGAGAGAGATGTGTGTGTGTGTGCGTGCATGTGTGTGTCTGTGTCTGTGACGTGTGTGTGTACGTGTGTGTGTGTGTGTGTGTGTGTGTGTGTGTGTGTGTGTGTGTGTGTGTGTGTGTGTGTGTGTGTGTGAGACTTTAGTGTTGGTTGCAGATCTGTTTACTGATCTGCTAGAAGATAGAAGCAGATTTTACACCAACATATCTTCATATTATGATCTTCAGTGTAGCAGTGTGTAAAGCATGTCTGCAATAATTTTTTTTGTTTTTTTGTGTCGTTGATTTTTTTTTTTAACCATATGAAATGTAAATTGAAAAGAAAAAAGTAAAAGTTTACAAAATTTTATTATGGTGTGGAAAGTGTGTGGGGAGAAGGGGTTTATTTTTTTGAATTGCATCACATGTGAAATGAATGATAAACTTGGTCATGTGATTGCAATGGGAATTGTGTAAAAGCATTTTCATTGATGTTGGTGGCAGATCTGTGTATTGATCTTCTGCTGGAAGATTGATGGCAGATTTTACACCAGCACATCTTCATATTAAGATCTTATGTGTAGCAGCATAGAAAGCTGCCTGCATTATTATTTTTTCTTTAATGCTTTCTTGATTTTTTGTTATAAACCATATCAGATGTAAATTGAAAAGAAAAATGTAAAAGGTTATATTATGGTGTGGAAAGTGTGTGGGGAGAAGGGGTTTATTTTTTCGAATCGCACATAAATGTAAAATGAATGATAAACTTGGTCCTGTGATTGCAATGGGAATTGTGGAAAATGATTTTAGTTGATGTTGGTGGCAGATCTGTGTATTGATTTTCCGCTGGAAGATTGATGGCAGATTTTGCATCAACACATGAGGGAAAAAGAAAATTAATGGTATATGGTTTTAAGTTAAGTTGTGAATAACATGTGCCTGTAGTTTTCCTTTTTTTTTTTTTTTTTTTTTTTTTTTTTTTTTTTTTTTTCGTTTTTTAGATAATGAGAGCAAATGTAAGTTAAAGAAAAACATGGCATGCTCAATACTGGTGTGAAAAGTATGTGGGGAACAGTTTTCTTTTCTTTTGTTTTAGTTTTGTTTTTATGTTTTTCTTTCTAAAAAATCACACAAACTCACATCACATGTGAAATGAATGATAAACTTGTTCATGTGATTGCAATGGGAATTGTGTAAAAGCATTTTCATTGATGTTGGTGGCAGATCTGTATATTGATCTTCTGCTGGAAAATTGATGGCAGATTTTACACCAACACATGAAATATGTCTGTTGATCACTAAGTCATTCTATGGGATATTAAGTAGAGTAGTGGATAAAGTGTGCCTTGTTTGGCTTTTTTCAGATAATGAAGTAAGATGGGAATAGGCAATGTGTGTGTGTGTGTGTGTGTGTGTGTGTGTGTGTGTGTGTGTGTGTGTGTGTGTGTTAGAAAGAGAGACTGTGTGTGTGTGTGTGTGTGTGTGTGTGTGTGTGTGTGTGTGTGTGTGTGTGTGTGAAAGAGATGTGTGTGTGTGTGTGTGTGTGTGTGTGTGTGTGTGTGTGTGTGTGTGTGTGTTAGAAAGAGAGACTCTGTGTGTATGTGTGTGTGTGTGTGTGTGTGTGTGTGTGTGTGTGTGTGTGTGTGTGTGTGTGTGTGTGTTACTTTAGTGCTGGTAGCAGATCTGTTTACTGACCTTCTGCTAGAAGACAAGAATCAGATTTTACACCAACACATCATATTATGATCTTATATGTAGCAGCATGTAAAGCTGCCTGCATTAATTTTTTTAAAATGTTTTCTTGATTTTTTGTTATAAACCATATCAGATGTAAATTGAGATTAAAAATGTAAAAGATTATATTATGGTGTGGAAAGTGTGTGGGGAGAAGGGGTTTATTTTTTTGAATCGCACTAAATGTAAAATGAATGATAAACTTGGTCCTGTGATTGCAATGGGAATTGTGGAAAATGATTTTAGTTGATGTTGGTGGCAGATCTGTGTATTGATCTTCCGCTGGAAGATTGATGGTAGATCTGTGTAATGATCTTCTGCTGGAAGATTGATGGCAGGTTTTACACCAACACATGAGGGAAAAAGAAAATTGATGGTATATGGTTTTAAGTTAAGTTGTGGATAGCGTGTGTCTGTGTTTTGGTTTTCTTTCTTTTTTTTTCTTTCTGAAGATAATGAGAAAAAGTGTAAGTTAAAGAAAAAACATGACATGTTGAATACTGGTGTGAAAAGTATGTGGGCAGCAGTTTTCTTTTCTTTTGTTTTAGTTTTGGTTTTTATGTAGTTTTTTTTTAAATTCTCACTAAATTACATGAAATATGAAAAGAATGATAAACTTGGTATTGTGATTGAAATGAGAATTGTGTAAAAGCATTTTCATTTCAGTGGATTAGTGTGCCTATGTTTTGCTTTTTTTCTTTCTTTTTCTTTTTAATAGATTTTTTACATTTACAGCACTTTAAGTCAAGATAATGAGACCAAATGTAAGTTAAAGAAAAACATGGCATGCTCAGTACTGGTGTGGAAAGTATGTGGGGAGCAGTTTTCTTTTCTTTTGTTTTAGTTTTGTTTTTATGTTTTTCTTTTTAAAAAATCACACTAAATCACATCACATGTGAAATAAATGATAAAGGTGGTCCTGTGATTGCAATGGGCATTGTGTAAAAGCATTTTCATTGATGTTGGTGGCAGATCTGTGTATTGATCTTCTGCTGGAAGATTGATGGCAGATTTTACACCAACACGTGTGGGAAAAAGAAGATTGATGATCTATGATTTTAAGTTAAGTTGTGGATAGCATGTGCCAGTGTTTTGATTTTTTTTTTTTTTAGTATATATATATATATATATATATATATATATATATATATATATATATATATAGATATATATATATATATATATAATTTTTAGATGAGAGCAAATGTAGATCAAAGGAAAAACATGGCATGTTCATTACTGGTGTGGAAAGTATGTGGGGAGCAGTTTTCTTTTGTTTTAGTTTTTTTTAAGTTTTTCTTTGAAAAAAGTCACACTAAATCACATCACCTGTGAAAAAGAATGATAAATTTGGTCATGTGATTGGAATGGGAATTGTGTAAAAGCATTTTCATTGATGTTGGTGGCAGATCTGTGTATTGATCTTCGGCTGGAAGATTGATGGCAGATTTTACACCAACACATGAAATATGTGTGTTGATCACTAAGTCATTCTATGGGATATTAAGTATAGTAGTGGATAAAGTGTGCCTTGTTTGGCTTTTTTAAGATAATGAAGTAAGATGGGAATAGGCAATGTGTGTGTGTGTGTGTGTGTGTGTGTGTGTGTGTGTGTGTGTGTGTGTGTGTGTGTGTGTGTGTGTGTGTGTGATGGGCTTGTGTGTGGGTGTTGGTGAGATGTGTGTGTGTGTCAAGTCTAGTCGTCAAGTCAAAATGATCTTTATTGAGGGTAAAAGATATAGTTTACACAACTTTTTTCATCCTCTGTGTGTGTGTGTGTGTGTGTGTGTGTGTGTGTGTGTGTGTGTGTGTGTGTGTGTGTGTGTGTGTGTGTGTGTGAAAGAGAGACGTGTGTGTGTGTGTATGAGAGATTGTGTGTGTGTGCGCACGTGTCTGTGTCTGTGTGTGTGTGTGTGAGAGAGACGTGTGTGTGTCTGTGTCTGTGTGTGTGAAAGAGAGATGTGTGTGTGTGTGTGCGCACATGTGTGTGTGCACACGTGTGTGTGTGTGCGCATGTGTGTGTGTGTGTGCGCACGTGTGTGTGTGTGTGTGTGTGTGTGTGTGTGTGTGTGTGTGTGTGTGTGTGTGTGTGTGTGTGTGTGAAAGAGAGACGTGTGAGTGTGTGTTTCTGTGTGTGTTTCTGTGTGTCTATGTGAGAGAGAGAGAGAGAGAAAGAGAGACTGTGTTTGTGAGTGTGTGTGTGTGTGTGTGTGTGTGTGTGTGTGTGTGTGTGTGTGTGTGTGTGTGTGTGTGTGTGTGTGTTTGTGACTTAAGTGTTGGTAGCAGATCTGTTTACTGATCTTCTGCTAGAAGATAAGAATCAGATTTTACATCAATACATCTTCATGTTATGATTTTCAGTGTAGCAGAGTGTAAAGCAGGCCTGCATTTTTTATTTTTTTGGTTTTTTGGTTTGTTGATTTTTTATATATATATATATTTTTTTTATAAAACCATGGCAAAAGTGAATTGAAAAGAAAAATGAAAAAGTTTGCTATTGTGTGGAAAGTGTATGGGGAGAAGGGGGTTATTGTTTTTTGAATGGCATCAAATGAAAAATGAATGATCAACTTGGTCATGTGATTGCAATGGAAATTGTGTAAAATGATTTTAGTTGAAGTTGGTGGTAGATCTGTGTATTGATTTTCCGCTTGAAGATTGATGGCAGATTTTACACCAACACATGTGGGGGAAAAGAAGATTGAGGGTGAATGATTTTAAGTTGTGGATAGCGTGTGCCTGTGTTTCGCTTTTCAATTTTTATTTTATTAATCATTTATTTTTTTTAGATAATGAGATCAAATTTAAGTTAAAGAAAAACACGGTATGTTCAGTACTGGTGTGGAAAGTATGTGGGGAACAGTTTTCTTTTCTTTTGTTTTAGTTTTGTATTTATGTTTTACTTCTTAAAAAAAATCACACTAAATCAAATCAAATATGAATTCAATGATAAACCTGGTCATGTGATTGCAATGGAAATTGTATAAAAGCATTTTGATTGATATTAGTGGCAGATCTGTGTATTGATCTTCTGCTGGAAGATTGATGGCAGATTTTACACCAACACATGAAATGTGGATGAATAAGTAACTCTATATGATATTAAGTATAGTAGTAAATAAAGTGTGCGTGGTTTGTTTGTTTGTTTATTTTAGATAATGAATAACATGTAAATAAGTAAACAAAAAATTAGTATGTTTTATAATGATGTGACAAGTGTGTGTTGGTGAAGGTCTTTTTTTTTGTCTAAGGAAAATCAAATTTTGCAAAATGTGAAAGGAGAAATGTACCTGGTTTAATAATTGCCACCAATATTTTATACATTTGATTATTTTTCATATGCAGATAATGGAATAAGCACTGATGTGTTTAAAAAAAAAATTTTTTTTTACGCCCGGTACCCATGTGTATCTAGTATTAAATGAAATAACATATGCTGGTGGCAAATCTGTGTACTGATTTTCTGCAGGAAGATAACATACAGATTTTACACCAACATAAATATGGTTTTACATACTAAAAAATATCATCTAAAAGATTAACACAATGTGATTTTAAGGATAGTAATGGATGGATTGACAGGAAAAAAATGTAGCAGTGAATGGTATGTCTGGCTCAAGTTGTTGCGGTGTGTGTGTGTGTGTGTGTGTTGTGTGTGTTTATGCGTGTGTGTTTGTGTGTGTGTGTGTGTGTGTGTGTGTGTGTTTATGTGTGTGTGTGTGTGTTTGTGTGTGTGTGTATGTGAAGTGTGTGTGTGTGTGTGTGTGTGTGTGTGTGTGTGTGTGTGTGTGTGTTTATGTGTGTGTGTGTGTGTGTGAAGTTGTGTGTGTGTGTGTGTGTGTGTGTGTGTGTGTGTGTGTGTGTGTGTGTGTGTGTGTGTGTGTGTGACTTGAGTGTTGGTGGCAGATCTGTATACTGATCTTCTGCTAGAAGATAGAAGCAGATCTTACACCAACACATCTTCATATTGTGATCTTCAGTGTAGCAGCGTGTAAAGCATGTGTGCATTTGGGTTTTTTTTGGTTTGGTTTTGTTATTTTTCTTATGAACCATATCAAATGTAAATTGAACAGAAAAATGTAAAAATTTATGGTGCAGAAAGTGTGCTGGGAGAAAGGGTTTATTTTTTCAAATCATATCAAATGTAAAATAAATGATAAACTTGGTCTTATGATTGCAGTGGAAATTGTGTAAAATGATTTTAGTTGATGTTGGTGGCAGATCAGTGTATTGATCTTCCACTGGAAGGTTGATTGCAGATTTTACACCAGCACATGAAGGGAAAAGCCGCCGCTGTGGCCTAGTGGTTAGGGCGTTGTACTCGTAATCTAAAGGTTGCGGGTTCGATCCCAGCTATTCCGCTATGGCGTTGTGCCCTTGGAAAAGGCACTTTACGGCTATTTTCTCACCCCACCCAGGTGTAAAAGGGGTACCAACCTTGTGTTGGGGGTTAACCCTGCGATAGACTGGCGTCCTATCCAGGGGGGAGTCTATGACTCTCAGTCGCTTAACGCCACAGAAACCGGGATAAGCACCGGCCTGATGAGCCTTATGGCTCGGGACAGACTTTAACTTTTTAACATGAAGGGAAAAAGAAGATTGATGAAATATGATTTTAAGTTAAATTAGTTGATAGCATGTGCCTGTGCCTGTGTGTGTGTGTGTGTGTGTGTGTGTGTGTGTGTGTGTGTGTGTGTGTGTGTGTGTGTTTTATAATTTTTTAATAATAATTAGATGTAATGTAAGTGAAAGGAAAACATGGCATTGTTCAGTACTGGTGTGGAAAGTTATGTGGTGATTAGTTTTCTTTTCTTTTGTTTTAGTTTTGTTTTTATGAAAATTTAATGTGTGTTTAGTTGTAAACTTGGTCCTGTGATTGCAATGGAAATTGTGTAAAATGATTTTAGTTGATGTTAGTGGCAGATCTGTGTATTAATCTTCTGCTGGAAGATTGATTGCAGATTTTACACCAACACATGTGGGAAAAAGAAGATTCAGGGTATAGGATTTTAAGTTAAGTTGTGGGTTGCATGTGCCTTTGTTTTGAACATTTTTTTCCTTTTCTTTTTATTATTTTTTTATTTTTTAGATAATGAGATCCCATGTAAGTGAAAGGAAAACATGGCATGTTCAATACTGGTGTGGAAAGTATGTGGGGAGCAGTTTTCTTTTGTTTTGTTTTTGTTTTTCTTTTTGAAAAAATGACACTAAATCACATCACAGGTGAAATAAATGGTAAACTTGTTCCTGCAATTGCAATGGGAATTCTGTAAAAGCATTTTCATTGATGTTGGTGGCAGATCTGTGTATTGATCTTCCACTGGAAGATTGATGGCAGATTTTACATCAACACATGAAATATGTATGTGGATGACACTACATGATATTAAGTACAGTAGTGTATAAAGTGTGCCATGTTTGTTTGGGTTTTTCTTGTGTTTTGGTTTTTTTTTTTTTAGATAATGAAACAAAATGTAAATAGGCAAAAAATGAATGTTTTATAATGGCATGACAAGTATGTGGGATTGAAGGGCTTTAAAAAAAATTTTTTTTTACAGAAAATCCAATCTTGCAAAATTTAATGTGAAAAGAGAAATGTACTTAGTTTTAAAATTGCCAGAAATATTTTATATATCATATGTTTATTTTTTTTATATCAAGATAATGAAATAAGCACTTATGTGAATTTTTTTTTTTTACATCCAGTCCTTTGTGTATGCAGTATTACATAAAATAACTTATGCTGGTGGCAAATCTGTGTACTGATTTTCTGCAGGAAGATACAGATTTTACACCTACATAAATATGTTACGCGTACTGGAAAAAAATATCTGGAAGATTAACACACTGTGATTGTAAGGATAGTATTGGATAGATTGACAAGTTAACGTGGAATGCCCACATTGAATATATCTTAACCAAAGGAAGAAAAGTTTTTAATCTGCTAAAAATTGTACAAAAGCAGTATTGGGGACAAGATAGGACAATTCTGAAACATCTTTCTACCTCCCTAATTAAATCTAAATTATCCTATGGACAAGAAGTCTTTTTTATGCACCTAAGTGTGTGTGTGTGTGTGTGTGTGTGTGTGTGTGTGTGTGTGTGTGTGTGTGTGTGTGTGTGTGTGTGTGACTTTAGTGTTGGTGGCAGATCTGTTTACTGATCTTCTGCAAGAAGATAGGAGCAGATTTTACACCAACACATCTTCATATTATGATCTTCAGTGTCGCAGTGTGTAAAGGATGTCTGCATTTCTTTGCATTTTTTGTTTTCTTTTTTTCATAAACCATATCAAATGTAAATTGAAAAGAAAAGTGTAAATTTTATGTTATGGTGTGAAAAGTGTGTGGGGAGAAGGGGTTTATTTTGTCAAATTGTATCAAATGTAAAATGAATGATATTCTTGGTCAGGTGATTGCAATGGAAATTGTGTAAATTGATTTTAGTCAATGTTGTTGGCAGATCTGTGTATTGATCTTTCGCTGGAAGATTGATGGTAGATTTTACACCAATATGTGTAGGAAAAAGAAGATTGATGGTATATGATTTCAAGTTGTGTTGTGGATAGCATATGCTTGTGTTTTGCTTTTGTTGTGGTTTTTTTGTTTTTGTTTTTTGTTTTGATAATGAGATCCAATATGATTTTTAAAAAACCATGGCATGTTCAATACAGGTGTGGAAAGTATGTGGGAGCAGTTATCTTTTGTTTTAGTTTTTTTTTTTTTTTTTTTTTTTTTAAATGACACTAAATCGCATTACATGTGAAACGAATGATACACTTGGTCCTGCAATTGCAATTGCAATTCTGTAAAAGCGTTTTCATTGGTGTTGGTGGCAGATCTGTGTATTGATCTTCCGCTGGAAGATTGATGGCAGATTTTACACCAACATATGAAATATGTAAGAGGATGACTAAGCAATTCTATATGATATTAAGTACAGTAGTGGATAAAGTGTGCCTTCTTTGTGTGTTTGTTTGCTTTTTTTAAAAAATAGTGAAATAAAATATAAATATACAAAAATTTAGTATGAGTGGTTTGACAAGTCTGTAAAATGAAAGTTTGTTTGTTTTTTTTATAAGAAAATCAAATATCACAAAATGTGAAAAGAGAAATGTATCTGGTTTTGTAATTTGCCACCAATATTTTATATATTTATCTATTTTTTTATATATCCAGATAGTGGAATAAGCACTCCTGTGTTTTTGTTTTTTTTACATTCAGTCCCCGTGTGTATGCAGTATTACCTGAAATAACTTATGCTGGTGGCAAATCTGTGTACTGATTTTCTGCAGGAAGATAACATACAGATTTTACGCCAACATAAATATGTTACACATACTAAAAAAAATTATCTGAAAGATTAGCACACTGTGATTGTAAGGATAGTAGTGGATAGATCGAGAAGAAAAAATCTAGCAGTATATGGTATGTCTGGCCCAATTTGTTTCTGTGTGTGTGTGTGTGTGTGTGTGTGTGTGTGTGTGTGTGTGTGTGTGTGTGTGACTTTTAAGTGTTGGTGGCAGATCTGTTTACTGATCTTCTGCTAGAAGATAGAAGCAGATTTTACACCGACACATCTTCATATTTTGATCCTCAGTGTAGCAGTATGTAAAGCATGTCTGCATTTTTGTTTTGTTGATTTTTTACAAATAAATCTTATCAAATGTAAATTGAAAAGGAAAATGTAAAAGTTTATATCATGGTGTGGAAAGTGTGTGGGCAGAAGGGGTTTATTTTTTCGAATTGCATCATTTGTAAAAAAAGAACGATAAACCTCATGTGATTGCAATGGAAATTGCGTAAAATGATTTTAGTTGATGTTGGTGGCAGATCTGTGTATTGATCTTCCAACAGAAGATTGATGGCAAATTTTACACCATCACATGTGGGAGAAAGATGATTGATGGTATATGATTTTAAGCTAAGTTGTGGATAGCATGTGCCTGTGTTTTGCTTTTCTTTTTTGTTTTGGTGGATTTAAAAAAAGAAAAAAATCAAATGTAAGATAAAAAAGGAATGTTCTATGACTTACTTGACTTATGCCTGTGGATTCCCTTGGGAACATAGGGCCACAACAACACTCCTCCAACGGACTCGGTTCTGGGAGATCCTCTTCAGCTCGGCCCATGTCATTCCGGCTGCTTTCGTCTCTGCTTCAATGCTTCTGCGCCAGGTCTGTTTTGGTCGGCCTACTTTCCGCTTCCCTTGTGGATTCCAGTCAAGGGCCTGCCTGGTGACATCTGAAGCAGGCTTGCGGAGCGTATGGCCAATCCATCCCCATTTCCTTTTCTTGATCTCCGTGTCAATTGGAGCGTGTCTGGTCCTGTCCCATAGTTCTTCGTTTGAGACTACTTCTGGCCACCTGATACCAAGGATGTTCCTAAGACATCTGTTGGTAAATGTCTGGAGTTTGTGGGTGTTGGTCTTTGTCACCCGCCAGGTTTCTGAGCCATACAGTAGGACCGACTTGACATTGGTGTTGAATATCCGGATCTTGTTGTGGAGTGAGAGGGATGTTGATCTCCAGATTGGGCGAAGGGTGTTGAAGGCATGACGTGCTTTATTTATTCGGCACTTGATGTCTTCGTCCGTTCCCCCATCTTTACTAACGACACTGCCCAGGTAGGTGAATTTGTCGACTTCTTTGATGTTTTCTTGGTGTAGTCGCACTGGGTCTTGTTTCTTGTTGTTCACCCTCATGACCTCCGTCTTCCTGATGTTGATTTGGAGGCCTATTTTATCGGCTTCCTCCGCAACATGCCATAGCTTCTCTTGTGCATCTTGGTGCCTGTGTGAGAGAAGGCTGATGTCGTCTGCGAAGTCCAGGTCTTCCAGCTGCCTTGTGATGGTCCACTGTATGCCAGTTCTCCTGCCTGCTGTGGCCTGTCGCATTATCCAGTCAACCACCAACAGGAAGATGGTTGGTGACAGCAGACAGCCCTGACGAACGCCGGTTTGTACGCAGAAGGGTTCCGTCAATTTACCATCATGGATGACTTGGCAAGTGGCATCTTCATAGAGCTGTTGGATGATGGTGACGAACTTTGGTGGGAAACCATAGTGGTGCATCAGTCTCCAGATGACATCTCTGTCGACGCTGTCAAATGCCTTCTGGAAGTCGACAAAGACTGAATACAAGGGGGTCTGCCACTCTAGGGACTGCTCGATGATGATGCGCATTGTGGCGATCTGATCTGTGCATGATCTGTTTTGTCGGAAGCCTGCCTGTTCATCCCTGAGTGTCTTGTCTAGTGCCGTCTTCAGTCTTTCTAAGATTATTCTTGTCAGTACTTTCCCTGGTATAGACAGCAGCATGATTCCTCTCCAGTTGTTGCAGGATGACAGGTCCCCTTTCTTTGGTAGCTTCACGAGGTAGCCTTTCTTCCAGTCTTCTGGCACACTCTCTTGCTCCCAGATCTTGTGTAGGAGTGGATATATCATGTCAGTTGAAGTCTGGATGTCTGCCTTCAGTGCTTCAGGGGGTATACCATCAGGACCTGCTGCTTTGCCTGACTTTAAAGACTTTATGGCTTTGGTGATCTCATTTTTGGTGGGGGGGCCGGTGTTGATGCCAAGGATTTCAGTAGGTGGTGGGATATCTGGTGGGACAGATGGTGCTGGTCTGTTGAGTGTTTCTTTGAAGTGCTCTGCCCATCTTGCTCTCTGGTCTTCTTCACCTGGAATGGTATTGCCGTTCTTGTCTTTGATGGGGCAATTAGGTTTACTGTTTTTTCCTGAGAGAGTCCTCGTGATCTCATAGAGTCTCTTCATGTTTCTTTGGCCTGCTGCAGTCTCTGCTTCCTGAGTCAGCTCCTCAATGAAATTTCTCTTGTCCTTTCTTGCACTTCTTTTTACTGCACGGTTTTTGTCCCAGTATCGTGCTTGTAATGTCTGCTTCTCTTCCTGATCTTGTGTTCTGTTGATCTGGTCTTTCAGCTGTTTTCTCTCGGTGATCAGTGCCCATGTTTCTGTTGTCAGCCATTCCTTGTGTTTTCTTGTATTTTTTCCCAAGACTGCTTGGCATGTTGTCTTCCAGGTCTCATGTAGACTGTGCCACTGCTCTTCGATTGTTTCCTCTGGCATCTGGGCAAGCATGCTGAATTTGTTTCTTAGTTCCAGCTTGAATTCTTCTGTTTTCGCTCTGTCTTTAAGGCTTTGCACGTTGAATTTGTGCGATGGTCTTCCTGCCTTGTCGGTGAAGGCTTTGAGCTTTGTCTTGAGGATGGCTATTACAAGATGGTGGTCTGACGCTGCGTCTGCTCCGCGCTTCACCCTGACATTGTGCAGGCTCCTTCTCCACTTTCGCCCGATGGTGATGTGGTCGATCTGGTTTTCAGTCTTGCCATCTGGGGAAGTCCATGTGGTCTTGTGGACTTTCTTGTGGGGAAAGATGGTGCCTCCAATGACCAGGTCATTGAAGGTGCAGAACTCTGCTAAGAGTTCACCATTTTCATTCTGGTCTCCCGTGCCATGTTTGCCCATGATCAGTTCTCTGTTGGTGTTATCTGACCCAACTTTTGCATTCAGGTCTCCCATTAGGATCTTCATGTCCCTCTTTGGCGTTTTGTCCATTGTGGCTTGGACTTGCTCGTAGAAGTTTTCTTTTTCTTCTAAGTCAGCGGCATTTGTTGGAGCATAGCATTGGAGGATGGTAACTTTCCTGCCCTTTGAGTTGAACCGGGCAGTGAGGATCCGTGGTGACACTGGTTCCCAGGATAGTAGTGCTCGCGTTGCCTCAGGTTTCATCAGCAGCGCTACTCCATGTGTGTGGGGCTGGCCTTCCTCCTGTCCAGAGTAGATGATGGTATCTCCACTCGCTAGTCTTGACCGTCCCGTTCCATTCCATCTAGTCTCGCACAGGCCAAGGATCTTCAGGTTGTACCTATGCATTTCTCTACATACCTGTGCTGTTTTTCCAGTTTCATATAGGGTTCTGATGTTCCAGGTCCCTATCCTGGTTGTTGACTTGGTTGACAGAAGAGTTGTCGGCGCACTGGCTTCCCAAAGGCTTTCACCAGCTCGCGTCATAGACTCTGCCAGAGAGGACTCTCCCCCAACCAGGTCGCTGTTTAGAGATATTGTTGTGGTTTCTGTAACATACTGATTTTTAAGTGAATGGGTTGTTAACCCAAAGCACAACCCCCAACCTGGAGGACCAGGGTGCAAATTTAGTCTGGCTCCTACCCCACAGACCTGTTGAGCATGGTTGAACCTGCTGGAGGCCGAAGCCCCCGCCCACATAGCTCTGGGGATCAAACAGAACACGCAAGCCATCCCACCACGTCAAGGTAACGCACCATCGGGACAGAGGAATGTTCTATACTGGTGTGAAAAGTATGTGGGGAGCATTTTTCTTTTCTTTTAAGTCTTGTTTTTACGTTTGATTCCAATGGAAAATGTGTAAAGGCATAGATCGAGAAGAAAAAATGTAACAGTAAATCGTATGTCTGGTCCAAGTTGTTTTGGTGTGTGTGTGTGTGTGTGTGTGTGTGTGTGTGTGTGTGTGACTGTAAAACTGTTTTCATAGTTTTGTATATGACGTGTTATATTTCTAGAATTATCTGTACATGTATTTGTGCTTTCCTTTTATCTTGATGGGAAAATCTTCCATTTTCATCACTGCCTTTATGTTTTTACATCTGACCTAGTTTTCATACAATAAAAAAAAAGGTCTTATCATAAAAACTCTGTGTGTGTGTAGGGGGGGGGGGGGGGGGGGGGCACATGTGCGCACACACAAGCAAGCTCTATGCTTAAAAAGTTGAGGATCAAAATTCTTGAACGGTTCTGTACTTTTTGTCACTTTTGAGAGGGGCTGAAAGGACCATACATGAAATAAGTCAACAATATGAACAAAATAGTATAATCATGGGGGGAGAAAAAACATGTTTGAGCAAGAACAAAATCCAAGGTGCATTAACACTTGAGTAAATGCTTAAAAATTATATATCATTATTATTATTATAGACACTGTACCATTTATTCTTCAAATAGAATGGTAAAAAAAATGAAAGCCATCAAAAATTTAATTACTTTGTTAAATCAAACTAAACAAATACAGATTCATATAAGATCCACCAAGGTACAATTTGTTACAAACAAAGAATAAAAAAAAAAAACCCAACCCCAAATGAATGAATGTTACAAAGAAACAAGAAAGCTTGAAAAATTAGACAGACAATAATTGGGATTAAACTCCCAAGAAAAGAAGATAGTATTTTTGAGGAAAAAGAAGTGAGGAAAGACAAGTGCAGGTACCAACTTCTCAATCATTTTGAAAATGACTTATCAAAGATTCAAAAAAAAAAAAAAAAATGAAATGAAAATAGATTCTAGGGAATAATGTCTTTCAGTGGCAGCATTGTAGGCATTTCTGTGTAAGAACCATGCCTTTGGCCTGACCTGACTCGAGTTTCGGCTCCTGGATGAGCCCTCCTCAGAGGTCCTGGCAGTGATTGAAAAGAAAAGAAAAGAAGAGAATGAATGAAGATAATGAAAGAAAAGAAGAGAGATGATATTAAGAGAGGGGAACAGGGGGAGGGGTGCTGTTTCAGGCTTGGAACTACAGTAGGACCCGCGTATAAGAAAGTCGTGGGGACCCAATCTTAGGCTTTCTTATAAGCCGGCTTTGTTTTAAGGGGGCTTTCTTATATCCGAGCACCTGAACACTGTTTTGAATGTGCTTTCTTATAAGGGAGCAAAAGTGTAAATGAGTAAAATAATAGCTGATTGGACATTTCATAATGGTAAAAACATAAAACACACCTTATCTACAATTACTGATCAAGTTTGTTGTACAATTGTTGTTGTTGTTGTTGTTGTACAATTGTTGTTGTTGTTGGTGGTGGTGGTGGTGGTGGTGGTGGTGGTTCTTAAACTGGTTTGTTCCGGTCACATTCCGTCTACATACGAATGAGATTTTTTTAAACTGTAGCCTTCTCCAGGTTTTAGTAGAAATTCAGTAATAACGGTATAATGTTCAAAATCTAAAGCAACTTAAAACACACACACACACACACACACACACACACACACACACACACACAGAGGAATTCTGTGGATTCAACACTATTTCTGTAATTATAAACAAAAAACCATGACTAAAATAAAGTAGAAACTTTTTTTTGGAAAGAGAATATAGTGATCAATGCTTGACTGTCGGCTCAAGATCTTTGGTGTATCACTCATCACAGGGATAAAAATCTCTTTTAAAAATCGCAAAGGAATCTTGAAAAGACTGAATAAAAACTTACTACCAGACACCTGACTGGTGCCGGTATAGATAACGAGCTCGAAATAAGTTTTGATTGGGTGTTACTGAAAAGCCTATGACTGAAATGGAAGGGAAACTAAAAAAAAAAACCAACTGTCAACAGGATTCCTAATTCAAGAGTTTGCTTGAAGATAGTCACACTAACTAACACAAGTAAATAAATGTATTGTCATTTACTGGAAACAAATGACACTTGAATGACAACGCTATATGCTCAACAAGATAAAATAAAAGAGGCTGTACTTTTTAGGCTGACTTGTTCAATTTTTATGCATGTATTGGTTTTTAGGACCAGTTTGACAAGAGGAAACTTGGGGCGTTCACTGTGAGGATTCAAGCCACAGCAAAGTGCTGGCACAAATTCTGAGATCTGAGGCTGGCTTCGCCTTTCTGATTCCAGCAATCAAAAAGGGGAAAGAAGGGGCCTAAAGGCACCTGCCCAAGCTGTTGCGAAAAATACACGCTGTGCGTGAGAGTCCATGTAGTGCAAATGAATGAAAAGGAAACGCAATGTTATTGGAGAAATTTTACTTTTTACTTTTATGTGCCTGTCTTCTAAACTTGCCAGCCACATCTGGTGTGACATCAGAATTTCCTGAAAGAATCAAGTTGGGTTTTTTTTTTAAATGCTTTCGGTTTGATGAGCTCGCTTACAGAAAACTGACTGAAGGAGGTCTGGCTATTGCAAAGTAAAGTTCTCAAAACCGACTAGACTTTCTTATATCCGAGCTAACATCCTTGATGGGACCAGAAATTGACGTTCTTATAAGAGGGGTTTCTTATAAGCGAGATTCTTATATCCGAGCTTTCGTAAGTCATAATAAAGAACACCTTCATCGGAACCTTTTTGCTTTCTTATAAGGGGGATTCACTGTAAGCGAGCTTCTTGTAAGCGGGTCCGACTGTAGTATTCTCCCTTTCTTTGACAATGTAAGGTACCACAGCAGGTGGAGTTTCAATTACCGCCGGGACCTCTGATGAGGGCTCATCCAGGAGCTGAAACTCGAGTCAGGTCAGGCCAAAGGCATGGTTCTTTCTCAGAAATGCCTACAATGCTGCCACTGAAAGACATTATTCCCTAGAATTTATTTTCATTCCTTTTTTTTTTTTTTTTTTGAATCTTTGTTAAGTCATTTTCAAAATGATTGAGAAGTTGGTACCTGCACTTGTCTTTCCTCACTACTCTTTCCTCAATATTAATTTGACAATGTGTGTAGAATGGCTGGCTTATGATTGCTGAACTCATTCACCAGTGGGGCAAAGTCTAGGGGATGGCTGAAGCAGTTGCACATAAATTATGCTTATAAAATAAGTATGTCTTATTTTTGGCTTTATTGATTTTTTGAATTGTTTGTAAGTTCATGTCAATTCTAGCCAATGGTCTTATAACATTGCATTTATCGTGCATGTGTGTGAGCGTGCATGCATGT
>CM060347.1:22248716-22253716 GCA_030674155.1 Stramonita haemastoma | reverse complement strand
CCAACCAAACAAAATCCCCTATCATAGTCTGATGACTCGAACACTGCCAGTATCCTTGACGACATCCTTGACTTGATCTCAACAGTTCTCTATGATGTAGACCTTGATCTCAACAGTTCTCTATGATGTAGACCTTGATCTCAACAGTTCTCTATGATGTACACCTTGATCTCGACAGTTCTCTATGATGTAGACCTTGATCTCAACAGTTCTCTATGATGTAGACCTTGATCTTAACAGTTCTCTATGATGTAGACCTTGATCTCAACAGTTCTCTATGATGTAGACCTTGATCTCAACAGTTCTCTATGATGTAGACCTTGATCTCAACAGTTCTCTATGATGTAGACCTGATGTTTGATATTGTTAAAGGTTTATAGTCAAGTCCCATTGGGGCATTTGTTATAATGAATGAAGTTTTTGTTATATTTTTTATTCAATTTTTGTATTTTCATTAACTTGTTGTTTAGCAATTCTGTTTGTTACTATGATATTTATGCACACATACACACATACATACACGTGCACACACACACACACACACTTTCCAATTATTCCTTTTGATCGTCTGGTATCACTTAAAGTGGAAAGACGTTAAACTGAAGACTACTACTACCACTCAACAGCATCACAGACCTGATTTTTGTTTGATTTCTTTCTTTCTTTTATATCGAGGATAATGGAATAAGCACTCTTGTGCTTTTTTGCATCCAGTCCCCGTGTGTATGCATTTTGTAAATGTCATCTGTCCCCACCGGCACACGATGGCCTACTCTTACAAAAAGCCGAACAGGATTTAACATATGCACAAGATGTTCTGCGTGCCTTCACACACGGGGTCTCGGTTTAAAGTCTCATCCCAAGGACTTTGGGGGGGGGGGGGGGGGGGGGGGGGGAAGAGTGGAGTCGGCACTGATGTTAACCCAGGAGAAAAATCTCCTTGACCAGACTCGAACCCGGGGTCGTCAAATTGCCAGCGCAAGGTTCTAACCACTAGGCTATCCCGTCCCCCCCTGACACACCACAACAACAAACTTTTTTTTTTTCTCTTGTTGACACCCCCAAAAAACCAACCCCACCCAGATCACAGTCTGATGACTCGAACACTGCTGGCATCCTTGACCAGAAAACTGAAGAACTCCATGTCGATGGTGACTTGGGGTCGGCTCAGGCTCAGGAAGACGCCTTTCTGGAGGTCCCCGAAGCTGAAGTATGGCTGCGGCAGTCCTGAGAGCTCAAAGTTCAGCTGGGCGCTCTTGCCTTTCCTGTCCTGCATGCAACACACAGTGACAGTGACAGTGACAGTCAGTGATGATGATGGTGATGGTGATGATGGTGATGGTGATGATGATGATGTATGTTTACAGTTATCAGATTGTGGTGATGATGGGAGATGATGATGGTGATGATGATGGTGATGATGATGTATGTTTACAGTAATCGGACTGTGAAGATGATGATGCGAGATGATGGTGATGATGTATGTTTACAGTAATCAGACTGTGGTGGTGATGATGATGAATGTTTACAGTAATCGGACTGTGGTGATGATGATTATGATGATGAATGTTTACAGTAATCAGACTGTGGTGGTGATGATGATGAATGTTTACAGTAATCGGACTGTGGTGATGATGATGATGATGATGATGATGATGATGATGATGATGATTTGGCTGCTCTCTCTCCCTGGAGAGAGAGCAGCCAAATTTCATGCAGAGAAATCTGCTGTGACATAAAGTGGTATAATTTTTTTTTTAAATAACAAAATAAAAAACAAACACTGGCGAATGTCAGCTATAGCCAAAGAAGAAGAAGAACATGGAACTTAGCAAAAAAAAAAAAAAAGGATAGCAGCAAAAGGGGTTAATTGGTTGGTTTTAAAAATTCTCCCTAACATCGGACAAAGCCAAAAAAAAACATGACAGCAGCAAACAAACAAACAAACAAAAATATCTCTCTCTCATTCTCTCTATCTACTCTATCTACTCTCTCTCTACTCTCTCTCTCTCTACTCTATCTCTACTCTCTCCCCCCCTCTCCCTCTCTCTACTCTCTCTCTCTCTCCCCCCCCTCTCTCTGTACTCCCTCCCTCTCTCTACTCTCTCTCTCTACTCTCTCTCCCCTCCCTCTCTCTCTCTACTCTCTCTCTCCTCTACTCTCTCTCTCTCTACTCTCTCTCTCTCTACTCCCCCTCTCTCTCTACTCTCTCTCTCTCTACTCTCTCTCTCTACTCTCTCTCTCTCTACTCCCCCTCTCTCTCTACTCTCTCTCTCTCCTCCTCTCTCTCTCCTCTCTCTCTCTCCTCCCTGTCTCTCTCTACTCTCTCTCTCTACTCTCTCTCTCCCTCTCTCTACTCTCCTCTCTACTCTCTCTCTCCCTCTCTCTACTCTCTCTCTACTCTCTCTCTCCCTCTCTACTCCCTCTCTCTACTCTCTCTCTCCTCCCTCTCTCTCTCTCTACTCTCTCTCTCTCCTCCCTCTCTCTCTCTACTCTCTCTCTCCCTCTCTCTCTACTCTCTCTCTACTCTCTCTCTCCCCCCCTCTCTCTCTCTCCCCCCCCTCTCTCTCTACTCTCTCCCCCCCCTCTCTACTCTCTCTACTCTCCCCCCCCCCTCCCTCTCCCCCCCTCTCTCTCCCTCTACTCTCTCCCCCCCTCCCTCTCTCTACTCTCCCCCCCACTCTCTACTCTCTCTCCACTCCCCCCTCTCTCCCTCTCCCTCTCCTCTACTCTCTCTACTCTCCCCCCCTCTCTCCCTCTCTCTACTCTCCCCCCCCCCTCTCTCTCTCTCTCTCTCCCTCCCTCTCGCGTGTATGTGTGTGTATGTGTGTGTTTAACAAATGTTACCTCTATTTTGTGTGTTTAAATTATTTCTCGATTTCGTACTAGCTGTTTAGATATGCTTTTAATCACTGCAAAACAAATTTCCTTTAACAGAGGACAATAAAGGTACAAAAGGACAATAAAGGCACACACATGCATGCACACACACCACACGCACGCACGCACGCACGCACACACACACACACCACACACACACACACACACACACACACACACACACACACACACACACACACACACACACACACACACACATAAATTGTTGAATTGTTGAATTGAATCTCTACTCTCTCTCTCTACTCTTTCTCTCTCTATCCATTCCTTTACCTGCACGACCCAGCCGTTTCGCCAGGAGTGAGACACAGGGGTCTGCAACAGGACCAAGAGCGTCTCCCGCACCTGTCCCTCCTGATAGGAGTGCCGCTCCCCGTCTTGCCAGGTGGGCGGGCAGATGGGCAGCACGCTGAGAAACGTCTGCAGGGCACCTTGGTCAATGTCCTGAAAGCTGTCCGCCACCACGACCCCCCGCGCCCCCACCCCCCCTCCTGCTCCCCCTCCTCCTCGCTCCCTCTTCGCACACAGGGTTTGGGTCTTGGCTTTGGCTTCTGTCCACTGTTGCGGTGTGGCCAGTGGTGTGGAGGTTGTTGTGGATGAGGAGGAGGAGGGGGAGGTGGGATGGGTGGTGGTGGGTTTTTGTTGGTGGGTGGTTTGTCTTGTGCTGGAAAATTAAAAAAGACAAAGAAAGGAAAAAAAAGGGGAAAATTGATCAGCATGTGTTGTTGTTTTTTTTAGTGGGTGTTACACACATGTGCATGCACATACGCACGCGCGTGCATGCACAGGCACACACACACACACGCGCATGTGCATGCGCACACACATACACACACGTGCGCACACACACACATACACACACACACACACACACACGCACACACACATAAACACACAAACAACCCCCCCAACACACACACAAACTTACACACACACATACACACACACACACACACACTCCCACCCTCCAACACACACACAACCACCTCCCCACCCCCTCATACGTACACAAACACCCCCCAAACACACACACACCTACACCTACACACCCTAACACACACAACTAACTACCCCCCCCCACCCCCAACACAACACAAACACAACTTACACACACACACACACACACACACACACACACACACAACACACACACACACACACACACACTCACTCACTCACTCACTCACTCACTCAAGGGAGTTAACATTAGTGCTGACTCCACTCTCCCAAAAGTCTTTCCGAGGAGACTGTAAACCGAGGCCCCATGTGCGAACGCACACAGAACATCTTGCGCACTCTTTAAATCATGTTCCGCTTTTCATAAGAGTAGACCATCATGTGACGGTGGGAACAGATGACAATATTTACAAAACTGCATACACATAGCGACTGGATGAAAAAAAGCACATGAGTGCTTATTCCATAATCCTCGATATAAAAGAATAAAAGGGGACGGGATAGCCTAGTGGTCAGAACATTGCGCTCACAATTTGATGACCCGGGTTCGATTCCTATTCAATGGGAATTTTCTCCTGGAGTTAACATCAGTGTTGACTCCACTCTCCCCAAAAGTCCTTCAGATGAGACTATAAACCAAGGTCCTGTGTGCGAACGCATGCAGAACATCTTGCGCACATGTTAAATCCTGTTCCACTTTTTGTAAGAGTCAGCATCGTGTGCCGGTGGGAACAGATGACAAGGTTTACAAAACTGCATGCACACGGAGACTGGACGTAAAAAAGCACATGAGTGCTTATTCCATTATCCTCGAAATAAATATATAAATAAATAAAAATATTAAAAAAACACACACAACACCACCACCACCACCAAACAACAACAACAAACAACAACAAAATCTTACGGCTCCAGAATATGAACATCGGCAGCCACATCGATACGAAAGCCGACAGTGCCGTCCATGAAGAAATGCATCTGCGCATTGTCGTAGCAGAGAAAGTTCCCCTCCTGAAGCTGCTCGTAGCCAAAGTAGGGCCTGGGTTTCTCCGTGTGGAAAATCACAAAGGACATCTTGCCCTCTGCATCCTGGGACATTGGAAAATGTATATGAATACAAAAGCCTCTCTCTCTCTGGATGTAAA
>CM060347.1:22231216-22238716 GCA_030674155.1 Stramonita haemastoma | reverse complement strand
GAGTCCAGAATATCTTACTGCATCAAAGAACACACACAATGCAGGCACACTTTTCCACGAATGTAAATGGCTACATTATTTGCTAATCTATGATATCGCAATACTATCATAAAAGAATACACACAATGTACAAATACCTTCACACAAAATGATATATATATATACATGTACATTGCATAAATCAGCCAATAATGTAGCAGTCATACAGGACCAAGTGGTTAGCTTAGAGTGCTGCACTTGTGATATTTATTTATTTATTTATTTATTTATTTATTTATTCGTTCATTTATTTATTCTTTTATATCAAGGATAATGGAATAAGCACTCGTGTGTTTTTTTACATCCAGTCCCCGTGTGTATGCACTTTTGTGAATCTTGTCATCTGTTCTCACCGGCACACAATGGCCTACTCTTATGAAAAGTAGAACAGGATCTAACGTGCGCGCAAGATGTTCTGCGTGCGTTTGCACACGGGGCCTCAGTTTTACAGTCTCATCCGAAGGACTTTTGGGGAGAGTGGAGTCAGCACTGATGTTAATTCCAGAGGAAAAATCCCCTCAAACAGGAATCGAACCCGGGTCATCAAATTGCGAGCGCAATGTTCTGACCACTAGGCTATCCTGCCCCGTCAACCCAGGACCCAGCCACCACAGAGGCGCCTGTTTGCAGTGTGATTCGTGCAGCGGCCAATGCTATATCTTTCCCTCATAAAGAAAAAAGCACTATATTCAAGACTACACACACACAAAAAAAAGCCTACTCACTGTCCCCTGGCCTGCTTGCAGCGTGATTTGAGCAGTGGCCAATGGTATTATCTTTTCCTCAAATAGAAAAGGTACTACCTGCACTTGTCTTTCCTCACTACTTTTTCCTCAATAATAGAAAAGGCACTACATGAAAGAATATACACAAAAAAAGCCTACTCACTCTCCCTGGCCTGCTTGCAGCGTGATTCGTGCAGTGGCCAATGCTATTATCTTTACCTCATATAGAAAAGGTACTACCTGCACTTGTCTTTCCTTACTACTTTTTCCTCGATAATAGAAAAGGTACTACATTTAAGACTACACACACACACACACACAAAATCCATACTCACTCTCCCTGGCCTGCTTGCAGCGTGCTTTGTGCAGCGGCCAATGCTGTTTCTGACACTGTCGTGAGCAGTAGCCTGTGTCCTTGCAGGCCGCGCAGTGTCGGATGTCCTCAGGCCCCCCCATCGTTCCACACTGAGCACACTCCTCCATCCTTCTCCCTATCCCCACCTGGCACTTGTCTCAGAACGGCTTGATCGTGGAACGGTGCAAGTCTTTATTCGGATTTCCTGGGGGGGAAAAATTTTTTTAAAACCATTTTTGAGGATAAACGATATTTTGAGAAAGAAGACTGAAATGGTATGCAAATCCCATAAATTTGTATCATTGTTGAGCGAAATTAAAGTGGGAGAAACATGAGTGAAGGTAACCACTTACAACTTCTCAATCATTTAAAAAGATAAAGGTGTCCCATAACCTGTGTGGTCATAGGGAGCAAGGCGTCAGAGAGCTCAGCTTCTCTAGGGGCCAGCATATTGAGGGTGGCGCTCATCTCCTCTCCCTTGCTGCTTTACTTTCCCTGACCCTAAAGAGGGCAGGTACCCATTTACAGCTGGGTGTATTGGGGGAACTGTACTGTGACCAAGGCGCGCAAACGGTCACCCATCCAATTGGCAACCACGCTTGATGCCGCTTAACTTGATTGGGGGAAAGCGAGTGCTCTGACCACTGAGCTATCCCATCCCCCAAGTGGACGTACAAGTTTACAAATCAAAATAATATCTCACAGTGATTCCCAGGTGGGATGAGTATCAGAGTGCATCTTCTTGGTGACCCCCCCTCCCCCCCCTGAGTATTAAGAAGGTAATGTGCAACAACAACAGCAACACAAAAGCAACAACAACAGCAGCAACATAAACAACTATTTTTGAGAAAACTGAAAAAAAAAAATCAAAGATCTAAAATAACTGAGGAGATTGAAGGAAGAAAAAGAATTTTGAGAACATTGAAGAAAAAAAAAAAATCTATAAAATTGTGAAAGGACTGAAGGGTCAAGGTTATCTTGTTTATTTTCCATAGGAAAAACTGTGAATGGGGAAAAGTAAAAATTGCTGCTGAGTTGAAGAGTAGTTTGTTTGTTTGTTTGTGTGTGTGTGTGTGTGTGTTGTGTGTGTGTGTGTGTGTGTGTGTGTGTGTGTGGTGTGTGTGTGTTATCACTTGTAGTGTGTGTGTGTGTGTGTGTGTGTGTGTGTGTGTGTGTGTGTGTGTGTGTGTGTTTAGTCTTAGCATGTGTTTAGTGTGTGTTAAAATATGTTTTTGTGTGTGTGTGTGCGTTTTATTTTTATTTATTTATTTATTCTTTTATATTTATTTATTCTTTTATATCGAGGATAACAGAATAAGCAATCATGTGCTTTTTTTCATCCGGTCCCCGTGTGTATGCAGTTTTGTAAATATTGTCATCTGTTCCCACCGGCACACAATGGCCTACTCTTATGAAAAGCGGAACAGGATTTAACGTGTGCGCAAGATGTTCTGCGTGCGTTCGCACACGGGGCCTCAGTTTAAAGTCTCATCCGAAGGACTTTTGGGGAGAGTGGAGTCAGCACTGATGTTAACTCCAGGAAGAAAATTTCCTCGACCGGACTCGAACCCGGGTCTTCAAATTGCCAGCGCAATGTTCTGACCACTAGGCTATCCGCCCCCCTGTGTGTGTGTGTGTGTGTGTGTGTGTGTGTGTGTGTGTGTGTGTGTGTGTGTGTGTGTGTGTGTGTGTGTGTGTGTAGTCTCAGCATGTGTTAGCGTGTGTGTGTGTGTGTGTGCGCGCATGTGTGTGTGTGAGTGTATGTGTATGTGTGTGACTGTGAGTGTGTGTGTGTATGCGCACACACGCATGTGCATGCATGCACACTGGTGCTTGTGCACGCCTGTGCATTAGCCACTTACCCTTTTAGTCTAGCAGTTGTGGAGAGATGAACTGAAGAAGACACCTGGACAAACAGAACAGAGTACTTCAAGAAATCTTCACAACATCTACCCACTATGCAAATCCCCACACAGTAAATCAACAGTCTGGAACTAAATGGGAGACATGGGAGAATTAAAACAGCACAGTACCTTTATCTGATGAAGGTGAAGCTGTGGAGATGGAATTCTTGAAGATGATACCTAACAAAAAGACCAGTGAATCGGGCACAGGATAGCCTAGTGGTCAGAACATTGTGCTCGCAATCTGACAACCTGGGTTTGATTCCTGTTTGAGAGGATTTTTCCTCTGGAATTGACATCAGTGCCGACTCCACTCTCCCCAGAAGTCCTTCGGATGAGACTAGTATAAATAAACCAAGGCCCCCTGTATGAATGCAAACAGAACATCTTGCGCACAACGTTAAATCCTGTTCCACTTTTCGTAAGAGTAGGCTATTGTGTACCAGTGGTACAAGACAAGATTAACAAAACCGCATACACTCAGGGACTGGGTGTAAAAATAAAAAAAGCACATTAGTGCTTATTTCCATTATCCTCAATATAAAAGAACAAAAAAATAAATGAATAAATAAAAGAATAATTATAAATAAAATAAATAAATAGAGATCTTCCAGGAACTAACAGTAGCAGTAGTACTAGTAGCAGCTGTCAGTAGAGACGGATGTCATGATTGAGATTCTGGGCACAAGATCTCATCGGTTCACAACCTGCAACAACGCTGTCAACGGTTCTGACATCAACAACTCTTACAAAAAAAGTTACATGTTTGGGGTGCATGGCCCCAGGTGCTGAAGTGGGAGAACTCGCCCAAGTGAGGGACCTTCTGACTTTCTGGCTTCTGTCCACAGTCCTGATATCAGAGAATTCTGGAAAGGACTATAAAGTATAATCTGACTACAAGATGAAGAAGAAGAGGAGGAGGAGGAGGACGAGGAAGAAGAAGAAGAAGAAGAAGAAGAAGAAGAAGAAGAAGAAGAAGAAGAAAAAAGAAGAAGAAGAAGAAGAAGAAGAAGAAGAAGAAGAAGAAGAAGAAATCAACAACTCCACGAGAAGACAAAAATCAACAACAAAAAATAGCAACCCGACAAACAATGTCAAGTCAACGAGCGAATATCATCAAAATTGATGTCTCCTGCATCCAAAAAGACTCCTTAATAAAATACAACAGACAGATCTATATATACAAGATACACCCTTTATTGTATGCTAACATATGGAATAAAATGTCTATGACTGCACTACATGACGAAAAACACACGTCGTTATTTAAAATTATGTATAATAGCTCCTTGAACATATTGACATAATTATTTTCAAATAGGCCTACCATCCTTCATTCAGCAAAAACTGTCCAACATAGACCTTACAAACACAAACTATACAAGAAAAGTGTCTGATTTTTGTTTTAGCAAACGACTTGCGTGTCCATAATTTACACTATGCACATTACACATACAGTCGGGACAGGCCTAGCTTCCACGTAGAGATATAACAGCTTACTTTCAGTTTAGTTTAAAAACATGACGGTTGCGTCTTTTTCTTACAACGCATTTAAATTCCACCCTCCTTTTTCAACATCCGTATGGTTGTTTGTACTACCATTAGTCAGATTGTCAGAAGTAAACAATCGGTGTACTCAAGTCTCCACAAGAGTTAGCGAGCAGCACATTAACATGATCGTTTAAGTTGCAACTTACCTACAGAAGGCGAGCCTACAATTCGATTCCTGGAAACGTCTGCTGAGAAAGTCGACCATAGTCCGCAGATACGCAGTAAACACAAACCTTTATGTTGTTGCCGTTCTCGAGTTGCGCTGGGCTAGGCCTATCAGTGTGCATTGCTTTCCGAGCATACGGCACAACTGTCAGCTTACAATCTTACTGGAACAGGGCCAATGATAATTTATGTTGTTATAATATACTTTTCTCTTTCTTGGTGTGTGTGTGTGGTGTGTGTGTGTGTGTGTGTGTGTTGTGTGTGTGTGTGTGATATTTATTTGATTATTCTTTTTTTTTTTTTTAAGAGAATGGAAAAACACTCATGTGTGTGTGTGTGTGTGTGTGTGTGTGTGCGCGCGCGCGCGCACGCGCGCTCGCACGGGTGTGGGTGTGTGTGTGGGTGTGTGCGGCAACTTTAATGGAGGGCAAATGGTTGTAGGCTAAATGCAAATTCTCACCATGAGGCATTGGTGAGCCTCAGAGCTCTAGCCAAGGAACAATAAAGTCCCTCAACAAAACCTGAATAAAATTAATAAGACCTCCATGGTACCACCATTAGAATGTTCGTCTTTACTTATCATGCCATTGATAACAGACAAACAGGAAGGATAGAAAGAAGGAAAAGCAGGGAATAAAGGAAGCGCTAAAGAAAGAAAGAAAGGAAACGGGGAGGAGGGGGGGGGGGGGAACAAAAAAACGAAAGACGGATAGAAAGTAAGAAATACAGACATAACTAACCAAAGAAGGCAAAAAAGAATGACAGAAAGAAAGACTGAAAAAAAAGACAAACAGATGGAAAGACCCCCCCCCCCAAAAAAAAACAACAACAAAAAAACCCACAAAAAACACACCAAAAAAACCACACACAAAACACACACACACACACACACACACACACACACACACACACACACACACACACACAGAAAAAAAGGAAGGACAAAAGAAATGTCAAAAGCAACTGTTTGCGCCTTGCCTTCAGTACAGTCCCCCCAGTTCACCCAGCTGTAAATGGGTACCTGCCCTCTTCAGGGTCAGGGAAGGTAAAAGCAGCGAGGGAGAGGAGATGGGCACTGCCCTCAACATACCGGCCCCCTAGAGAAGCTGAGGTATCTGATGCCTCGCTCCCCTACGACCACAAAGGTTATGGGACACCTTTTATTATTATTATTATTATTATTATTGTTGTTGTTGTTGTTGGTTGTTGTTGTTTTTTTAATATCGAGGATAATGGAATAAGCACTCATGTGCTTTTTTTTTTTTTTTTTTTAAAATTTTTTTATTACATCCTGACCCTGTGTGCATGCAGCTTTTGTAAATCGTATCATTTGTTCTCATCGGCACACGATGGCCTACTCTTACGAAAAGCGGAACAGGATTTAACGTGTGCGCAAGAATTTCTGCATGCATTCGCACGCGGGGCCTCGGTTTACAGTCTCATCCGAAAGACTTTTGGGGAGAGTGGGGTCAGCACTGACGTTGACTCTAGAGGAAAAATCCTCTCGAACGGGAATCGAACTCGTGTCGTCAAATTGCCAGCGCGATGTTCTGACCACTAGGCTATCCCATCCTTCTTTACTATTGGTCCCACATCCATCAAGGGTATTCTCCTTTTCTGGTCGCCTCGAAGTTGGATTCATTCCTCTCCACATCCATGACTGTGATGAGTGTATGCATCTGTATCCCTGAGGTCAGAATGCGGCTACCTTAAATGGTGGCTATTGGATCAGTGGTCTAAAGAGGTAACGCGCCTGTCTAGAAAGCGAAAAGTGCGGGTTGAGGGTGTGGTTCGAATCCCGTTTGGGTTCAAAACTAACCCCCCCCCCCCCATCCATTAGACTATGAGTGTTGGTCTGGGTGCTAGTCTTTGGGATGAGACGATAAACCCGAGGTGTTGTGTGTTACACGTAATTATTTAGCGGACGTAAAAGAACCCACGGCAACAAGAGAGTTGTCCCTGGCAAAGTTCTGTAGGACCCCCCCCCCCCCCCCCCCCCCCACCTTGATAGGGAAACAAATACGGTTGCAGACAGGAAAAGAACAAAAAATGGGTGGTGCTGATCTTGTGGCGACACGCCTCCCTGGGAAGAGCAGCCAGAATTTCACGCAGGGAAATCTGCTGTGACTTAAAATGATGTAAACGGAAAGTTAAATAGAAAAAAAAAAATAAAAGGAAAAAAAAGTTGCATACGCAAAATGTCACCATTATTTTGGTCAACTTTGGAGCTCTAGCTCTAGAAAAAAATTGTGTGTGTCATGTGTATTCCAGAAGCTGGAATGTGGCTGCATTGAGGTAAAGGTAAAGGTGTTCCATACCTGTTTGGTCGTAGGGGAGCGAGGTGTCAGAGACCTCAGCTTCTCTAGAGGCCAGCTTATATTGAGGGCGGCGCCCATCTCCTCTCCCTCACTGCTTTATACCTTCCCTGACCCAAAACACACACCACACCCATTTACAGCTGGGTGAACTGGGGGGGGGGGGGGGGGACTGTACTGAAGCCAAGGTGCGCAAACGGTCACCCATCCAACTGGAAACCACGCTCGATGCTGCTTAACTTGACTTGGTGAAAGCGAGCGCTCTGACCACTGAGCTACCCCATCCCCTGTGGGTACTTTAATGGTGGATACAACCAAAATCTCAATATTAAAGAAACATTGCAACTCTAGCTTAGTGCTCTGGTTGAAGAAGATTTTATGAAAATTTTTTTAAGACCATTTTTATGACTCTCCTGGCATCAAATTTAGAAAAAGAGAGAGGAGAG
>CM060347.1:22228819-22231116 GCA_030674155.1 Stramonita haemastoma | reverse complement strand
TAATGAATGATAGTCATGCATACTGGCCAGTCAACCCCTTGACCGGCTTGAGTGTATACTGTTACTGTGTTAGTGTTTTGAGATGTAAACAGGGAACATGCAAAGTCTACTCTAAATCATTTAAGCAAAATTTTACTTTAAAATTAAATTCTGTAATGAAGACATGTATACACAAAAAATGAAAATATTACATTTACATATAATTACAATCACAGCATAGCAGTATCAAAATTATTCAATTAAATATTGAAGAGGTCCCTGATTCTCAGTAGATCATGCTCCATATGGAATGATTCTAAAATAAAAAATTTTAAAAATATATATTAAACTGAAGCTTAGAATTAGACTTCCTGAACAAGTCTTGAAATGAGACTGAGAAATGTTTTATTTGTTGTACTTGTAGTTGTACTGAACAAAAGTGTTATTTGAAATGTAATGACTAATGACTAATGTGCATCAAAATGTGCATAATTATATATCTGGTACATGTTATTGTATACTAAACAAAGGATACATTGTACAGTATACAATATTGCATACACATAATGAGTTAAATGACACATGCCTGTGTTATCATATGTGTAATTACTGTAAATTATTCCTTCATACTTATATACAATGTACATGTATCTTACTTTAAAAATAATATCATTGAATACATTGCACAGTCTATAATAAGTATTCCTCTATTAATCTACAGCATTGTGAGTACTCATGTGTATCCATGGGTACACACTCTCATAGTGTGTCAATGTATTTTAAACTACTGTTACTGTTACTTGTGTTAACTGTTACTCAGTGTTAGTAATCAAACAATCAATGTAGTATTGGGATATTAATTTTTTCTGAATGAATTCACGAGCTTGAATGCCTGCATACACTGATAGTGTGCATGCACATGTACATGGTGCATGCAAACATGTATTGCAAAACTAAAATGTAACCTACCTCATTACCTGTTAATTGTGTAATACTGTACACTAGTTGTATTTTTAAAAAAACAACCCAACTTACAGATCATATGTAGATACATGTACAGTCTACTGTCTACACATTGGTTTTATTGTGCCTATAAATTAAACAGTCTGAAAGTGAAACTGTAAAAGTCTAAGTAGTAAGAAATTGTATTCAGTATCATATTAGTATTTGGATCCTAATTCCTATACAGTATACACTAATACAGTAATAGTAATTTACTAATTAATATGTACGCTTTAAAAAATTCTTTTATATCAAGGATAATGGAATAAGCACTCTTGTGCTTTTTTACATCCAGTCCCCATGTGTACGCAGTTTTGCAAATGTCATCTGTTCGGAGTGTTCCCACCTGCACACGATGGCCTACTCTTACAAAAAGCGAAACAGGATTTAACATGTGCGCAAGATGTTCTGCATGCGTTCACACATGGGGCCTCGGTTTAAAGTCTCATCCGAAGGACTTTTGGGGAGAGTGGAGCATTACTCTATTATATTACTAATACTATACAGCATTGTGAGTTTGTAAGCAAACATTCATCATTTTTATGATTGTATATTACTAATACTATACAGCATTGAGTGTATACATAAGCAAAAATTCATCATTTTTATGATTGTAATGTAACTGGGCCCTGGAATAATAGTAGAGTAGTGGTTAGTACATCAGGGGGATGGGATAGTCAGGTGGTTACCCAGAGGTTAGACTGATGCGCTTTGTGATCTCTGACCCAGGTTCGATTCTCATTCAAGAGAATTGCCAATTTTCCTCTGGACTTAAACATCAGTGCCGACTCCACTACCCCCAAAAGTCCTTCAGATGAGACTATAAATTGATGTCCCATGTGTGAACACATGCAGAACATCTTGCGCACATTGTTACGCAAGATACGCACCCATCTTACGCACCCATTCCGCTTTTCAGAAGAGTAGGCTATTGTGTGCTGGTGGGAATGGATGACAAAATTTACAAATGAGCATACACACTGGAACTAGATGGAAAAAACCCCCACATGAGTGCCAAATAAAAGACTAAAATAAATTATATAAATAAAATTCAATTTTGACACTATACTATACAATACAGTATGCAGTGTTAAAAAAACAAACAAACAAACCCAAAACTACACACACTTTCAGAAATACTACATAAAGTAGCATGCATATATGCTTTGAATGTAGTAAATATGATCACACAGATGTGTGCATCATCAAAAGTCTGCAATTTCAATATAATTTTGCCTTAATTTGTGCTTAAAATGTGCATTAATAACAATACACAGTACAATACAAATCTTACTTTCTCTTCTTCTTCCCATAGG
>CM060347.1:22221319-22223819 GCA_030674155.1 Stramonita haemastoma | reverse complement strand
TCATGGCAAATGTGTGTACTTTTTCCATTTGGGTATTTACACATAGTCCCCATATTTCTGAGGCATATGTAAGCAACGGTTCTATCTGTGTGTCAAATAGTTTCCAAAATAGGGAACAGTCTATCGAATTTAACTTTCGTAATGTTTTTTAGGATTTCTATAACACCTTTTTTCCCCTTCCTACAAGATTCTTGCCATGCATAATTTAGACTAAGCCTTGTTGAAAACATCATCCCTAAATATTTATATGTATTTAGTATTTTCACTTCAACATTACCATAAAACCATTTTTCACTTACTGCTAAATGTCCACCCATTCTAAAAACAATAATATTTGTTTTGTCCATATTCACTGTTAAATCAAAACGATCTGCCTCTTCTTTTAAGATATTTAACTGATGTTGTAGACCAATAACAGTCTCAGACAAAAGGATAATGTCATCGGCAAAAAGTAATAAAAACACTTCAATTGCTCCCGGAATTATTTGAATGCCGTGTTTTCCTTTCTCCGATAACTCAATCGCTAGTTCATTTATAAAAAACGAAAACATTTGTGGGCTTAGAATACAACCCTGCTTAACTCCCTTGGGGCATTCAAAGAAATCAGAATATTCATTCCTTGCACGCACGCACGCTAAAACTGACCTATAAATAGCTCTAAGGGCCGTATAAAGTTTACCATTCACGCCATTTTTTCTCAGTACTTGCCACAATATATTTCTATTTACCGAATCAAAGGCCTTTCTAAAGTCCACAAAGGCTACGTATAATTTTTTATTGGAAAGCAAATGTTTTTGAACAAGAGAATAAAGAGTAAATATATGATCTACAGTACTGTACTTTGCTCTAAAGCCAGCTTGCTCTTCAATTAATTTTTCTTCATTATCTGCCCATTGGGTTAATCTCTTATTCAAAACGTAAGTATACAGTTTACTTAAGATACTAGTGAGAGCTACTCCGCGATAGTTATCGGCATTATTAATATCTCCTTTTTTAAAAATCGGAATTATTACTGACTTGGCCCATTCTAAAGGGAAAGCACCACATTCAAACAGATGATTAAATAACTGAACAAGAAAAGTAATTACAGTGGAGTTTGCGTATTTGAGCATTTCTCCAATTATTTTATCAGGACCGGCACTTTTTCCTGTTTTTAAATGTTTAATGGCATCAATAATTTCATTTTGAGTTATAGGATTGCTAAACAATGGTTCAAACATTTCATCTTCTTCTGGCACATCTACATTCTCTTGAGTTTCTGCATAATTAAAGTCATTAAAAACCTTCAAAAAATGATCATACCATTGCTGAATAGTTATATCGTTATATACTAATGACTTACGGTTAACAGATCTGATGACAGACCAGAATGTTTTGGAGTCCTTTGAGGATTCTTTAAGTTTCTCTAATCTCTTTTCGTCAAAGTCTCTTTCTTTTGTTTTTCTTAAATTAATGTATTCTTTTCGCGCAGTCGTATACACTTGTCTTTTTTCTGTTTTATCCTTATTTGTTTTACAACGTTGGAATCTTTTTAATAATCTTTTAACTTCTTGTTTCTTTTGTTCACATTCAGCATCAAACCAGTCGTTACATTTTTTTCTACCTTTTCTAACTGTTCTAACCATGCATGCAGCAGCCCCACATAACGCTTTAACAAACTGATCTAAGCTGTCATTTATATTTGTGTTTAATAGCTGGGAAGCTGCTTCAATACTTTCTTGAAATTCTAAACTATCAAGCTCATGTTTATATAAATCAACAAAATCTTCTGACCATATGATTTTTTTCCACACTCTCTTGTTCTCTACTTTCACTATCAGTACATTCATTATCTACTTTCCATGTCATTTCAACAGGGAGGTGCCATGAATAAACACACTCCCCAATACACAAATCAAAACATGTTAACATTTGACTAGGAACAATAAAATAATCAATAACACTGCATCCATTAGGAGACACAAAGGTATACCCCCCCTCCCTATCCCCTACACAACAACCATTCAGAATCCCCATGTCAAACATAAAACATAAATCTAACAAGGATCTACCAAAATTGTTAATTGTGTCATCCTTAGAGGCACGCACACAAGGCTCATCATTAATACCATCATACTCAACATCAATCAAATAATTTGACATCACCTCAAGGTCGGCTTGTTCTTGACCTGTCCTGGCATTTAAGTCTCCAATAATCATGAAATGAAAATCGTCTTTTTGAAAATACTGTAATAAAGTTTCCTCTAATAATATAACACCATCTTTAATCAGTTTTTCATTGTAAATAGGGCCACCTTCTGGCACAATATAGCATGATATCAAAATAACATCTTTATCTAAATTGAAAATACATTTGTTTACTCTAATAGCAATAGTATTGTCACACTCTATTTTAATTTCTGTTACATAATTTTCTAAAGACTTTCTTACTAATAAAAGCACTCCCCCAGAATTCCTTCCATGATGTGAAAGTTTTTGTGCAGGCACATGAAACTTAATA
>CM060347.1:22208819-22211319 GCA_030674155.1 Stramonita haemastoma | reverse complement strand
TGGATTCCATCTCACTCTGGTATACATTACAATGAAACAGTTGATCTTTTAGCAAAAAATGGGGCAAAACAATTGATAGATGTGGAAAATTTGACACTTCATTTGTCACTACAAGAATGTTATCAGATTGTGGAAAAAGCAGAACAAAAGTTATTCCAATATGAAAAAAAAGAAACTTGGTTGTTTAGGTGTATATGATGGGATGGTAAAATTTCAGTCTTTTGTTAAAATATATGAAACAGATTTTTATTGTATAAAAGAAGTTGTTTCTCTGGCTTGCAGATGGGAAATGAACTGTTTTAAAACGAAATATGTTGGACATGTATCTTGCATATGTGGACATAGTATAACTGTTGATCATATATTGGTATGCAGCATGCTGAAAAGTTATATACCTGTTCTTACCTCATCATCCTCATCAGAGATATTCAATGATCCATTACTGAGGTATACATTTTTCAAATCATTACTGCACTGTCCTATTGGTTCTTTATTATGATTATTACGGACTTAAAAGACATTTCCCATTGCTGTTTAGATTTTTCTCTTGTTGGTTATGGTTGTAAATAGTTTTATTGTTCATGCGTTAGATTCTGTTCAGAATTTGGAATTTTTACTATTTTGTATTCAAGAATTATATACATTTGTGTTTATTTATTATTAATTTTTTTCTTAACTGTTCTGTGTAGATTTTGTGAATTAACCCACTTCCCCACTCCCAAAACTCCTCCCCCCTACTCCCACCCCCCTCCCCACATACACACTCACACACACACATTTTTTTTTTTTTTTTTTTTTAAATGTCTAATATCACATTTTGTGAAAAGACGTAAAATGAATCGAACAACACACACACACACACACACACACACACACACACACACACACACACACACACACACACACACACACACACACACACACAACACACACACACACACACACAGAGCAGAACAACACAAGAAGAGAGAGAGAGGGGGGGGGGGGGGTTACCTGGGTAAGGGGGGTGGTTAGGCTCAATGACGTAAAGAAGCGGTGACAACTCTCCTGCTTGCTCGATAACCCTTCACCTACAACCTCTGACCATCCAAGACCCCCCACCCCCACCCCTCCTCTCCCGCACCCCGATTCACACCCGCCCCCCCCCCCCACCCGAGAAATAGCCCCCCCCCTCCCCCTAATCACACAGCTACCTCATTCTCAGTGGCACATGACCACATTACGTAGACACAAAAGAAGAAGGGACCAATAAAAATATAAAAAAAAGCTTTCACAAAGCTTAAAGACCTTTTCCCCAAGTTTATAGATCTTATTCCTGTCTGTGCAAGAAGCCAGTGCAGTCTGCCTTTGGAACCTTTTCACAGACAGGCAGTTTTTGGAACGGCTCAAGTTTGGAAACAAAGAAAGGACCCAAAAGAAAAAAAAGTATGATTTTTGTTTGTTTGTTGTTTTTTTTGTTTTTTTTTTTGGTGGGGGTGGGGGTGGGGTGAAGGGAGGGGGAGTCTGTTGCTTCTGGAGTTTGAGGAATTTTAATTTTTTTTTTATGTGTGTGTGTATGTGTGGTCAGTGTACAATGATTTTGAAATACCTACTTTTAAGACTGACAATGAGTCATCTGTTTCAAAAAAAAAAAAGACGAGAGAAAAACGTAGTATATGTTTTATCTTGGTGGATGGGTTGGGGTTGGGGGTGGGGAGGGGGGCTTGGGAAGGGGGGCTTGCTACTCTTCTATTTCAAAGGAGAGTTAAGAGTTAAAATGAAATAAAAATAACTGTGTATCTATTTTTTGGTGTGTATTCCATTTCAAGTTTGCTGAATTTTTTTCCAGTTAAAAAGATATATATATATATATATATATATATATATATATATATATATATATATATATATATATATATATATATGGTTTTTTATGCTGTGTAGGCAAGTTTTTTTTCCAGTTGAAAATAGATATAAGGGTGGGTTTTTTTATATATGTGTGTTCTCTTTCAAGGTTTTTTTTTCCAATTAAAATAAAAAAAATAAGGGTGGTTTTTTATGTATGTGTGCTCTCTTTCAAGTTGGGCGAAACTTTCTTTTTATCCAGTTAAAAGATAAAAATAATAGTGTTTTTTTTGGGGGGTGGGGGGTGGGGGTGATTGTGAGTGTGTGTGCACTCTTTCATGTAAGGCAAAGTTTTTATCCAGTTAAAAGATAGAAATAACAGTGCTTTTTATTTTTAGATGGGTGTGTGTGCTCTCTTTCATATTGAGAGAAGTGTTTTTCTGTTCCAATCCAATCCAATTATGGTGCTTATAGCCCCGCCGACCACATAGGCCATATCAGGGCTATCAGTGTGTTTTTCCGTTAAAAGATTTTTTAAAAAGGTGTTTTTTTATGTGTGTGTGCTCTCTTTCAAGTTGGGAAAAGTTTTTTTTCCAGTTAAAAAGTAAAAAAAAAAGAGTTTTTTTTTCTTTTGGATAGGCCATATCAGGGCTATTAATGTGTTTTTCCGTTAAAA
>CM060347.1:22193819-22198819 GCA_030674155.1 Stramonita haemastoma | reverse complement strand
CTCTGACGCCACACGTCCTAACGATTCCTTTGCCCTCCCAGTGACTCGCTTTGACGTCAGGAGTGACGTGCGCTACAGATTTCGCGTCATCAACGCTGGGGCCTTACGTTGCCCTATCGTTTTTTCTGCCGACCATCATTCCCTGCTGATGATTGCGTCTGATGGACAGCCTCTGAAACCTTACAAAGTGTCTTCCATTATGATTTTCAGGTGAGGTTTTAAAAAAATAGTTATTTATTTATTCGTTTCTTCATTCTTTTATATCGAGGATAATGGAAAAAGCACTCCTGTGCTTTTTTTTTTTTTTTTTACATCCAGTTCCCTGTGTGTTTGCAGTTTTGTAAATCTTGTCATCTGTTCCCACCGGCACACTGTGACCTACTCTTACGAAAAGAGGAACAGGATTTAACGTGTGCGCAAGATGTTCTTAGTGCGTTCGGCTTATAGTCTCATCTGAAGGACTTTTGGGGAGAGTAGAGTCAGCACTGATTGCGTGTCGGTGGGAACAGGTGACAAGATTTACAAAACTGCATACACACGGGGATTGGATGTAAAACAAAAGCACAGGAGTGCTCATTCCATTATCCTCGAAATAAAAAAAAAAACCAAAAAAAAAACTAACTAACTAAATAAAATGAAACTGTTTCAAATTTGTCCTGCAGTGGAGAGAGATACGACTTTGTGCTGGAGACGAAAAAAGAACTGGCAGGAGTTCATTGGATACGGGCCAAAGGGCGTGACCTGTGTGAAGAACAGAGAATTCAGCAGTTCGCCATTTTGAACTACACTGACCATGTGGCCCCTGCTGACCAGGGCAGCCGTTTCCCTAAGGAATCCACCAGTTACGATGCTTGGGTATCCGCGGAGGGACCTGTAAGGGTTTATGGAATTTGAGTGTGTGTGTGTGTGGTAGTTGTCTGAGTTTTGTTGTTTGTTGTTTTTTAATGTGTGTTCAGTGTGTGTGTGTGTGTGTGTGTGTGTGTGTGTGTGTGTGTGTGTGTGTGTGTGTGTGTGTGTGTGTGTGTTCATTGGTTTTTTTGTCTGGAATTAGATTAAGTCTACAGAGGGACCTGTAAGGGTTTTAAGGAATTTGAATGCATGTCAGTTGTCTGTTTTGTTGTGAGTTTTGTTGTTGTGGTTGTTGTGGTATCTTTGTCTAATCTGTGTTTATTTTGTGTGTGTGTGTATTTTAATTTTCTTTCTTAAATTTAATTAATGAATTTTGACTCAAGTTTTGTTTGTCAGGTTAAGTTGTTTTTTTTGTTGTTGAAAGTGATGGGCATTACCATTATTAATATAATTATTATCATCATTATTACAATTATTGCTACAATCATTATCATTATTGTCACTGGAATTAATACTAATGTTATTACTACTACCATCCTCCTCCTCCTCTTTATCACACCACTATCCTCCTTCCCCCTTATCCTCAATATAAAAGAATAAAAGAATAAATCCTCCTCATCATCATTATCCTCATCATGGGAACAGATAACATTTTACAAAACTGCATGCACACGGGAACTAGATGTATTAAAAAAACAACACACGAGTGCTTACTCCATTATCCTCGATATAAAAAAATTAAAACAACTAAAAAAAAAAAAATCCCTACCAATCACACTTCTAATCATCCCCCTACACCCACTCCCACCCTATCTTTTCCCTCCAGCATTTCAACCATTGGTTCCTGGACCGGAAAGCCACGAACCCGAACGAGCATGCGCAGATCATGAACATGACGGCGCTGACACCAGACGACGACAAGGACGATGCCAGCCTGAGGAAGAAAGTGGATCACCGCATCATGCTGGAGTTCGCCTACCGCTTCAGGACCAACATTCACTTTATGGACCCCGAGCTCTACCCGGCCCTCGGGGAAGGGGTGAAGACAGTGTCCTCTCCCATGGTCAACAACATCAGCAACCTCTTGCCTCCCGCACCTTTGCTGACCCAGATGGAAGATATCTCGCCTGTAAGATGTGTGTGTGGGAGAGGTGTGTGTGTGGGGTGGGGGGGAGGTGGGGGAGGGTGGCTGGGGGTGGTGGTGGGGGTGGGGGTGGGAGGGTGGTTGGGGGTGGGGGAGGTGGGTGGTGTGGGGGGTGGTGAGGGGTGGGGTGTGGGTGGTGTTGTGGGTTGGTGGGGGGAGGGGGTTGTGGGGTGGGGGTGTTGGGGGGGAGGGTGGTGGGAAGGTGTGGGGGTGGAGGAGGGCTGGTGGGGAGGGGGTAGTGGTGGTGGTGGGTGGGGTGGGGGGAGAGGAGGGTGGAGGGGAGAGAGGTGGTGGGGGTGGAGTGTGTGGTGGTGGTGGTGGTGGGGTGGAGGGGGGGTGGGGGGGTTGGGTGGGGTGTGGGGTGGTGTGGGTGGTGTTGGTGTGGTTGTGGAGGGGGTGTGTGTGGTTGGGGGATGGTGGGATGTGAGTGTGCAATGGGTGTGGTGGGTGGGTGGGTGTTAATGGGTGGGATGGTGGTGGGGTAGGTGTATGCGTGCGTGCATGCGTTCGTGCGTGTGTGTATGTGTGTGTGTTTATTTTATTCTGATAATTTCGAGGATAATGGGATAAGCGCTCATGTGCTTGTTTACCTCCAGTCCCCGTGTGTAAGAAGTTTTATAGATTTTGTCATCCATTTCCACCGGCACACAATGGCCTTCTCTTCCAAAATGCTGAATGGTTTTTAACCTGTGCACAAGATGTTCTCTGTGTGTGTGTGTGTGTGCGTGCGTGCGTGTGCGTGCGGTGTGTGTGTGTGTGTGTGTGTGTGTGTGTGTGTGTGTGTGTGTGTGTGTGTGTGTGTGTGTGTGTGTGTGTACAACAACAAGAACAACAACAACAATTTTACTACTACTACTACTACTACTACCTACACCACCACCCCTCACCACCACCACCACTGCCACCGCTACCACCTACCTCCACCACCACCACCAAAACCACCACCACCACCACCACCAAAACCACCACCACCACCAAAACCACCACCAAAACCACCACCACCACCACCACCACCACCACCACCACCACCACAAAACCCCCCCAATAAACCCCCCCACCCCCCCCCCCCCCCCTCCCCCCCCCCCGACCAACCCCGTCACCCACCCCCCTCTCTTCCACCCCTATCAACACTAATGATATTCACTGACTGTCCCCTCCCCCTCAAATCTCTTTTTTTTGTGGTTCTCCCTCATCCCACCCCACCAACACCCCCACCAAACAACACCAACAACAGGAGCTGATTTGCAACGGCAAGATCGGGAGAGGGAGAAACTGCCACCACAAGTTCTGCGAGTGCGTGCATCGCGTGACGGCCCAGGAGGGCGAGGTGGTGGAGATCGTGACCTACAACAGCAACGACCAGTACGGCTACACCCACCCCCTGCACCTCCACGGCTACGGGTACCGGGTTGTGGCTGCGGAGAGGGTGAGTGAAAGATGATACAGTATGACAATTACTCTATTACGAATACAACTTTGATACTGTATGTTGCACATTCATGGCACGCGCGCGTGTGGCCTTGTGTTTATGCATGCGCGTGTACATACGTGCGCGCACGCGAGTGCATATATAGCATTTAATGAGAGAGCTGTAACCTCGTGTCTTAATTATCATAACTGTATGTTGTATTATTGTTTTCTGGTGTAAGCATGTCACAACCAGTCTTGCGATGGTGTTGCCTTGCATTGCCGTGATGCATCTACCCCCTTGTTATTGTTTATTCTTTGTTGTTGGGTTTTTTTGTTTTTTTTCCCGGTATTTTCAGTCTTTGAATACTTTGTTATCTTATCTTGTCTTATCGTTCATTATTTGATGCAATGTTGTTCAGCTGCAGCCTATCCTTGCATATATATGGATGTTTGAGTACCCATATAAGCTTCCCTTGTTGTACTCATTTCATATACTGTTGCTTGTTGTTTCTGAACTAATAAAACTGTTTAAACCAAAGATGATACAGGTACAGGTAAAGGTATCCCCATAACCTACGTGGTCGTAGGGGAGTGAGGCATCAGAGACCTCAGCTTTTTCTAGGGGCCAGCATATAGTGAGGGCGGCGCCCATCTTCTCTCCCGCATGATAAAGTATAAGTTAAAGTAAAAGTCTGTCCCGAGCCTAAGGCTCATCATGTCGGTGGCTTATCCCGGTTTCTGTGGCGTTAAGCGACTGAGAGTCATAGACTCCCCCTGGATAGGACGCCAGTCTATCGCAGGATTAACCCCCAACACAAGGTTGGTACCCCTTTTACACCTGGGTGGGGTGAGAGAATACCCGTAAAGTGCCTTTTCCAAGGGCACAACGCCATAGCCGAAAGCTGGCATCGAAGCCGCAACCTTTAGATAAACGAGTCCAACGCCCTAACCACTAGACTACAGCGGCGGCTTTGGTAAAGGTAAAGGTATCCCATAACCTATGTGGTCGTAGGGGAGCGAGGCGTTCTCTAGCTAGGGGCCAGCATATAGTGAGGGCGGCGCCCATCTCCTCCTCTCCCTCATGATAAAGTTATAAGAGATAATAATGATGATTATTAGGACAGTTTTGTCAAGTTTGGTATCTGTTCTCTCCATAAACAAGACTTTCCAGCTGTCATTTGTCAATCGCTTTTTTTGCGAGCGTACGAACGAGGCAATGAATGTCTAGCTGATTGATTGGGGACGGGGATAGCCTAGTGGTCAGAACATTGCGCTCGCAATTTGACGACCCGGGCTCGGTTCCCGTTCGAGGGGATTTTCCCCCAGGATTTAACATCAGTGCTGACTCCACTCTCCCCAAAAGTCTTTCGCATGAGACTGTAAACCAAGGCCCCGATGGTGCGAACGCACGCAGAACATCTTACGCACACGTTGAATCCTGGTCCGCTTTTCGTAAGAGTAAGCCATGGTGTGCCGGTGGGGGAACAGAATGATGACACGATTAACAAAACTGCATATACACGGGGGACTAGATGTAAAAAACAAACAAAAAAAGCACATGAGTGCTTATTCGGAGTATGGATCAGTGGTCTAGGTG
>CM060347.1:22178819-22188819 GCA_030674155.1 Stramonita haemastoma | reverse complement strand
CGTGCCCCCCCCCTCTCACAACCCCCCTTCCCCCCAAAAAAAAAGAGAGGAAAATGAGGAGAGTTAAGTTAAACCCATTATGTGAACAATGGGTAAGGGAACATTCCTCCATTGCTGCCAAAGTAATGAAAAAAAAAGGATTCGTTAATTATGAATGACAATGATTACAGTTTTATGTAACCAGTGGCGCATTTATGTAAAAAATGATGGTATTCTGTGTTACATATTATAGGATTTGAACCTTTTTGTGCATGTTTAGCACATCATTGCAGAATTGACAACATTATTTTATCCCAGCTTGAGTTAAGAAAGTTGGTTTTTTATTTGTAGTGCGAAGTCTTTCTCTCTCTCTCTCTTCTCTCTCTCTCTCTCTCTCTCTCTCTCTCTCTCTCTCTCTCTCTCTCTCTCCTCTCTCTCTCTCTCTCTCTCTTTGTGTGTGTTGTTGTGTGTGTGTGTGTGTGTGTGTGTGTGTGTGTGTGTGTGTGTGTGTGTGTGTTTCAAAATGTGTGTGTAAACTCCATTTCCTTGACATTGTTGCCGCTTTTTGAGTGTGTGTGTGTTGTGTGTTTTTTTGCTGACAGATTGTCGTTGAGTGGTGTTTGTTTTTTGCATGACAGAAAGACATTTTATTATTATTATTGCCTTTTGTATTAATAATGAGGGAGTAGGATAGGTCAGTGGTCAAAGCACTCGCTTTTCCCGAACTAAGATTAAGCAGTGTCGACCAAGTGGATGGGTGACCATTTTGGCGCCTTGGCTTCAATACAGTCCCCATTCACCCAGCTGTAAATGGCTACCTGCCCTCTTTATATTCAGGAAGGTAAAGCAGCGAGGGAGAGGAGATGGGCGCCCCCCTCAATACAATGGCCCCTAGAGAAGCTGAGGTCTCTGACACCTCGCTCCCCAACGACCCCATAGGTTATGGGACACTTTTACCTTCTTTTAATATATATTTTTATATACAGCCAATGATGATTTTAGAAATGGCTACAAACGTTGAGAAAGTGTTTTTCTTTAATCCTGTCTTTATTGTTGCTCTTGCAGTAATGTGATAACTTTTTTATCATTTAGAAAAGAACATAATTGGTGAATAGACGCATGATTTAACACTTTGAAACTGCACATCATCTTTTTTTTTTTTTTAAAGAAAAAGGAAAACAAGTTTTTGAATTTGAATTTAGTGAAATAAAGTTTTGTTTGTCAGAGGCAAACTATGAGATTACCACATATTTGAGAGACTAGATGTGTTGGTTCGTTTTTGTTGTATTTGTGTTGGTTTGTTTTTGTCGTCTTTTTTTGGATTTGAATCCTTTCTTTATTCATTCGTTTGTTTAATGACTGTTCGTCAGTCTCGTCTGTCTGTCCTCCTTCCTCCCTTCCTTCCTGCATTCACCATTCATTCTTTTTTTTTCTTTCTTTGTTTCTTTCCTGTTTTTTTGTTTCTTTCTTTCTTTCTTTCTTTCTTTTCTTTGTTTCTTTCTTTCTTCTTTCTTTCTTTTTCTGTGCTTTTAATTTTTGTTTTTTTTTGACTATATCAAGTAACATAAATGCAACGCCAACACCACCACACCACCACTACCACCACCACACCACCACCACCACCACCACCACCAAAACCACACACCACACACACACACAACCCCAACATACCCCAGTAATAGAGCAGCAGCAGCAGTATTAACAGTAATAACATGGTTATCAACAAATGCTTATCTCCCAAAGATGTAAGATACAAAAGAGAACAACACTACATTCATGTAAGACTTATTTTAGACTTGGAAAACTTTCTTTTTTAATTATTATTCTCAAGTGTTATCAGTTTTTGTCACATTTTTTCCTGCATGCAACGGTTGATGATCAAACCAAAACCAACCAAACCAACCAAACCCCAAAACTCACTTTTGACAGCAAAAGGATTACATACAAAGAATTTTTCATCCGAGATACATACCAACAAGTACAATTAGCTAAGAACACGTTATCTAAAAATGGATGCAGAGTTTATAAACAAGCAGTAGAATTATATCCTGGATATGTATCAGCCCTGAAAATTCCATAAAAAACTCTTGCAGTTAGAGTCAGAAAACCCACAAAAGATTATTTCATTATTAAAGACATGGTCATGATTATTATATCAAGGCATATATCAAACTCACGTCATAAAAATTATAAGAATTATAAAAAAAACACAGTGATGATAATTGACCCAAACGGAAAATGATAAGTTGTTATACTCCAAGTGAAATGTAAAGAAAGCTCTAGAATAATCTTTCGGCAGAGTTATGTCATCCAAGATTCAACAAGCAAATCTTAAAGAGTTCTGTCCTTGTGTTTATATATATATATATATATATATATATATATATATATATATATATATATATATATATATATATATATATATATATATATATATATAAAGAATATCAAAATGAAATCACGGCAATAAGAAAAAAACTCAGCATATTATCATATGTGTAAAACAAGGAATATCAACTTTTAGTTATATTGGTGCCTCAAACAAAATCATCAGAATAAAATCATGACAAGACAAAAGTCAATTATGAGGACAAAATCACGAGCAGTATAGGAAATTTGTCCCCAAAAGTCAAATTATGAAAAAAAAAATTCACGAGAAGAATTAGAAACTTGTCACAAAACAAAAGTCAAATTCCGAAAAAAAATCACAAGCAAATTTGGAAACTTGCTATAAAACAAAAGTCAAATTAAAAAAAAAAGACAAGCAAAAGTGAAAACTTGTCACAAAAAAGGTCCAATTGTGAGAAAATCACAAGCAGAATTGGAGACTGGTTACAAAGCAAAAGTCGAATTCCGAAAAAACCCAAATCATGAGCAGAATACTTGAATCTATATTACCATCCACCCTCCCCCCCCCCCCCCCCCCCCCCCCGCTCAAGTATTACATGGGATCTAAGTCATACAAGGGCCCAAGTAGTACATCAAAATGATTCATAGTGACATCAAAAGTTAAATAATAACAATACTATTACATAACGTAAAATATCACTGTAATCGTAAGGCCACAGACAGGAATATCAAAGGGTGAAGACGGTAAAATCCCCATGATAAAAAAGTAAAGGTGTCCCATAGCCTATGCGGTTGTTGGGGAACAAGATGTCAGACCTCAGCTTTTCCAGGGGCCAGCGTGTTGAGGGCGGCACCCATCTGTCCCTCGCTGCTTTACCTTCCCTGACCTAAAGAGGGCAGGTACCCATTTACTGCTGGGTGAACTGGGGGGACTGTACTGAACCAAGGTGTGCAAACGGGTCACCCGTCCATTTGGTAACCCCACGCTCGATGCTGCTTAACATTAGCTTGGGAAAAGCGAGTGCTCTGATCACTGAGCTATCCCGTCCTCATAATACCCATAAAAAAGCTCTCAAAAGAATACGCCAAACATAATGTCAAGTTAAGGCATGACAATTGTAACAGAATAGCAATTTTAAACCATGACAAACATCAAAGTTCAATTACAGAAACACTTTTACAAAAGTAGCAGAGGGAAGATAATTATGTTGATGTCCACAGATTAAATCTCAAAAATCAAAGGACAAAAATTCTAAAACTTCAGACATAATCAAACATATGTTAACACCTAAAGATTAATTTATAAGAATGAAACAAGCCAAATCCAAAACTTGAGCTGGAAACAAGCAGAAGTTTACAGTTAGAATATGACAGTTTTGACAATGGTTATTGCAGAGAAAAAGGAGACACAAATCTGTCACCAAAACTTACACAAATATTTGATGAAATTCCCTCAAACCGTAGCTTGAGGGGTTAAAACCGTTTAACTTCAATCCGCGTCCTTGAGGTTTCGAATCTCGGCGGCGTCTGGTGAATTAATAGTGTTTTTTTTTTTACCATCTCCCAGGTCAACTCCAAGTGCAGACCTCCCAGTGCCTTGTATACATACAATATGTACACATATGGACAGGCCTAGAACTCAACAAAACCCTGAGAAAGGCAGAATAGAGAGAGGAATGGGGGGAACTGGTTGTCAAATCTTTATGGGTGCCGCCACGGTCGCCAGACTAAGGGATAGATAGACAGATAGACAGATAGATAGATGATAGATAGATAGATAGATAGATAGAGTAGATAGATAGATAGAGATAGATAGATAGATAGACAGACGCAAGAGATCAAATATGCAAGGTAAAGACCTCGCATGTATGTGTTCGGTGAGTAACGGAAACGCGAACATACCTAGCACACATCCCTATAAATCAAAATGCCCTTACCTTCACGGTAAAAAAAAAAAATCGGTCCAAATTGCAAAATATCACCATTGGTTAGTCTCTAAGCTGTAGCCAAGGAACAAAAAAAAATCCAAACAGCAAATTTACAATGATGTAACGAAAGCTTCAGAAATAGTCATAGAAGAGAGTGGATCGATTTACCAATACAATATCCAAAACAAAGTCCACTTCAAATAATAAAACATATCATAACCGAAATCTCCTGGCCAATCCTTGATAAATCTGAAGTCTTTAACATTTGTTTCGAGCGAAGATTTTAACAGCAGAGTATCAAAATTAGGCTATAAATGTCATCTGAGGCACAATTTATCACAACAGAATTCTATGACCAGCTGTCACATAAGGTGGGGGGCAAAAATCCCAGGCAAAATCACACACGTAAGTCACATAAAAGACCAGAAATACAGCAGAACAAAGCATGTAGAAAAAACACTGATATACACTCCTATATTTACAAACAGAATTACGAATTTCAGTCATAAAAAAGCTTCAAACAGAATTTTAAAAAGCCATGAAAATCTTAAAGTTTCAATTGTTTATTTAACTAGTGATAAAGTTGTCATATATATCTGAAGAGAATAATGAAGATTGATTATAAAAAAATCCAACAGATTTGCAATGGCAAAAAACCTAAACACACACACACACACACACACACACACGAACGCACACACACAAACGCACACACACACACACACACACACACACACACACACACACACACACACACACACACACACACACACACACACACACACACACAACACACTTGTCTAAAATCACTTGATGTGAATAGACGTTAAACTGAAGATACACACACACACACACACACACACACACACACACACACACACACACACACACACACACGCACACACACACACACACACACACACACACACACACACACACACACACACGCATACACACACACTTGTCAAAAAATCACTTGATAGGAATAGACATTTAACTGAATATGTTCACACACGTACACACGCACGCACGCACGCACACACACACACACACACACACACACACACACACACACACACACACACACACACTCAAAACAAATGATGGAAAGACGAAACTTGTTAAAATCACTATAAACACTAAACGATGAACCACACACACACACACACACACACACACACACACACACACACACACACACACACACACACACACACACACACACACACACAGATAAGACGTGAGAGCCCACAAATCTGATCAACAGAGTCAGTCAGGAAATTGCACAACCATAAAGATAAGTCGCAAAATATTACTCACACGATCATAAAATCTAGTTACAAAACTCAAACAAACACAATTATTCACAAAGACAAGCCACAGAAATTCCACAAACAAATAATTATGTACAAATCATTTATATTGTTTCTATGAACAGAATTATTAAGATTAGTTATCAAAAATCCTCCAAACAGAATTACAATGATTAGTCACAAAAGCCTTGCAAACAGAATTGCAATGATTAGTCAGAGAAAATCATGACAAATAAAATGACAATGATTAGTTATAAAAACTAAATGCCAACAGAATTACAATGATTAGTCTTAGAAAACACCATGCCATATAGAATTACGACGAAACTTACTGCAAACAGAATTAGACAGACAAATCATTAAAAAAAATCATGTAAACAAAATACTAATAATCAGTCATATAAAAAATATCTTGCAAAAACAGAATGAAGTCACAACAATCCTGATAACAGAGTTAAAAAAAAATCATACCAAAATCTTGTAAACAGATTTGTGGTGAGTAATTGTAAAGAACCTTGCACACACACACACACATACACACATACACACACACACACACACACACACACACACACACACACACACACACACCACACACACACACACACACACACACAAATCAAGATGAGTCATTTAAAAGACTTGTAAACAGAATGACAATGAACAGTTTTGAAAAAAAAAAATCTGGCAAGCGGAATTACAAAACACATCCAAATTTATGACATGTCCTGCAAACAGAGGTGTAAACATTTGTTATGACAAATCTTTGCAAACACAATGGAAAGATCAACCATAAAACTCCTATAAACAGGACTATGAAGATTAAGCCAGAAAATCCTGAAAAAAACATGATTATATGACTGTATTGCTCGAAAATCCATGCAAAACACAATTATACACATTCCCCCTGAAAAATCCTGCCAACACAACTACAAAGTCTATTTATTAAAAAAATTCTGCTAAGAAAACCATACAAGTCATCCATAAACAATCCCAGAGAAAAAGAACAAGGCTAAGTCATGAATTTAAATCCAGAAAATAGAATGAAAAGGATTTGACTTAAATTAAAAAAAAATCACCGTAAACAGAATCACAGTGATCAGTTACAGAAATCCCTGTAAACACATTTTACAAAGATTTTCTCATAAAAAGTCCTGAAAAATAGAGTTATCAAAGAGGAGTCACCAAAACGATACAAACAGAACTATAGAGAAAATTCATCAAAATCATGGACACACATTTAAAATGGTTAGTGATCAAATCCATAAATACTTTTTTTTTTTATAAAAAAGCTGAGAAAATTCCACACATAGAAACACATACCTTTCTCATTTAAAAAATCTTACAAGCCCAATCCCTGAATAAAGAAAATGTCATGATCTAAGTTCTAGCCAACAAATAAACCGTGAGGTTCTCAGTTCCATTCCAAGCCTCACCCTTTCTTCCCAGTTTGATGAAAAAAAAATCGAACTGAATATCAAATTGTTTTGGATGAGATTATAAACTGAGGCCCTGTGTAAGAACGCACGAAGATTTTTTACGCACACGTTAAAAACCCGCTGCGCTTTTCGGAAGAGTAGGCCATTGTGTGCAGGTGGGAACAGATGACAAAACATTAACCCTTATTCACACAGGCACCAACTGTTGTATTTAGACACCATCCCCGAAGTCGGAATGCGGCTACCTAAATGGTTGGGGGGGGGGGGGGGGGGGCGGGCGGGGAGGGGGTAACAGTCGCATATGCAAAAATCTCACCAACTGGTGAACTTCACAGCACTAGCCATGGAACGGAAAAAAAAGCCACAATGACAAAACCCAAAAGAAACTGACACACCATCCTTTTGGACCTGACGTTTCAGGCGGACCTTTCTAACATGTTCGTTTGGACCTGTCAGTGTAAACCACAAGGACGAACTGACACATTTTAAAAATATTTGAAAGATGACAAAGCGAAAAGCCTCTGCCAGTCCAAAGGTCCCAGTCACGTGATAATAAAAAAGGCATACACACTCACATGCTTAGTGTTTAGTCCTTCGGATGAGACTTTAAACCGAGGCCCCGTGTGCGAACGCACGCAGAACATCTTGCTTGCGCACACGTTAAATCCTGTTCCGCTTTTCGTAAGAGTAGGCCGCGCCATCGTGTGCCGGTGGGAACAGATGACATTGACAAAACTGCATACACACGGGGACTGGATGTAAAAAAAAAGCACAAGAGTGCTTATCCCATTATTCTCGATATAAAAGAATACATCAATTCAAATCAAACAACATGACAGTTAAACTTCAAACTGAGTGTTGATTGGCTGCAGGGAGGATGCGAGCTGTCCGTTTTGACAGGAAACAGGATCTGTTCTGAACAGTCCGGGTGAACTTGACGCCTCAAGCCACGTACGTTTAGGATGACATTAAAAAAAAAAATTTAGACCACTTTATGTCACAGCAGATTTCTCTGTGAGAAATTCGGGCTGTCCTCTCCCCCGGGGAGAGCGCGTCGCCACAAGTGCAGCGCTTACCCATTATTTGTTTTCTTTTCCTGTCCACAACAGTATTAATTTCGTTTACCTATCAGAGTGGGGTTTTATTTTTACAGAATTTTTCCAGGGACAACCCCCTTGTTGCCTGGGTTCTTTTACGTGCGTTAAATAATGATGTGCAACACACGATACCTCGGTTTATCGTCTCATCTGAAAGACTAGCACTTAGATCACCACTCATGATCTAATGGATGGGGGAAAGTTTTGGGCCCAAACGAGAGATTCAAACCACCGCACACACTCCGACCCGGACTTTTCGCTTTCTAAACAGGCGCGTTACCTCCCTAGTTCACGTTAAGTTTAGGATGACAGACGATGACAGACGATGACAGACGATGGCAGACGATGACAGACAATGACAGACGATGACAGACAATGACAGACGATGACAGACAATGACAGACGATGGCAGACGATGGCAGACGACTGATCCGTTTGGGATTCGCGTCACCCTGACTTATCCTGGTTTGGGGTGGTGGTGGTAGTGTTGGGGTTCAATCCAGGACAAGAGGAGGGAGGTACTAGGTCTGACTACTACGTGGCTTCCATCTCCAGAACGTCCACAAGCGAAGACTGCCTGCTGTCCGTCCGGAATCGGTGCATCTGGTAACCGTAGCTACCTCGGCACGCATTGCCGATTCTCCTACGGAACCTGTACAGCCCAGCACACAGCAGCAGCAGCACACAACACACCGTTACCGCCAGAACTCCCACAGGCAATCTGCTAGCAGAAGCTGGGTTCGAACACAGTTTTTCTACACTCAGTGACAGCAAACAGCGACCTTCAAACCGCGAAGGGCTGTGACAAGCGACTTGTTTTGTCAAGGTCTCCAGAGTGAGGTGCATCTGGTCTCGAGATCTGGCTACTGCTGTTGCTGCTGGTGAGCTAAATTTATCACAGCTGTGTTCGACCCGCGACTTGTCCGTGTTTTTCAGCACGGCGATTTTGGGAGGCGTGCGCAAAGCCGTTAACATCCAGCTGGCGCTACAATCGCAGCGGAGAGGGTTGCCCCGAAGGTCCAGCATGTGGAGGTCCTGCCAGTTGGCCAGGCCTTGAGAGAAGGTCTCCAGACTGTTGTTGGACAGGTCCAGGTAGCGGAGACTGCTCAGGTTCCTGAAGCTGCCGCTGCTGATGTTGTTCAGCAGCCTGTTGTCGGCCAGGCTCAGGTATTTCAGGTGCCTCAGCCCGGAGAAGGCGTCCTGCTCCACTTTGTGCAGTCTGGGCAAGGCGTCCAGGGTCAAGTTGACCAGGCTGGTCACGTGGAGGAAGGAGTGGTTTCTGATCACCGGGATCTGGGTCTGGCTAAGGTCCAGGGTCTTGAGCCGGGACAGGGTCTTGAGTGAAGCCACGGGCACCTCCTGCAGGCCGGTGTGGCGAAGGGACAGGGACTGCAGCATGGTCATGGAGCCCGAGACGAACGCCTCGGCCAGCAGGAACTTCAGCTTGGTGTTGTGGTCCAGGGACAAGGACGTCAGGCGTCCTAGAGGGGAGAAGGCGTGGAACTCGATGACCACGATGCTGCAGTTATCCAGCATGAGTCTCTCCAGGGAGTACACGGGCTTGAAGTGCTCCCCGCTCACCACCATCAGCCTGTTCCCCGTCAGGATCAGTGTCTGCAGCCGGAACAGCCCGTAGAAAGCCTGGTCCTGGATGTGCTCGATCTCGTTGTCAGCCAGGTTGAGGAACTCCAGATTCTTCAAGGGTAGGAATCCTCGCGCCACGAGTTCCAGCAACCTGTTTCTACTCACGTCCAGGCGTTTCAGCCTGGCCAGGCCTACGAACACGTCCTTGGACAACCCTTGGAGAAAGTTGTCAGAGATCAGCAAGGACTCCAAGCCGGCCAGGTCCTGGAAGGTTCGTCATCGATGGTGTCGATCCTGTTCAGGGTCAGGTC
>CM060347.1:22141319-22151319 GCA_030674155.1 Stramonita haemastoma | reverse complement strand
AGAGAGAGAGAGAGAGAGAGAGAGAGAGAGGAGAGAGAGAGAGAGAGGAGAGGAGGAGAGAGAGGAGAGAGGAAAAGAGAGGAGAGAGAGAGAGGAAGAGAAGAGAGAAGAGAAGAGAGAGAGAGAGAGAGAGAGAGAGAGAGAGAGAGAGAGAGGAGAGAGAGAGAGAGAGAGAGGAGAGAGAAGAATGAAAAGGAAAAAGAAGAAAAGAGAGGAAGAGAAATAAGACAACTAAACCAACACCACAGAGTCAGATGCTTTAGTGCCAGAGAACGCGCAATGTTAAGTTATCGTCTAGGTAGATTACCTTTTAGAAGTTGTGTGTTTTGTGGTTGTGGTTGGTGTGTGTGTGTGTGGGGGGGGGGGGGGGGGGGGGGGGTGGTGGTGGGGGGGGTGTGTGTGTGTGTGGGGGGTGGGGTGGGGTGGTGTGGTGTGTGGGTGGTTGGGTGTGTGTGTGGTGTGGTGGTGGTGGGTGTGGTGGTGTGGTGGTGTGGTGTGTGTGTGTGTGTGTGTGTGTGTGTGTGTGTGTGTGGTGTGTGTGTGGTGGTGTGTGGTGGGTGGGTGGGTGTGGGTGTGGGTGGGGGTGTGTGGTGTGTGTGGGTGTGTGTGTTGTGTGTGTGTGTTGTTGTTGTGATGTGTGTGTGTAGTGTGTTGTATGTGTAAGTATGTTGTAGGTATGTGTTGTTGCCCGCACGCGCGCGTGTGTGTATGTGTGTGTGTAAGTGTTGTATGTGTGGTGTGTGTGCGCACGCGCGACACGTGTGTGTATGTGTGTGTGAAAGTCTAGACTTTTTGGAGATATCAATTAATCAATTTGATAATAAAGGGAATTTACATAGCGCTATATCTTGAAAATTACAGAAATTGTTTTATTGTTTTGGTGGTGGTTGGTGGTGTGGTGGTGGTGGTCTCATCATCATCATCATCACTCATCACATCATCATCATCATCATCATCATCATCATCATCATCATCATCATCATCTCACTCATTGTCGTCGCCATTATTATTAATTCGCCTGCAAACAGGTAAACCGTGTTGTTCCAGGTTCGATTCCCAGCCTCGCCCTTTCTTCACAGTTTGACGAAAAAATATCGAACTGAATGTCAAAATCTTTCGGACGAGACTACAAACCTAGGCCCCACGAGTGTGAATAATCGCAACACATCTTGCACACAAGTTAAAAAACCCGTTTCGCCTGTCAGAAGAGTAGGCCATTATGTGCGGGTAGGAACGAATGGTCCCCTCCCCCCAAAGAAACCAGACAAACAACCCCCTCCCCCCAAAATAAAACCCCAAACAAAGCAAAAAAATAACAAACCAGCATGCACACAGGCATCATGCTTAGACACTATCCCCGAAGTCAAAATGCGGCAACCTAAAGGGTAGGGAGATTGGGGGGTGGGGGTGGGGGGGATAGGAGAACTGGTCGCATACGCATAATTATAATTACCTCACCATTGGTGAACTTCGGAGCTCTAGCCGAGAAAACGAGACAAAAAGAAAAAAAAAACCCAAACAACAACGAAACATTCTTCTTCTGTTGATAAGCGTGGCAAATAATTCTTCTAAACATACAGATAGACTGTCTGGAAAAAGCAACAAACAAACACCCAACCATCAACCAGCAAAATGGCAGACAACAGATGAACTGTGCAGCTTCTAAAAATAACGAGGGAAAACAAAATGATGGGCAAAATAACTAGCCTAGAAACGTTTGCATCTCACAACACTGCAAGGAAAGAACGCCATTACTGAGGATGCACCTGTGAGCTAGCTGCTAACGACAAACTCAGAAAGACGAAGAGGTAGAGAAGCAGGAAGGAGGAGGAGGAGGATGAAGGGGAAGAGGAGGAAGGAAGAGGTCGACGAAGAATTGCGAAGAAGAATTGCGAAGAAGAAGAATTGCGAAGAAGTAGAAGAAAACGAATTGCGAAGAAGAAGAAGAAAGAAGAAAAGAACTATGAAGAATAAGAATAAGAAGAAGAAGAAGAAGAAGAAGAAGAAGAAGAAGAAGAATTGCGAAGAAGAAGAAGAAGAAGAAGAAGAAGAAGAAGAAGAATTGCGAAGAAGAAGAATTGCGAAGAAGAAGAAGAAGAAGAAGAAGAAGAAGAAGAAGAAGAAGAAGAAGAAGAAGAAGAGAAGAAGAAGAAGAAGAAGAAGAATTGCGAAGAAGAAGAAGAAGAATTGCGAAGAAGAATTGCGAAAAGAAGAAGAAGAAGAAAGAAGAAGAAGAAGAAGAAGAAGAAGAAGAAGAAGAAGAAGAAGAAGAAGAAAGAAGAAGAAGAAGAAGAATGCGAAGAAGAAGAAGAAGAAGAAGAAGAAGAAGAGGAATTGCGAAGAAGAAGAATTGCGAAGAATTGCGGCGAAGAAGAATTGCGAAGAATGCGAAGAAGAATGCAAAGAAGAATGCGAAGAAAAAGAAGAAGAATGCGAAGAAGAATGCGAAGAAGAAGAATGCGAAGAAGAATGCGAAGAAGAATGCGAAGAAGAATGTGAAGAAGAATGCGAAGAAGAATGCGAAGAAGAAGAAGAAAAAGAAGAAGAAGAATGCGAAGAAGAAGAAGAATGCGAAGAAGAAGAAGAAGAAGAAGAATGCGAAGAAGAAGAAGAAAGAAGAAGAAGAAGAAGAAGAAGAAGAAGAAGAAAGAAGAAGAAGAAGAAGAAGAAGAAGAAGAAAGAAGAAGAAGAAGAAGAAGAAGAGAAGAATTGCGAAGAATGCGAAGAATGCGAAGAAGAATGCGAAGAAGAATGCGAAGAAGAATGAGAAGAAGAATGCGAAGAAGAATGAGAAGAAGAATGCGAAGAAGAAGAATGCGAAGAAGAGAGAGAAGAAGAAGAAGAAGAAGAAGAAGAAGAAGAAGAAGAAGAAGAAGAAGAAGAAGAAGAAGAAGAAGAAGAAGAAGAAGAAGAAGAAGAAGAAATCATCATCATCATCATCATCATCGTCAACAACAACAATGACAACAGCACAGCTGCAACGAGAGAGAGAGAGAGGAGAGAGAAGGAGAGAGAGAGAGAGAGAGAGAGAGAGAGAGAGAAGGGGAGAGAGAGAGAGAGAGAGGAGAGAGAGAGAGAGAGGGGAGAGAGAGAGAGAGAGAGAGAGAGACAGACAGACAGACAGAGACAGACAGACAGACAGATACAGACAGACAGACAGACAGACAGAGTAGACAGACAGACAGACAGACACAGACAGGCAGACAGACCGACAGAAAGACAGAGACAGAGAAAGACAGACAGACAGACACAGACAGAGACCACGGGAGAAAAGAGAATGCTTTGTGGTGCTGATCCTGGTACAATATCTGTCATTGTACCGCTGGATTCGTCTGCAGCTTTTGATAACCTAAATTATTCCGAGTTTGTATCCACTGTAAACTTTTCCTTTGGCATATTAAGTACATATCATGCTTAGGTTTCTCGTATTTGTCAATTTAAAATTCCGTATTCATTCACTGGTGGCATTTTGTTTTGTCAAGCATAGTGTCCTACAGGGCATAGTTCTGAAGCCCTTTACCTATATACTTAATCACCCAGACCTGCCAATCCTGCTGGCATCAATTACGGCGCTTAAGCGCAGTTCGGAAGTATGTGTCCACTGATGCAACATCCAAGCTTGTCACATCTCTCATTCTTTCTCGATTGGGCTTCTGTAATTCAATTTTGGCTGGTCTTCCAGCATCATCCATCCACTCCCTTCAAAGCATACAAAGCTCTGTAGTTTGATTTAGTCCTAAGAAAGATAAAAAAAATTAACACATCACTGCTCTTTTACGATCTCTTCACTGGCTGCCTGTCTCACAAAGAGTGAGATATGAGATTAACACCATCTGTTTCTAATGTCTGCACAAATCTGCACGCTCTTTTCTCTGTAACTGTCTTCACCTGAACATTTCATCTCGTCCCCTTCTTTCAGTTGCAGACACCTTGTGCTTCCGAACACCCGGATTCAAACAAACCACTGTTGGCCGACGCTTTTCTCTGTTTCTGGTCCATCCACCTGGAATGACCTTCCTCTCTCACTTCGTCAAAAGCCTATACTTGACACTTTCAAATCCGGCCTCAGAACCCAACTATTTCCTACCTGATGTCTTCCCTCAAGTCTTTTCCTACTTTTCAACAGCCACTTTTATCTCCAGCATCCTTACCTAAATGTGTTGTGTACGCGTGCGTGCATTTGTGTGAGTGTGTGCGTGCGCACGTGTGAGTATAAATTTGATATATGTTAATAGCAATATTTTGCGGACAAATGCATGCGTGTAAGTGATTTGAATGCAAGTGCTTCTATTTCATTACATTACAAGATCCAGCGCTATATTGATGCCAAACATGATGATGATGATGATGATGATGATTATGATGATGATGATGATGGTGCTGCTGCTGATGGTGGTGGTGGTGATGATGATGATGATGATGATGATGATGATGATGATGATGATGATGATGATGATGATGATGATGATGATGATGATGATGATGATGATAAATATCCTCCTCCTCCTCATCATCATTCTTATCTCCGTTCAACATAATTTGCCGAATATGGTTGCTAGTCACATCAAAACCAGTAACAAACTTGTGTAAAAAAAAAATTGATCTCCTCTTTGTGTTGTGTCAGTATTCTTTAAGGTATTCCTCCTTTTGGGATCTTTTTCCCCCATGTCAAACATAGGTTGCTTGCTGCGAAATAAACTTTATTAGCTGAGTGACAGTAAAACGGAGGCAGTCTGTGCTGGCATAATTATTGACAAAAAGATCGAACTGAATGTCAAGTCTTTCAGAGAAGACTCAACTAGTTGGCACAGTGTGCTTACAAACTTTTATATATCGGGACGGGATAATCAGTGGTCAGAGTGCTCTTTCCCCAAGCTAAGGTTAAGCAGCATCGAGCGGAATGATCAAGTGGATGGGTGACAGTTTGCGCATCCTGGCTTCAGTACAGTTCCCCCCTCCAGTTCACCCAGCTGTAAATGGGTACCTGCCCTATTTAGGGGCAGGGAAGGTAAAGCAGCGAGTGGGGGAGAGGAGATGGGCGCCTCCGCCCTCAACATGCTGGCCCTAGAGAAGTTGAGGTTTCTGATGCCTCGCTGCCCTACTGCCATCTTTGCATCATTAAAAATAGTCTTATACCACTTTAAGTCTCATGCGTACATAAATGCATGCACAACACAGTCATGCAAATATGCATGCTTCTGTGCGTGGGTTGATTGTTGATACTCGCCTCTGAGTTGACATACATGCAGGTTGCTTATATAACAACTCCCTTCCCCTCTACCCCCCCCCCCTCTTCCATCCTGCATACCTGGTTGCATCATATATAGGCTATGGGACACCTTTACCTTTATCCTTTTTTTACGTAAAAAACAAAACAAAACAAACTTACTAGCGTTCAAAATCAGAAAAAAAACCCAACATGAAGAATCTTCCTTACTGTCCTGGCAAAATTGGTAGGTTAAAATTCCCAACGGCATTCCCGAAGTCGAAATGCGGATACCTTAATGGTGAGGGGTGGGGGTGGGGGTGGGGGTGGGGGTGTGGTGTGGTGTGGGGGGTTTGCAAAGTGGCATACCCAAAACTCTGACGATTAAGGCTATAGCCGAAAAACACCACAAATAAATCGGCATCCACATTTTCGTTATTGTTTTGGTCAAATAGAACTGTACTGACAAACACCAGTGTTATTATATATTATATATATATATATATATATATATATATATATATTATATATATATATATATATATATATTATATATATATATATATATATATATATATATATATATATATATATATATATATTATATATATATATATATATATATGTATAGATATATAGATATATAGATATATAGATACATAGATACATAGATATATAGATACATAGATACATAGATATATAGATATATATATATAAAGTTCTTTGTCAACTTTTCAATTGCATTTTTTAAATTCGACAAGTATTCATCAATCAATCAATCAATCAAATTTTTATTTCCAGATGGTACATTGAGTAAGCATCGATTTGCTTTTTTCCATCAAGCCATCTATCTAAAGAAAAGAAAAACAAAATCAAAACAACTGCAAAAAACAAAATAAAGCAACACAAAAAACCCAACAAAAATCAAAGCAGAAAATCCCTAGCAAAACAATAAAACCAACAAAGAAAGAAAAGGGGAAAGAACAAACAAAGAAACAAATAAAACAAAAACAAACATTTCACCAACATTAATTAGCTAACATGATTTCAACAACCTTAAAATAGAATATGTCTATAGATAAAACAAGCAACAATAGCAACTAAACAACCATAAGAGGAGAAAAAACAAACAAAAAACACACACACCCACACACACACACACGAAAAAAAAAAAAAAACACACACAAAAAAACCCACACTCCCACTCAAAATTCATACGCACGCGCACACACACACACACACATACACACACACACACACACATACACCTACACACAACACACACACACACACACACACACACACACCACACACACACACACACACACACACACACACACACACACACACACACACACACACACAACACAACACACACACACACACACACACACACACACACACACACACACACACACACACACACACACACACACACGGTTTGCACTCATCTCCTCAGCACGTATACTCGTACGTACATTCATACATTTTGAGTCTTTAAAAAAAATCATATAGTGTCAACCCTCCCCCCAAAAAACAAACAAACAAAAAAACAAAAAAACAAAAAACCAACCAAACAAACAACAACCCCCCCCCTCCACACACACACACACCACACACACACACACACACACACACACACACACACACACACACACACACACACACACACACACACACACACACACACATGCTTATATCAGATACAATGTAACCAAAATCCATTATTTAAGACTTTAAAAAAAAAAAAAAAAAAAAGAATCCACAAAATGTCAATAAGCAATTTATGTCAGAATCAAATATCTCTATACTTCAGTACATACTTTATATCTTTAAAAAGAAGATAAGGAAAAAAACAACAAACGCAACAATACGTTATAATAATATCCATCACCACTGAGAGGAAATAACAGATATACGCTAACAAACATACAATCAAACAAAAGAAAAAAGAAAGGGAAAACACACACACACACACACACACACACACAACCACACACACACACACACACACACACACACACACACACACACACACACACACACACACACACACACACACACACACCAAAAAAAAACAACAGAATACCAAAAAAACCCACAAAAAAACCAAACTAACAAAGACAAACAAACAAACAAACAAACCAAAACAACAACAAAAAAACCCAATCCACACGGATTATATGTTAGGAGGAAGAAAAGAAAAGTCAACAAAAGCAACAATACCATATGATAATATCCATCACCACTGAGTGGAAATAACATAAACAACGTACACACATGCACACATTTAAGGTTTTTTAAAGAAAATTCAAATAATATCAAACAACAGCTTACATCAGTTTCAATGTCACCAACCATTATTTAAGACTTAAGAAAAAAAAATCCTTGAAATGTCAATAAGCAACTTATGTCAAATTACAATACCTCCATTCTTCAGTTCATATTTATTATATAGAGGAAGAAAAAGAAAAAAAACAAAACAACAACAACAACAACAAAAACGCAACAATACCTTATGATAATACTCATCTCCACTGAGAGGAAATAACATATGCACTAATAAACATACCAACAAACAAAAAATAACAAGCAATCAAAAGCAAGGAAAAACCAAACAAACAAGAGAAACAAAAATCCAAAACAAAACAAAAGCAAAAAACAAAAAAGCACAAAAAAACCTATAAAATTGGGAGGGGGGGTGGGAACAGATGGGGAGGGGAGTATCAAGGAGGAAGGAGGAAAACACAAGCAGCAAACAGAAGAATTATGATAATGATTTATGATTATATTAATAAATAAAATCCCTACATATACGAACAAAAACAAACACACACGCACACGCAACAACAACAACAACAACATTCAGAACCAAAAAGTAAGGCTTTATCCACTAATCAAAATAATATGAATATAATAGTGCTAATAGTCCCATTAATAAAAATAATAAAATAATTTTTTTAAAACATTTATACTGAGACTTTTAAACTGGGGAAAAAAAAAAAAAAAAAAAAAAAGCTCCATCTAGTCATCAAATCAGTGGTTTGATTTTCTCCTTTTGAATTTGCAAAATATGCATGTGTTTACATACATCTCTTATTCCCTATCCTGTTCATAAATAAATTATTTAAAAAAATAAATAAAAATCTTTGTCCGCCTTTTCCTTTTCCACATATATATATATAGCAAGCAAGGTGTAAACCACACATGAAAGATTTTTCAGGGTGAGCAGAGAGTACCAATATCTTTAGTCTGTTCTAAATATGGTTGATTGGATTCATGTTTAGTTCTTAAACATTTTTGCATAAGCGCATTAAGTGATTTTTCAACTGGTTTTTGAACTGATTTTTATTTATGATGCATTTTAAATGTTTTGGGAGCTTGTTCCATAAATCACTACCTGAATATTGGAAGCTTGTTTTGTAAAGATTGTTTCTGGGTCTGGGAAATGTTAGTAGATGGTTATGCCTGTGTTCATTAATTTTGAATCTATTGATGATCTTGGAAGGGCATTTCCATTGACAACTTTTTGTACAAATAGAGCTTTATTAAAGTAAAGCCTGTTTTGGAATGTAAGAATATTTGTTTGCTTATAATCATTGATGGTTAGGGAGCTTGCTTTTAATAGGACAAGTTTTAATGCTCTTTTATATAATCGATGAATGAATTTCAAATTAGTTTCACTGCAGTTGTCCCAAAGAGATGAGGCATAGTCAACTATAGGCAAGATGTGTCCACAAAAAAAGAGTTTGCGTGAATGATCATCTAGAAAGTGTTTTATTTTTGATAGCTGGCGTACCTTGTTTGTAAGACGTTTTCCTAATGCCATCACATGGTCAGTCCAAGTAAGATTTTTGTCGATAATTACACCCAGAATCTTGTGTGAGTCAACTTCTTCAATAATTTTTTGATCTATCAACAGAGGTTGAAATTTACTTTTCATTTTTTGCCTCTTTTGTCTTACTAGTACGTACATACTCTTAGTTTTTTGTGCATTTAAGGACATATGGTTTAATTGAGTCCAAGTAATCAATTTGTTGATATTGTTTTGAAGTTTGAGTGTCAGTCTTTGGGGGTCGGTATCACTACAATAGAGAGATGTGTCATCAGCAAACATTTCACAGCTACAATCTAGAAATAAGGGTAAGTCATTTACATATATAGAGAACAAAAGAGGACCCAATATTGATCCTTGTGGTACTCCATATTTAATAGATACTAATTCTGATGTTTGATTATTTGCAGTTACCAGCTGCTGTCTATCTAACAAAAAACTCTTTAAAAGATTGATTATTTCAGGTGTTAGTTTATATAGGTGAAGTTTACGTACTAGCAAGGAGTGATTAATTACATCAAATGCTTTTTCAAAGTCAACAAAAATTAAGCCTGTATAGTTATTTTTATTTATGTTGTTGTAAGAGACTGTCTGTAAGTTGAGTTAGAGCTGTATGACAAGAATAGTTTTTACGAAAGCCTGACTGATCTTCATTTATTAGATTGTTGTTAGCAAAGTAGGAATATAAAGATTTTTGGATATGTTTTTCGATGGGTTTAGATAAGACCGATAGGATTGAAATTGGTCTGTAATTTGAAGGACAAGAAGTATCTCCAGATTTGTGGACTGGTATGACTTTTGCTCTTTTAAATATCAGAGGAAAGTTGTTTTTATCTATGCACAAATTATATAGATATGTCAATGTTTCAACTATAATAGGACCAGAAAGTTTCAATATTTTTCCATCCAGATTGTCAAGGTCACGTGTTGTGGAATTGTTTTGGAGAGATAGACTTTCC
>CM060347.1:22126319-22128819 GCA_030674155.1 Stramonita haemastoma | reverse complement strand
TCAACTAATGATGTGTGCTTGATAAAACTGGAAAAAAAACATGACAATAAAATGTCTAGCTTTTGTAAAAACTGAAATAAAAAAGATTGAAACAACACACGTTAAATAAATTAATGCACTTAACAGATTTTGAAAAATGAATGTACAATCACTTGTTTGTAACAACTTGAAATAACTTGACTCGAAAGAACGATCTTCAATTTTTTTTTTTCCCACAAGTGGTGATTGTTAATAGACTTGAAAATGAAATTATCTAGTATGACAAGTTTTTGATGCTTTTAAAAAATTCAGATTAAAAAATCAGCACAGTGCAGTGTCTTTAACAGAAGTGATAAAAGATGAGCAATTTTGATGCTTTATATTAAAACAAAAAAAACACGACAGTGCTGTCTTTAACAGAAGTGAATCAAAATATGACACGCTTTGGGATGCTTTTAACAAACTTAGATAAAAAAACGTCACTGTGCACATCCTTAACAAAAGTGAAAAAAAGATGATTCAGTAGCAGATGCAGTAAAAAAAGAAAGAAAAAAAAATTGATAGACAACCATAGTGAAAAAAACAACCCAATATCGTGTAGGTCTTTAACAAAACTGAACAAAAACATTGCAGAGTAAGATATGTAAGTACGTAAAAAGATAACTCAAAGAGATGACACAACACACCATGCACTTATTAAGAATTGAATACAACATGTGAAACAGTAAGAAATGTACTAGTAAATGAAATTGAATTCATGTAACGCAGTAACGCATGCACTTCTCCAAAACGAATACAGCTATAACAAGGTAAGACATGCATCCATTAACACATTTGAATAAAAAGCTAGCACAAGAAGACCTGGTAAAAAGGTAAAGGTAAAGGTGTCCCTTAACCTATATGGTCGTAGTGGAGCGAGGCGTCAGAGACCTCAGCTTCTCTAGAGGCCAGCATGTTAAGGGCGGAACCCATCTCCTGTCTCTCTCGCTGCTTTACATTCCCTGACCCTAAATAGGGAAGGTACCCATTCACAGCTGGGTGAACAGGGAGAACTGTACTGAAGCCAAGGCGCGCAAACGGTCACCCATCCAGCTGACAACCACGCTCGACGCTGCTTAACATTGTCTGGGGGAAAGCAAGCGCTCTGACCACTGAGCTATCCCGTCCCCATAAGACATGGGCGTAACAAAAATGAATGAAAGAAAAATATGACAATGCAAGGCATGCACTTAGAAAAATTGAATGAAGGTCAAGTCAAAAACACGTTCATCATCCCATAAAAGGCAATGACAATACTGAAAGATGACATATCACCACATGCAATATACAAGTGTGAGCAGAAATATGACACAGTAAGACACTCACTTCATAGAATTGAATTGAATTTTAAAAAAAATGATAGGACACAAAAGTCCATGCACTTAGCAAGGATGAATAGAATTCTGAAACAGGACAGAATACAATTTATAAATTTGAATAAAATAGTGCCTAAATTTTTGTTAATTAATTTTGATTATAAATATATATTTATATTTATTCATTTATTTATCTATATAGTATATAAAAGATGACACTGTGGGACAGCATATAAGTTATATATATATATATATATATATATATATATATATATAATATATATATACACAATAATATATATATATATATATATATATTATATATATATATATATATATATATATATATATATATATATATATATAAGATGACACAGTTGCGTAGAATGGCACAGTGACACATTTACTTTTAAAAAAAACATTGAATAAAACCATGACACCGTGTATATTCTTGATAAAATTGAATTTCAAAAAAAAAAAGACACACTATGCTATGCTTTCAATAAATGTGAATTAAAAGCAAAAACTGATATGACACAGTCAAACATACACATAAACACACACAAACTATTTGTAAATGACACATTTCATGTACCCTGTGTTGTGCCTGGGCTAGAGCTCTGAGGTTCACCAACTATTAGATTTGTACCTATGCCACCGTCCCCACCCCTAGCACACCAGTTAGGCAGCCGCATTACGACTTCAAGAATACCATTGGGAGTGAAACCTACTACTTTTGCCCGGACAGTTAGGAGGTACCTTCCTGCTCTTTTCAATTTTCTATTCTTTCGTAGATGGCTTGATGAAAAAAAAAAGCAAGTGTTTTGCTTACTCACATGTATCATCTGAAAAAAACAACAACTTCACTTTGACTTGACTTTGACTTTGACACACACTCACAGACACAAGACACATTCCTTTGATTTAACATCAGATATAGATATTTTTTTTCAGATGTAGATTACATTCCTTCAGATGAGATTATATAAACTGAGGTCCTGTGTGTGAATGCAGGCAGGTCATCTTGCATTCCCCCTTTTTTTTGAAGATTAGCAGTACACTGCACTACATGCTGGTAAAAAACGGATGGCAAAATTTAGCCATGCAATCTGGTATGTGTCGTGCACGTGACTAGCCAACATCCCCGAAGTCAGAATGTCGCTACC
>CM060347.1:22108819-22121319 GCA_030674155.1 Stramonita haemastoma | reverse complement strand
CCTCGCTTCCCTACGACCTCATAGGTTATGGGAACACCTTTACCGTTACCTTTTTAAAAAAGAAAATTATTGTCTTATACTTTCACTTTTCTCTACTTCCTACGACCACACAAGTTATGGGAAATCTTTACCTTTAAAAAAAACAACAACATATAAGCATCGTCCTATACTTCCACTCTTCTCTACTTCCTACGACCCACAAGTTATGGGACACCTTTACCGTTACCTTTTTTAAAATGAAATTATCGTCCTATACTTTCACTCTTCTCTACGTCTTACGACCACACAAGTTATGAGACACCTTTACAATTAAAAAAAACCCCAAACATATAAGCATCGTCCTATACTTCCACTCTTCTCTACTTCCTACTACCATACAAGTTATGGGACACCTTTATCTTTTAAAAATGAAATTTTCATCCTATACTTTCACTCTTCTCTACTTCCTACGACCACACAAGCTATGGGAACACCTTTACCTTTTTTTTTTCAAAATATAAGCATCGTCATCGTCCTATATTTTCTCTCTTCTCTACTTCTCTCTTCTCTATACTCTCTATACTCACCCGCTCAGCAGCCACCACCCGAAACCCGTACCCGTGAAGGTGGAAGGGGTGGGTGTAGCCGTATTGCTTGTTGCTGTTGTAGACCACCAACTCTACCACCTCGCCCTCCTGGGCCGTCACACGATGGATGCACTCGCAGAACTTCTTGTCGCAGTGTCGATGCTTCATGCTCTCACCGTTACACATCAGCTCCTGTGTTGGAGGAGTAGGTAGAGAGGTAGAGAGGGAGTGAGAGGGAGGGGGGGGGAGGGGAGGGAGGGAGGGAGAGAGAGGGAGAGAGGAGGGAGGGAGGGAAGGAGAGGGAGAGAGGGAGTGAGAGGGAGGGAGGGGAGGAGAGAGAGAGAGAGGGAGGGAGGGAGGGAGGGAGGAGAGAGAGAGAGAGAGAGAGAGAGAGAGAGAGAGAGGAGAGAGAGGAGAGAGAGAGAGAGAGAGAGAGAGAGAGAGAGAGAGAGAGAGAGAGAGAGGAGAGAGAGAGAGGAGAGAGAGAGAGAGAGAGAGAGAAAGAGACAGAGAGAGACAGAGAGAGACAGAGAGAGACAGAGAGAGAAAACTTTGAAAACTTTCTTTATTCAAAGAGGGTAATAGAATAAGCAAAGATTGCTTTTTTTTTTTTTTTTTACATCATTTAGAGGGAGAGAGAGAGAGAGAGAGAGAGAGAGAGAGAGAGAGAGAGAGAGAGAGAGAGAGAGAGAGAGAGAGAGGAGAGAGAGAGAGAGAGAGAGAGAGAGAGAGAGAGAGAGAGAGACAGAGACAGAGAGACAGAGAGACAGAGAGACAGAGAACAGACAGACAGACAGACGACAGACGGACGGAGGACGGACGGACGGACGGACAGAAGAGGAGAGAGAGAGAGAGAGAGAGAGAGAGAGAAGAGAGAGAGAGAGAGAGAGAGAGAGAGAGAGAGAGAGAGAGAGAGAGAGATCTATGAGAAATTGGTAGGTGGTGGTTGGGGGGAGTGGGTGGGGGTTGGTAGCTGGGGTGGTTGGGGATGGGGGGATGGTGGGGGGTGGGGGTGGTTGGTTGGTGTGGTGGTGGTGAGGGTTGTGGTGATGATGGTGGTTGGTGATGGTTGTGGTGGTGTGGCTACCATACCGTACGGTACCGTACCGTGCCGTACCGTACCTTACCGTACCGTACCGTACTGTACTCTACTCTACTATACTGTACTGTACTGTACTGCACTATACTGCACTATACTGCACTATACAATACAATACTATACTATGCTATACTATGCTATACTATACTATACTATACTATACTATACTATACTATACTATACTATACTATACTATACTATACTATACTATACTATACTATACTATACTATACTATACTATACTATACTATACTATACTATACTATACTATACTATACTGTACTATACTGTACTGCGCTGTACTGCGCTGTACTGCGCTGTACTGCGCTGTACTGCGCTGTACTGCGCTGTACTGCACTGTACTGCACTGTACTGCACTATACTGCACTATACTACTCTATACTATACTATACTATACTATACTATACTATACTATACTATACTATACTATACTATACTATACTATACTATACTATACTATACTATACTATACTATACTATACTATACTATACTATACTATACTATACTATACTATACTATACCCTGATCCACTCCACTCCACTCCGCTCCACCCCACCCCACCCCACTTCTCTACGCTACCCTACTCTACCCTGCCCCACTCTATACGACTCTACCCTGCCCCATCCTACTCTACCCTACTCTACCCTGCCCTACCCTACCCTACTCCACTCCACTCCACCCTACTCTATCCTACTCAACCTAACCTTCTCTAACTCTACTCTACTCTTCTCTAACTCTACCCTACCCTTCTCTAACTCTACCCTACCCTTCTCTAACTCTACCCTACCTTTCTATAACCCTACCTTACCCTTCTCTAACTCTACCCTGCCCTTCTCTAACTCTACTCTACCCTTCTCTAACTCTACTCTACCCTTCTCTAACTCTACTCTACCCTTCTCTAACTCTACCCTACCCTTCTCTAACTCTACTCTACCCTTCTCTAACTCTACCCTACCTTTCTATAACCCTACCTTACCCTTCTCTAACCCTGCCTTACCCTTCTCTAACTCTACTCTACCCTTCTCTAACTCTACCCTACCTTTCTATAACCCTACCTTACCCTTCTCTAACCCTGCCTTACCCTTCTCTAACTCTACCCTACCCTTCTCTAACTCTACCCTACCCTTCTCTAACTCTACTCTACCCTTCTCTAACTCTACCCTACCCTTCTCTAACCCTGCCTTACCCTTCTCTAACCCTGCCTTACCCTTCTCTAACCCTGCCTTACCCTACCTTTCTCTAACTCTACTCTACCCTTCTCTGACTCTATTCTACTCTACCCCTCTCTATCTCAACCTACCTACCGTACCCTTCTCTGACTCTACCCTGCCTTACCCATCTCTAACTGTACTACACCCTACCTTAAAAGTCTGTCCCGAGCCTAAGGCTCATCAGGCCGGTGCTTAACCCGGTTTTTGTGGCGTTAAGCGACTGAGAGTCATAGACACCCCCCTGGATAGGACGCCAGTCTATCCGCAGGGTTAACCCCCAACACAAGGTTGGTACCCCTTTTACACCTGGGTGGGGTGAGAAAATAGCCGTAAAGTGCCTTTTCCAAGGGCACAACGCCATAGCCGAAAGCTGGGATCGAACCCGCAACCTTTAGATTACGAGTCCAACGCCCTAACCACTAGACTACAGCGGCGGCTACACTCTACCTACCCTTCTCTACCTGTATTCTACCTACCATTATCTAACTGTACCCTACCCTAACCTTCTCTTACTGTACACTATCCTACCCTACCCTACCTTAACCTCTACCCTACTCTACTCTACCCTTACCCTACCCTACCTTACTATAAATCTACTCTACCCTACCCTAGTCCACTCTACTCTACTCTCCACCACTCTAACTCTAACTCCACTCCACTCCACTCCACTCTAACTCCACTCCACTCCACTCCATTCTCCTCCACTCCAACTCTTAACTTCTCTCCACTCCATTCCACTCCACTCTACTCTCCACTGCCACTATAACTCTCCAATTCCACTCCATTCTACTCCACTCCACCCCACTTCACTCTTTCGGATGAAACTTTAAACCGAGGCCCTGTGTGCGAACGCACGCAGAACATCTTGCGCACACGTTAAATCCTGTTCCGCTTTTCGTAAGAGTAGGCCATCGTGTGCCAGTGGGAACAGATGACATTTACGAAACTGCATACACACGGGGACTGGATGTAAAAAAAGCACAAGAGTGCTTATTCCATCATTTTTGATATAAAAGAATAAATCAAATCAAATCAAATCATATCCATACCACTCCATTCTCCCCCACTCTAACTCTAACTCTAACTCCACACTTCCACTCTCCTCCACTCTCACCGGCGAGACGTCATGAGGCTGTGTCAGCAAGGGAGCAGGGGGCAGGAGGTTGCTGATGTTGTTGATCATGGGTGACGTCACGGTCTTGTACCCCTTTCCGTGGGCCGGGTAGAAATCCGGGTCCATGAAGTGAGTGTTCATCCTCAGCCGGTAGGCAAACTCCAGCAGGATCTGACGGTCCGCTTTCTCCTTGAGGCTGGCGTCATCCGGGAGCAGTGACGTCATGTTCATGATCTGCGCATGCTCGTCCGGATCTGTGGCGTCCTTGTCCAGGAACCAACGGTTGAAGTGCTGGGAAGTGTCAGAAAAAAAGGTAATATATATATATATATATATATATATATATATATATATATATATATATATATATATATATATATATATATATATATATATTGCCTTTATTTTTTATGAGTGATGATGATGAGGATGGTGGTGATGGTGGTGATGGTGGTGATTGTGGTGATGATGGTGGTGATGTCGATGAAGACGACGACGACGACGATAATCATCATCATCATCATCATCATCTCATCAATCATCATCATCATCATCATCATCATTATCATCATCGTCGTCATGGTAATTGAAGAAGAAGAAGAAGAAGAAGAAGAAGAAGAAGAAGAAGAAGAGAAGAAGAAGAAGAAAAGAAAAAAAAAAAGAAGAAGAAGAAGAAGAGGAGGATAGAGAAGGAGGAGGAGGAGGAGGAGGAGGAGGAAGAGGAGAAGAAGAAGAAGAAGAAGAAGAAGAAGAAGAAGAAGAAGAAGGAGGAGGAGGAGGAGGAGGAGGAGGAGGAGGAGGGGGAGGAGGAGGAGGAGGAGGAGGAGAAGAAGGAGAGGAAGGAGAAGAACAACAACAATATGAAAAACAAAAACAGCAGCAACTTCTGCCTCTACAACAACAACAAGAACAATAGCAACAACAACTGTTTCTCCAACAACAACTGCTTCTACAACATCAACAACAACAACAACAACAGAAACAACAGTAACAACAAGGAGACGAACAATAACAAGAAGATCCCATTTTTTTGCTGCCTTGTCTACTGTGATGTTCATTTCCTTATAACAACACAAGAGACAGAAAAAAACGAAAAAAAAAAACCAGACAGCGCGAAAAGAACCTAAACCAATATTAAAAAAAACACCCCAAAACAAATCCAAACCCTTACAAGGCCTTCAGTAGGAATAGGAGCCTTGTAACTCGTGGTTTCAGCCGGGTACTGGCTGACGTCATCCGTCACGTGACGGTCATGGTAGTTCAAGATGGCGAACTGTTGAATGCCAAGTCTTTCACACAGATCCAGCCCTCGGACTCGTATCCAGTGAACGCCTGCCAGTTCTTTTTTCGTCTCCAGCACAAAGTCGTATCTCTCTCCGCTAGTGGGTAGAATTAAAAACACAAAAACAAAGATGATGTGATCAACAATTGATTCAATTGATCAATAAGATCATTCAAGATTCATAATACAAAAACCTCCCCCCTCTTCTACCTAAGGGGTATATGAGATTTAACAAAACCAACAACTTGCAGATGTGGGCGTGTGACAATACACACAAATCATTCATTACACGATAGATATCCTAAATTATGGGTATGGTAAAAGAAAGAGCATTCACAATATTGGGGACCCCCCCCCCCACTAAGTCAACATGATGAATGAAAGGTTTCATAGTTTAAGTTGTCCTGCTTTTAATCTGCCAGGAAAAAGTAGAAGAGAAAGTTATGCAGTGACAGGGGAGCAAGAGAAGATTTTGCGTGTGTGTGCTTACAAGTATGTGCACGCAAGCACGCACGTGTATGTGCAAGCGCGTGCGCGAGCGCGCGCGCACACACACACGCGCGCGCACACGCATGCACACACGCACAGCACGCACACGCACGCACACACATACGCACGTGTGTGTATGGGCCAAGCATGCGTTCACACGAACACAAGCATGATGAGCATACATGCATGTTTGCGCACAGACATTTGTCAGTAAGGAGTGATTGTGTAAACTACAGAAAAAGAAACAAAAAGAAAATGAAAAGAGTGCAAAGAAATATGCAAAGACCTCAAATAAGTCTCAAAAAGAAGAAGAATTCTGAAGAAGAAGAAGAATTCTGAAGAAGAAGAATTCTGAAGAAGAAGAAGAATTCTGAAGAAGAAGAATTCTGAAGAAGAAGAAGAATTCTGAAGAAGAAGAAGAATTCTGAAGAAGAAGAATTCTGAAAGAAGAAGATGAAGAATTCTGAATGAAGAAGAAGAAGAAGAAGAAGAAGAAGAAGAAGAAGAAGAAGAAGAAGAAGAAGAAGGAGGAGGAGGAGGAGGAGGAGGAGGAGGAGGAGGAGGAGGAGGAGGGAAAAGAGCAACAACAACAATCAATTTGGTTTATCTGCAATTCTCACCAAAAATCATAGTAGAAGCCAAGCTATAACAACAATAACAACCACAAAAAACAACAATCACCAAAAAACCAGCAACAAGACCCCCCAAAAAAACCCAACCCTACTATTCCGCTTCCTTCCAAATTCTCACCTAAAAATGGTGGCAGAAGCCATGGAAACAGGCTTGAGAGGTCGCCCATCAGATGCTATCAGGAGCAGAGGGTGGTGGTCCACGGAGAACACCATGGGCAACGTAACGCCCCTGCGTTGAAGACACGAAATCGGTAACGCACGTTACCCCTGACGTCAAAACGAGCCAGAGGTGTGGAAGATGACTCGTTCAGGAGATGGGGGTGGACGTGCCGAGATTGGGGTACACCCCCGACCTGAGTAAAGATGATAAAGAAAATATTTATTGCCTTCATGACTTCCTTGTGAAGATTTTAAGTGAAGACAAAATATATGTGATTTAAGGCTTATGACTAATTTTGTTGACAAGATGATGGTGAATCATGTTTTCAGTTGCTAACTTGTTATGTTTATTTACTACTTATTATTATGTTTTTTTCGGTTGTTTTTTGTTTTAGATAATGATCATTTGATTGTTTATATTCTAATTTTGTATTTATCTGTTTTAGCGCTTAAAAAAATCTATTATTATCTTCTGTGCATACATCTGTCTTCTGTTTATTACTGTTCTTGTTGTATTGTTTTGTTATTTGGTTTATCATTATCGTTAGTTATAGGTTTTTTTTAATTTGATGTAATCCATGATTAGGGCGGGGAACTGGATGTAAAAAAGCGCATGATTGCTTATTCATTATCCTCGAAATAAAAGATTTTGCATTGCCTTGCCTTGCCCTTCTACTACTCCCTTTTCCCTTCATCTCTTGATGTTGTTTTATGAAGAAGAAGTAGACACAGAAAGAGAATGTTTTTATATTTACATTTACATGTACACAGCAGATTTCTCTGTATGAATTTCAGGCTGCTCTCCCCCGGTCGAGAGCGCTGGCCACAAGAGTAACGCCACCCATTATCTTTTTTTCTCTCTCCTGTCAGCAACTATATTTGTTTCCCTAACAGAGTGGGTTTTTTCTACAGAATTTTGCCAAGGACACATCTATTGTTGCCGTGAGTTCTTTTACGCGCGCTAAATAGTTGTGTGTAACACATGGACCTTGGTTTATTGCCTCCTCCGAAAGATTAGCACCCAGACCACCACTCATGGTCTAATGGATGGGGGGAAAAGGTTTAGGGTCAAACGGGGTTCGAACCACCGCACACACTTCCGACCCAGACTTTTTTCTTTCTAGCAGGTGCATTACCTCTAGACCACTGATTCATCGATGTTTGTTGCAGCAGATGTTAAATCATCCTTACCATTGAATTATGAGAATGTCTGTTGTAGCAAATAGTAGACTGTCCTTACCATTAGATAATGAAAATGTTTGATGCCACAAATTGTAAATCATCCTTATCATGAATTAATGAGAATGTTTGTTGTAGCAGTGGTAAACCATCCTTACCATGAGATAATGAGAATGTTTGTTGCCACAAATTGTAAATTGTCATTACCATTAGATAATGAGAATGTTTGTTGCCACAAATTGTAAATTGTCATTACCATTAGATAATGAGAATGTATGTTGCCACAAATTTGTAAATTGTCATTATTATGAGATAATGAGAATGTTTGTTGCCACAAATTGTAAATTGTCATTACCATTAGATAATGAGAATGTATGTTGCCACAAATTGCAATTCGTCATTACCATTAATGAGAATGCTTGTTGCAGCAGATGATAAACCATCCTCACCATTAATCAAAATGTTTGTTGTAGTAGATAATAAACCATCTTTACCATTAATGAGAATGCATGTTACCACAAATTGTAAATCATCATTACCATTAATGAGAATGTTTGTTGCAGCAATTAATAAACCATCCTCACCATTGATGAGAATGTTTGCAGGCGCTGGCGAGCCTGTTCCGTGGAAGAATTGCGCATACAACTCCACGATGGGCACGTGCGTCCAGTCACTCAGTGTAATCACGTGCTCTGGAAGGTCAAGGTCATATAGCGCGCGCTGGGGGTCACGTGAGCCTGACTGACGAATGACCAGCGGTCCATAGAGGCCATCTCCTCTGTAGATGCCCGAGTGGGAATGGTAGAAATGGGTGCCTGGGTCCTCGGCTAGGAACCTGTGTAGGGTATCAGATCAGATATCTTGGTTTGTAGGGAGTAGGTTATTCATTTTATTGTGTGTTGAAATGTGCAGTACCTGTCTGATGATTTTGTTTTATGTTGATGTGTGAAGTATTGATGCAAGTCCAAGTTCAAAGTTTGTTTCCTCCTATTGGTGTTTGGATGTTGAAGTAATTTCAGTGTTGAAATGGTGGTTTTATTTTTTTGTTGTTGAAGAATGTGCAAAACTGTTTTTCTATATTCAAAGTGTTCTTTTTTTTTTTTCCTAATATCAAACATTCAGAATTCCCCCTCTTAAAACACCCATTGAGTAATTCATTATATACTTATTGATTTACACTTTTTTTCTACAATGGAATATATCATTTCCATGTTCAAACATTTAATTTATTTTTGCAAATAAAAGATTACCTTATTCTGTTGTTACCGATTCCAGTAATTTTTACACGAGTCACAGATGCCTATTTTCTTCATTGTAATGGTTTTTCAAACAACATTAACAAAACAACTTAAAACTACTAAGTAATTGATCAAATAAATATTCTAATAAAGGATCAGAGAAAACAGGATCATACTACGGCCTGGAATTAATATATTATACACATTAAAAAAAAAACAAGTTTATATGTGTAATACAATAAACAGATCCTTCCCCGCAAAATTGAACACAAAACAGACACAGTCCTGCAGGATTTTCTCAGGCAGAACCTGAGGGGAGTGTTCTTGACTGCTCATTTGATGAATTAGTCCTTCGGATGAGACTTTAAACCGAGGTCCCGTGTGCGAACGCATGCAGAACATCTTGCGCACACGTTAAATCCTGTTCCGCTTTTCGTAAGAGTAGGCCATCGTGTGCCGGTGGGAACAGATGACAATATTTACAAAACTGCATACACACGGGGACCGGATGAAAAAAAGCACATGCTTGCTTATTCTGTTATCCTCGATATAAAAGAAGAAAGAAAGAAAGAAAGAAAGAAAGAAAATAAATTAGAACAGGACAGCCTAGTGGTTAGAACATTGTGCTGGCAATCTGATGACCCGGGTTCGATTCCTGTTCGAGGGGATTTTTCCTCTAGAGTTAACATCAGTGCTGACTCCACTCTCCCCAAAAGTCTTTTGGATGAGACTATACACCGAAGTCCCGTGTGCGTACGCTCGCAGAACATCTTACGCACACGTTAAAAACCTGTTCCGTGTTTCGAAAGAGTAAGCCATTGTGTGCCGGTGGGAACGGTTGAGAAAATGTACAAAACTGCATACACACGGTACTGGATGTAAAAAAGCACATGAGCGCTTATTCCATTATCCTCGAAATAAAGAATAATATAAGACTAATAAAATGAATAAATAAATTTAGGTTTCAGTGTGATACACAAAAAATATCCTACACTAAATGAATAGTTTACAATGAACAAAAACCCCTGATAGGTCTACTTGGACAGTTTTTGTTTGTTTGTTTGTTGTTGTTGTTGTTGTTGTTGTTTTTTTTACCAAATAGACCTCCCAGAAAAGTCATACAAACAGTGTAAGTATGTATTCTTATTTGTAATGCAACAATCAAAAAAAGATTACATGGATGATTTAAAGAAATCCCAAATGATACCCGGAGAGGTGTGTTAACCGGTTATTGTGAAAGGGAAAGGATATTAACTTGTAAAAAATAGGATGGTTGTGAAAACGTCTACAACCAGGCCATTGGTAATTGACAATTAACTGATAATCTAAGAGACAAAACACTATTATTACTTTTCCCAAAACAAGTGACCTTATTCAACTCTGTCGATTATTCACTCCCTTTCCCCCATACAGAACGCAAAAAATCAACCAACCAACCAACCAACCAACCAACCAATCCAAACAAACAACCACACAAAAAACAATCAACTTTACAGTAAAGACTTCGAGTCTATTAAGGATATTTTTCAAAACAAAAGAGATATGTTAACTACACAGAGAACATTCTTTCATTCTATTCTCAAACCCTAAGTTTTTAGTGCAAACAGTAAAAAAAAAAAAAAAAATCCTCAAAGCTTTTTAAATTTTATTTTATTTTATTATTATTATTATTATTATTTTTACTATTAACTAAATTTAATTTATTATAATTTATCCTGATCTCTGTGTGATTTATTCAGTTGAAAGAACTCTACATTTTGTTGAGAATTTTCCCTTGATTAAAGATGTGCTAGTCTATGATCAGATGTTTGCTTTCTGTGTATCAGTGGGTTCTTGCTCCTTTTGATTCCAAATTCTGTGTCATTTTCCTCACCTGAATTTCTACTACTCTCCATGTTGAGCTATTTGTGTTGGTACACAACTGACACACTTTGATTGTTGCCAAAAATAAATTCCTGCCTAATGAGGTCATTTATTTCTAGAAAATATTCGTCTTTAAGGCAAGTAGTGCCAACTTATTTTATTTCAGACCCGAAGAAAATTCACTTTCTAAACTCCAATATTTCTGATATATGTGATCTATACAAGGGTGTGTGAGATTTCCTGAGTCCCTAAACAAAAATCCCCACTAAAACCCAACAACAACAAAAAAGGCATGATATGTCAAGAGTAGTTCTGACAAAACCCCAAGCAGTTGTATTGAACTTATTTTGTGAGATAGCTTTCTGTTTGGATTTTAATTCTGCACGAACATCTTTAACCACATTTCATGTGTTACGTAACTCCATTGTCTTTAATGTATTACCAACAAAACTGAATAACTGTTTTTAAAAATCCCAGCAATTCAGTTAATAGGTGATTCAGAAATTTGTTATCTTTCAAATAAATCTTCCTCCTTTAGGGTACGAGTTTCTATATATAGTTTTCTCCACTTCCAATGGATTGATCATGTTGTTGACTTTCTACATAACTCGAAAGTGCTTTCAAAGTAACTGATATGTTGTTGCATTCGCTCACTTATATATATAATATATATATATATATATATATATATATATATATATATATATATATATATATATATATATATATATATATATATGTATATATATATATATATTATGTGTGTGTGTTTGTGTGTGTGTGTGTGTGTGTGTTTTATTTATTTATTTATTTTATTTTTTTACATCGAGGATAACAGAATAAGCAATCATGTGCTTTTTTTTTATTCGGTTCCCGTGTGTATGCAGTTTTGTAAATATTGTCATCTGTTCCCACCGGCACACGATGGCCTACTCTTACGAAAAGTGGAACAGGATTTAACGTGTGCGCAAGATGTTCTGCGTGCGTTCGCACTCGGGGCCTCGGTTTAGTCTTGTGTGTGTGCGTGTGTGTGTGTGTAGTGTGTGTGTGTGCGCGTGCGTGCGTGCGTGCGTGTGTGTGTGTGTGTGTGTGCGTGTGTGTGTGTGCGTGCGTGCGCGCGCGCGCACGCGCACGCGTGTGTGTGTGTGTTACTGCCTTTAATAGTTCAACAAGAACAAACAACACATCAATGCATTTCAAGGAGAGGAAAAGATAGAAGGTGACAGACACACCATGCAGTGCAGATGACATGGGGACAAAGGACCCCAGGACAGACAGTACAGGCAGCATGCACACGTGTGGAGACTTTTCCTACTAGAATCTCATAAACTGTCAATACACAAACATATTGGGCTGAAAAAAAGAACTGATAAGTATGTGTAAAGTTTGATTGATAAACAGGTGAACTGTTTTGTTAGTGAGTCAAATACAGCCATGGATTTTAATAGCTTTCAGCATCTTTGACCTTTGATGTAGAGGATGAATATATATATTTTTTAAATCCCACTCATTTTGTAGATAGAATAAAAGATGAAAAGGTAAAGGTGTTCCCTTAGCCTATGTGGTTGTAAGGGAGCGAGGCATCAGAGACCTCAGCTTCTCTAGTGGGCCAGCATATTGAGGGCGATGTCCATCTCCTCTCCTTC
>CM060347.1:22091319-22093819 GCA_030674155.1 Stramonita haemastoma | reverse complement strand
AGAAGAATTGCGAAGAAGAAGAAGAAGAATTGCTAAGAAGAAGAAGAAGAAGAAGAAGAAGAAGAATTGCGAAGAAGAAGAAGAAGAAGAAGAAGAAGAAGAAGAAATCTTTCTATCTATCTATCCCTTAGTATGGCGACCGTAGGGGCACCCTTGAAGACTTGACAACCAGTTCCCTCCATTCCTCTCTCTGCTCTGCCTTTCTCGAGGTTTTGTTGAGGTCTAGGCCTGTCCATTTGCTGATGTTGTTCTCCCATCTCTTCTTTGGTCTGCCTCTTTTTCTTCCTCCTTGCTACTGGTAACCATGTAACCCAGTTCTACCTGCCACATATAGGGAGTAAACTCAGCCTAAAAATCCGACTTGGAGAGGGATGGGCTCCGCCAGGTTCGATTTGCCCAAGACACATCTGTGAGGTAAGCGTAAGCTTCAATGGTGCGGGCATGTCACAGGATCAGAACGACTAGCAAAAACAATACTGCAAGAAGGAGAAATAATTGTTACAATTTGTGTTTTTGCATCCAGCGTGTTTACTAGTTGAATGGGTGACCATTTGCGCGCCTTGGCTTCGGTACAGTCCCCTAGTTCATCCAATTGCTGTTAACGGGTACTTGCCCTCTTGAAGGTCAGGGAAGGTAAAGCGACGGAAGAGAGGAGATGGGCACCGTCCTCAATATGTTGGCCCCCTAGAGAAGCTGAGGTCTTGATGCCTCGCTCCCCTACGACCACAAGGTTATGGGACATCTTTACCTCTCTTATTTGTGTTTTCATGAATGTGGCTCCAGAAAAACTTTTTCCTTTTTTTTGATTGGGGGTGGGGGATGGGGGGTGGGGGATCCGATAAATCTTGGTGCCATTTAGTTCTGTTTTTGTTATGGAAATAGGACAGGACAGCTCAGTGGTCATCAGAGCACTCGCTTTCCCCAAGCTAAGGTTAAGCAGAAATTGAGGTGGTTACCAAGTGGATGGGTGACCGTTTGGGGTATCCGTGGCTTCAGTACAGTCCCCCCAGTTCACCCAGCTGTAAATGGGTGCCTGCCCTCTTTAGGGTAAGGGAAGGTAAAGCAGAGAGGGAGAGGAAATGGGCGCCGCCCTTAATATGCTGGCCCCCTAGAGAAGCTGAGGTCTCTGATGCTTCGCTCCCCTACGACCCCTAGGTTTTGGGACATGACACCTTTTTTTACCTTTCTAGGCAGGTGACGTTACCTCTAGACCACCGCGATTTCTTAAAACTGTGGAGTACATGTTTGTTATGCTAAGAGTTTATAACGGGTGGAGACAGATCCCACTGTGATATTTCAAAAGTAATGACAGCATTTTAATTTAATGCAATCTTTGGCACTGGGCTTACGTATCAGTTACAGAGCCAGTTAAGCTTTTTTTTTTTTTTTTTTTTTTTTTGAATCTGTGTCAAATTAGTTTGCATATCATGTGATTCCTTTGTTGCTTTTTTATTTCTTTTTTTTTTTTTTATTTTTTTTTTTTTTTACTTAACACCCCACCCACACATATGCGCACGAGCCGCGCGCAATCACACATATACGCATGTACGTGCACACACACATACACATAAGGCATCCATGCACGCACGTACACACACAATACACGCACTCACACACACATGCATCCATGCACGCACGCACGATCACCACACACACACACCACACACACACACACCACACACACACACACACACACACACACACACACACACACACACACACACACAGAGGTTTCGTACGTAGTCTATTTTTTAAAATTATGTCTGCTCGTGTGTGCGTGCGTACGTGCACAAGCCTATGCATGCCTTGCTTGGATGCGGTGTGGCGGTGGGGTGGGGGTGGGGGGGTGGGGTGAGGGGCATGCGTGCGTGCGTATGTGTCCTGTGTATGTACGTGCGAGATATGCGCGCGCGTGCGTGTGTGTGTGCGTATATATGTGTGTGTATGTGTGTGTATATGTTGTGTGTGGTGTGCGCGCGCGTCGCGTGCGTGTGTGCGTGTGTGTATGTGTGCGTGTGTGTGTGTGCGCTGTATGTGTGTGTATGTGTGGTGTGTGTGTGTGCGTATATATGTGTGTGTATGTGTGGTGTGTGTGTGTGTGTGTGTTTGACACCCTAGGGTCGATGTCACTGGGGCAAAACACTAAACAACAATTTTCAGAACTGTGTCATGGCCAGGTGGAAACTGGTGGCACTAAACTAATCCCTGCAGGATCTTCCGGTAACAGATCCGTGGTCTAAAGGTAAAGCACCTGCCTAGAAAGGTAGGCTAAACGTAAAGGTGTCCCATAACCTTTGTGGTCGTAGAGGAGCGAGGCGTCAGAGACCTCAGCTTTTGTAAGGGGCCAGCATGTTGAGGGAGGCGCCCATCTCCTCTCCCTCGCTGCTTTACCTTCCCTGACTGACCCTAAAGAGGACAGGTACCCATTTACAAATGGGTGAACTGGGGGAACTGTACTGAAGCCAAGGCGCGCAAACGGTCACCCATCCCATTGGTAACC
>CM060347.1:22076319-22078819 GCA_030674155.1 Stramonita haemastoma | reverse complement strand
ATCATTTTGCTTTTAAACGTGCTTTAAAAATGCCCAAGCCCTCATTCTGACCTTTCATTATGACGCTAAATTTGTCCATTTCTCGTTTTGTAATATACTGCAGTCTATCATTTCAACTTGTAATAACTTTTAATAGAATTTTCCGGTTGTCATTCTGTTTTTCTATTGTATAGCCATTTCATTGCAGATTAATAACATGTCAATAACTAAAAATTGGTGCAATGCGACTCCTTTTGTGGTGGAGCGCACATTAATGCGTGTTTCAGCATCACAGCCAAGAAAATTCTTAACAGGGTTGGAGCCAGGACGCAACCCTGTTCCACTCCACTCTGTATGTTGACGGTAGCTGATGTTGAGCTGTCAAAGACAACGATGCCTTTCATGTCTTCGTGGAAGAATCTGATGAGCAGGGATGTTTAGGCGGACATCCGATCTTGAAAAGGATCTTGAAGAGGCCATCCCTTCTGACCAGATCGAAAGCCTTTGCGATGTCTATGAAGGCAATGAAGAATGGCTGCCTTTGCTCCCCACACTTCTCCTGAACTTTTTAAGGGAGAAGATCATGGTGGTTGTGGTGGTGTTCCCATAACCTATGTGATCATTGGGGAGCGAGGTATCAGAGACCTTATCCTCTCCAGGAGCCAGCATATTGAGCGCAGTGCCCATCTCCTCTCCTTCGCTGCTTTTGCCTTCCCTGACCCGAAGAGGGCAAGTACCCATTTATAGCTGGGTGAACTGGGGGACTGTACTGAAGTCAAGGCACACAAAGGTCATCCATCCACTAAGTAACCACGCTCAATGCTGCTTAACCTTAGTTTTTTTTTGTTTTTTTTTTTGGGGGGGGGGGGGGGGACTGCTCTGACCACTGAACTATCCCATGCCCGTGACCTAGAATAAAAGGAGAGAAAGAAGAACAAAGAGGAGGAAGAGGAAAGGATGAAAAGAAGAAGACGAAGAATTCTGATAATGATGTAGAAGGAGAAGCAGATTTGCGAAGAAAAATTGCAAGCATAAAAGGAGTAATTGCTAAAAAAACAAGAGGAATTGCGAGGAAGAGGATAGGGAAGAAGAAAAAGAGGAAAAAGAAAGAAAGAAAGAAAGGAATGAAGGAAGGAAGGAAAGAAGGAAGGAAGACTTACAAAGAATAAGAAATGCAAAGAAGAATTCCAAAGAAGAACTGCGAATTAGAAAAAGAATTGCGAAGAAAGATTGCAAGGAAGAAGAATTGCAAAGAATAGGAATAAGAAGAAGATAAAGAAAAATTGCAGGGAAGAATTGCGAAGAAGAAGAAGAAGAAGAAGAAGAAGAAGAAGAAGAAGAAGAAGAAGAAGAAGAAGAAGAAGAAGAAGAAAGGGAAGAAAAAAAAGAAAGAAAGAAAGAAGGAAAGAAAGAAAGAAAGAAAGAAAGAAAGAAAGAAAGAGAAGAAAGAAGAAGAAGACTTGTAAAGAAGAATTGCCAAATGAAAAAAAGAAGAATGCAGAGAAAAAGAACAAAATTGACAAAGAAAAAGAATTGTATGTAAAGAATTGAGAAGAAAAGTGCAACAAATGGCGAAAAAGAAAGCAAGGAAAAAGAATTAGATTTGCTAGGAAGGAGAAGAACAAGAACAACAAAAAGAACAAGAACAAGAAGAATAGTAAGAATAAAAAGAAGGACGAAGGAACAATAACAGCAAGAAAAGAAAACAAAAATGAAAGAAGAGGAAGAAAAACGCAAGAAAAACAAACAAACAAAAAATCAACAAGAAAAAAACACAAATCCGATCAAAACGAAGAGCATACAAGTCATACATACATACATACATACATGCATACATACATACATACATACATACATACATACATACATACATACATACATACATACATACATACATACATACATACATACATACATACATACATACTTACATACATATTACTACCCTTCACTTTGTCCACATACCCGCTCACATGATTTTTTATATATATAATATTAACAAATGCAAGCAGTATGCGCACGTTCCCCTGCAACGATCAACATAATTATTATAAACACCCATAGAAATGTACACATAATAATTATATTGGTGGATGTTTGTGCTTGCGCGCATGCAAGCACACACACACACACACACACACACACACACACACACACACACACACACACACACACACACACACAGACACACACCACACGACAGACAGACAGACAGACAGACACACACACACACACACACACACACCACACACAACGCACACACACGCACACACACACACACACACACCACACCACACAACACAGACACACACACACAGACACACACAGACACACAGACACACAGACACAGACACAGACACACACACACACACACACACACACACACACACACACACACACACACACACACACACACACACACCACACACAACACACGCACACGGTATAGCCTTATGGTCAGAACATTGCGCTCGCAATTTGACGACCCGAGTTCGATTTCCGGTCGAGGAGATTTTTCTCC
>CM060347.1:22056319-22071319 GCA_030674155.1 Stramonita haemastoma | reverse complement strand
GGGATTCGAACCATCGCACATTCCAACCCGGATTTTTCGCTTTCTAGGCAGGCGCGTTACCTCTAGACCACCGATCCATATTCAAATTTCACCATTGATGAACCCCAGAGGGGTCAGAAACAAAAACAAAATTCGTTCGACCTATTAGGGTACTTCTACCCATAGTCTGATGGTCAGAGTGATGCGCTCGTGATCTGCTGACCCGGGTTCGAATCTCGTTCAAGAGGATTTTTCCTCTGGAGTTAACATCAGTGCCGACTCCACTCCGTCTTCAAGTCCTTTGGATGAGACTATAAACTAAGGGTCCTTTGAGTGAACACATGCAGAACATCTTGCACACATGTTAAAACCCGTTCTGCCTTGTGGAAGATTAGGCCATTGTTTGCCAGTGGGATGGAGGACAAAATTTACAAAACCGAGTACACATGGAGACTGGATGTAAAAAAAGCATATGAATACTTATTCCATTATCCTCGAAATAAACAAAAAGTAAATAAATAAATGTATCAATAAGATAAAATTAATACATACATAAATAACTCCTTCCTTCTCTTTTATTCTTCTTTTTTATTCTTATATAGAAAGAAGATGTCACCAAGGCGACCCAATATCGCCATATCTGTTTGTCCTATGTGTCGAACGACTAGATTTATTTTCTTCGTGATATCTCCATTTGAATGATTTGTTTGTTGTAGTTTTATATATATATATATATATAGTTATATATATAATAATAATAAAAACACGACTGTGTTCAACTTCATCTCTTTATTTGACAGCAAATTTTCGCTTCTATTCTGAAGCTTCATTCAGCCTGATGAAGCTTCAGAATAGAAGCGAAAATTTGCTGTCAAATAAAGAGATGAAGTTGAACACAGTCGTGTTTTTATTATTATTTTACTATTTTACCTCAACTGTGTGCCTGGAGGGAGCGGTGCCCAGCAGAACTGTGGGTTTTTATCAAGTGAACTATATAAATAATATATTAATATATAATATATATATATATATATATATATATAAGAGAGAGAGAGAGAGAGAGAGAGAGAGATAGAGAGAGAAGATATATATATATATATATATATATATATATATATATATATATATATATATATATATTTCATCGCTTGAATAAAGCTCCCTGGTTTCCCAATGATGAGACTTTGTGTATATTATGATCATTTTTTTTACTATGAGAAAGCCACATTCTGACTGCGGGGATATGCTTGGGAAACGAACTTTCTAACTTTGCCCTGACAGTAAGTTGGAAGGGACCTCCCTGATCTTTGGATTTGTAACTGTCCAGGGTTTATTTAGCTTTAGTTTGTATTTTGTACCACTTTATGTCACAGCAGATTTCTCTGCGTGAAATTCGGGCTGCTCTCTCTCTTGGGCTGTTATTTTTAATTTAGATTATTTATTTTTTATATAGAGGATAGTAGAACATGCACTCATGTGCTGGGTTTTTTTTTTACATCCAGTCCCCGTGTGTGTGCAGTTTTGTAATTCTTGTCATCTGTTCCCATCGGCACACAATGGCCTACTCTTACGAAAAGCGGAACTGGATTTAACGTGTGTGCAAGATGTTTTGTGTGCTTTCGTACTTGGGACCTCGGTTTGTAGTCTCATCCGAAGGACTTTTGGAGAGAGTGGAGTCAGCACTGACGTTAACTCCAGGGGAAAAATCCCCTCAAATGGGAATCGAACCCGGGTCGTCAAATTGCGAGCGCAATGTTCTGACCACTAGGCTATCCTATTCTTTTGCTGTGCACAAGTTTCGTAAGCACGTGATTCTGACTCGTTTTAGAATTTCCTTTCAAAGACTTGGCATTCAGTTTGGTTTTGTTGTCAAACTGAAAAGAAAGGGCAAGGCTGGGAATCAAAACCCATAACCTCAGTTGATGAAAAGAAAGAAATGAAGAACTCCTGTCAGAGCTGGAATAGCGATCAGTTTAAATGGTGTTTATTTTTATTATTATTTATTTATTTATTTATTATTTATTTATTTATTTATTTATTTATTTATTCATTCATTCATTCATTCATTTATTTATTCATTCATTTTTATCATAAGGAAGGAAGGTGGCAGGATGGTTAAGACGTTCGCCTGCCAACAAGTAATCCGTGAGGTTCTGGGTTCGTACCTAGCCTCGCCCTTTCTTCCCAGTTGACGAAAAAATCGAACAGAATGTCAAAGTCATTCGGATGAGACTATAAACCGAGGCCCCGTGTGCGAACGCACGCGGAACATCTTGCGCACACGTTAAAACCCCGTTCCGCCTTTCGAAAGAGCAGGCCATCGTGTGCCGGTAGGAGCGGATGACAAATTCATATTAAAAAAAACAGGATGCACACAGGTGTCGTGTTTAGACACCATCTTTGTGAAAAAATCGGGGATTTGGAGTCACAGGGCGGCTCGGGGCTGTATATGGCAACGTTCTGGTGGCTCCTGCGACAGTTCTGGAACAATTCGTAGCGGTCATGGCCTTTCCAATGGATCATTCCAGTGGCGTGGAGAGGGGGGGTCTGCTGCATGGGTAACAGCTTGCCCTCCATACTTACTTACCCAGGCTTAGCGCTCTAAAGACTAGAGCGCAACTCCATAGTCTTCCGAGACTGATGGGTGCCTACTACTACTACTACTACTACTACTACTACTACTACTACTACTACTACTACTACTACTACTACTACTACTTATACATTCATCTATTATTCATTCATTCATCTTCTTCATTCATTCATTCATTCATTTATATCGTAGATGATGAAATAAGCACTCATATGCTTTTTTTCCCATCCAGTCCCAGTGAATATGCGATTTTGTCAATTTTGTCATCCGTTCCCAACGGCACACAATGGCCTACTCTTTCGGTAAGTGGAATAGGTTTTAACATGTGCGCAAGATGTTCTGTGTGCGTTCACACACGGGACCTCGGTTGATAGTCTCACCCAAAGGACTTTTAATGGAGAGTGGAGTGTGCACTGATGTTAACTCCAGGGGAAAATCAATAATTATCTCCTTGAAAGGGATTCGAACCCAGGTCGTCAGATTGCGAGCGCAATGTTCTAACCACTACGCTACCCTGCCATGTTAGGAAGAAGAGAGGAGAGAAAAGAGAGAGAGAGAGAGAGAGGAGGAGAGAGAGAGAGGAGAGAGAGAGAGAGAGAGAGAGAGAGAGAGAGAGAGAGGAGAGAGAGAGAGATGAGTCAACACATCAGCTCAATTCAATTCATTTCAATCGTATCTCGTTACACGCCACAAATCTGCATAATTTTCAATTTGTTGCTTTTTTAAAACCATCTTTTACACATCAAGGGATTTCAAAAGCGCACACGTCGGTAACGGCACAGCAGGGGAAGTAACCTCATGTCATGGGTTGTAGAACTTTCGTTGATGTTGTTGTGTGTTTTGTTGTTGTTAGGGTGGATTAAAAAAAAAATTCTACTTTTCAATCAGAAAAAAACCTGCCAACATTTTAAATGCGTTGCATGCAAAGAAATGAGTTTACGCTTTTTGATAAATCTGCACATTAAATTATATGTCTGTCTGTCTCTTTGTGTGTCTGTGTGTCTGTGTGTCTGTGTGTCGGTATGTCTGTCTGTCTCCCCCCCCCCCCCTCTCTCTCTCAAATTATTATGATTTACATGACTGATTTTGTTGAAAGATGGTGGTGGGATGATGTTTTCAGTTGCTTAACTCGTTATGTTTTCTTGTTTGCTACTTACTTTTTAGTAATTTTTATCATGCTGAATAATTAAAATTTTTTCTTATTTTAGTTCTCTTAGGGGTATGTATTTTGTTATTTTAGTGTTGTCTTCTGTTCTTATTTCTTGTCGTTTGTTTGTTACTGTGTTGTTGTCTCTTGTTTTGTTATCTGGTTTATTATTTTTGCTGAGAGAAATACAGACAAAACAAACGTGTGTATGTCTAATTGAAGGAGAGAGGAGAGAGAGAGAGAGAGAGGAGAGAGATGAGAGAGAGAGAGGAGAGAGAGAGAGAGAGAGAGGGGAGAGAGACAGAGAGTTGAAGGCTGTATGCTAAATTATATTGCTATCAATGCTGCTGAAGATCGTGAAGCACGTGCAAATGACAGTGTCACGCTAGAGGGAATGCTGGGAACTGAGTTGCCCTGTAGCCTAAGCCCTCTCACTCTCCTGACAAACTGAAGGCCACCAGTGCACAAGAATCTGTGTGTGCATTGTCGCTGCTCCGCCATTTCGACCAGAGCTTACAGGTCAGTTTGCTTGGTTTGTTGTTGTTGTTGTTGTTTTTAACTGTTTATTGTGCTGGTTTATTTTTCAAGGTTATTATTTCAAGTAAAACATGAGAAAATATCAAGCACAGATAGACTAGCAAAAGATTGTATTGTGGTTACCAGCTATAAAGTGGCACAGATAATGCTTATGATGGGGCAGTTTATTTTCTGGTTCTTCATTCAACGCTCAGACAGCAGGTATTTTTATTTGTCATATGAGTGAAAATGCATTGCGCTGCCCTTTAAGCACCTGACAAGTCAGGCCCAGTGCATTCAACTTCAGTGTGGGAGAGAAGTGTTATATCTTAAGTCTTTCTGGATTAAAAATAAAATGTCAGAAGAATGGACCAAGAAGGCAGAAACCAAACCAGAAAGAGGCAACAGAAAGGAAAGGAACAAGGCAGAAACATAGAGATGGATAGAAAAGGAATTGCTAACACAATTTCCAGAGGGTTGTGATGCTACCTATACCGACAGGACCCTCCATATCCCTACTGGGGAAGTGTGTCCATTTGTTCCCTCTGCAGTGATCATTAGTTTATATAGGATGGGAAGTTACAGGACCACGTTTTTGTTGTTGGTTTGTGTTCTAGTGCTCTGAAGTTTACCAAGGGTGAGATTTTTGTATGTGACCCTCTTTTTCCCACCATGAAGGTAGCGGCATTCCGTCTTTCAGGATGTTTAATCACACCAGTGTGCTTTTGTTTGCTTTGCGTTTTTGTCTTTGTGGCTGCTTTTGTTGTTTTCTCCAGAATTTGTTGTTGTTGTTTTTGCTTCATGTTTTTTTCATTCTGCCTTTTCACTTTCGTTATTCTTTTCCATTTTTCTGCTTTTTATTTAATTTTGTTCTGCCCTTTTTCCTTGCTTTTTACTTTTACCTTTTCTTGGTGTGTATTTCTTTTTTTCTCTTTTCTTTTTCCCCTTATCTCTCTCCAATTCTCTCTCTCTCTCTGTCTCTGTCTCTCTCTTTTTTATTTAAAGAGAATGATTTTGTGTAGATGGCAAGAATGGAATTCCCATCTCAATGATAGCAAGAGATTTGATATTTATAAAACTTTTTGTACCTTGCCTGATGAAAAAACTTATAGCAAGAGATTTGATATTTATAAAACTTTTTGTAGCTTGCCTGATGAAAAAAAACTTATCTTTTGTCGAACATTATTAGACATCTCAAGCATGTAATGGCACGATTTGGACTGGGTATATCTGAAATCTCAGTACATAGTTACAGATACAAACCGCACAATGAAAGCGATATCATATGCCCAATATGTAAACAACAGATTGAAAACGAAGTTCATTTTGTAATGGGCTGTCCATCTTTCAGCAAACTGCCAGAACGGTACATACCACTGAAGTTTTATAAATTCACAAGCCAGTTTTGATTTTTATTTCTCATGGCATCCAAGCATGAACAGACACTTAGAAATTTGTCAATATATGTATACAAGGCATTTAAAGTACGTTAGAAATTGTCCTGAATTATCAATTGCTTATTATTATTATTATTATTATTGTATGTGTACATTATGTAACTTAAATGCTCTTGTGTATTTGTTGTAGACTCCCTTTCATGAGGGGCAATGGCCTATACATGAATAAATTATCCGAATCCTCCCCCTCCCTCCCTCCTCCCTCCCTCTCTCTCAACAAAATTGCATCTCTCTCTCAACAAAATTGCATCTCTCTCTCTCTCTCTCTCTCTCTCTCTCTCTCTCTCTCTCTCTCTCTCTCTCTCTCTCTCTCTCTCCCTCTCTCTTTCCCTCTCCCTTCCCCCGTCCCTCTCTCTCTCTCCCTCTCTCTCCATCCCCCCTCCCCCTCTCTGTCCCTCCCCCTCTCTCTCTCTCTGTCCACCCCCCCCCCCCTCTGTCTCTCCCTCTCAATATTCCCTCCCCCCCCCTGTCTCTCTCTCATCTTTCTTCTTTCCTTTCGATTTTCTTTCTATCTGTTCTCCTCTACAGTGTTCTGTTGTTTTTTCTTCAACAGTAACACAGACCCCACATCAGCCAGCCAGCAAATGCACATGCAGGCCTGCGAAGCAAAAAGTCTGCAAAGGCTGACAGAACAGCAAGCTGAAAGAAAGAAGCCAGCCCGTTAGCCAGCCCGTTAGCCAGCCAGATAGCCAGCCCTTTAGCCAGCCCGTGGTGAAACATTCAAAGCAAAAGAAGAAAAGGGACACAACCCATGAGGTGGTCACCATCAACGCTGATGCCCCTTGCTACACATAGAAATGAACTCTGCTGAATCACAGAAGACTTCGGAACTGTTACATACCCCACCCACACTTTAATTTCTGATTAGGCGACGACTGAGACCAGAGCGTGTTGTATAAGTATAGGCATGCAAGAAAATCTACACCATGCATCATCGCCACATAGGGCCATTTTCACCCCTAGGGCTACAGGTAATTAGTTTTGGCTTTTTTTTGTTGTGTAGTGTGAGAGTTTTTGTTGTTCGTGATTACGTTCAATGTTTGAAATGAACATATTGAAAAGTACAGTAGGGTGAGGAGAAATTGGTATTGAAGGTTGCAGAAATATGTTGCTTAGATCATTATCATGATGGGGTTGGGGGGGGGGGGGGGGATTTCCACGTGCTCTCACTTCTGTGATTTTATTTGTACTTTTAGAGATGTTTACTTCCAGAATTAAGGAATAAGCACTTGTGGGTTGAAGTGTTGTTGTTTTATTTTTCGTTCTTTGGCTAGAGCTTGGAGGTTCTCCAATAATGAGATTTTTGCATACGCACCGGTGTTGTTCTCCCCATTCAGGTAGCCACATTCTGGCTGCGGGAAAGATGCCTAAACATAACGCCGGTAGTACACGCACCCGCAAGGGCACACAATCTCTCTGCCTCTGTCTCTGTCTTCCGTTATCTTTCTATCACCATCCGAAAATATAATTTTAACTTTGACTTCGACTCTCTCTCTCTCTCTCTCTCCCGTTATCTTTCTATCACTGTCTCCCCCCCTCTCTCTCTCTCTTTCTTTCTTTTTCTATCACTCTGTCTTTTCCTGTGTCTCTCCCTCTTCCTCCCTTCGTCTCTCTCCCCTTTCCTCCTCTCTCTCTCCTCCCCTCCCTCTGTCTCTGTCCTTATCTCTCCTTCAATTAGACACTGTGCACTACTATCAAACGTTTTTTTTTGTATTTTCAGAGACTTTACAGCAATCTTCAACATACTGAAAACCAGTACCTGGATGCCAGACTTTGTATGATTCACAATGATTTTGCCTTGTTAGGCCCATGTTTGGTAGTAAAGGGCGGGGAAAGTATAACAAAGAAAATTTCAACAAAAATTTTCCATCAGTTTTACTTTTTTGGGGTCAATCCTTCATCTTCAGAATAGGAATATTACTATCCCCAATCCTTCAGGTATTTTTCTTTGTGGACTCAAATTTTACAGCAGTTTAGCTAGACGTTCCATCATTGAGGTTATCATGAATGCAAAGCTTTCCAGTTGTCAGGCAGTTGGCTGCTTCCTTGCTCAGCAGATTAGCATGTTTTACTTGTATATTATTTCCCCTTTGCTCTAGTAAGATTTTGCCCCTTTACAGTTCAGTGTCCTGGCTTTGGTTCCATTTTTTTGTGCCTGTCTGGCTTAGATGTCAGTCTTTGTGTCCGGCTTTGGTTTCAGTCTTTTGAGTCTGGCTTTGGTTCCAGTCTTTGGGTCCAGGTTCCAGTGTTTTGTGTGTGTCAAGGTTCCAGTCTTTGTGTCCAGGTTTTGATTCTTTGTGTGTGTATGTATAGTTTCTTTGTGTCCAGGCTTCAGTCTTTGTGTCCAGCTTCTACTCTTTTGTGTCTGGCATTGATTTCTTTGTGTCTTGCTGTGGTTTGTTTTTGTGTCTGTGTTGTTTGTGCCCATCTTCCAGTCTTTGTGTCCGGCTTCCAGTCTTTGTGTCCAGCTTCCAGTCTTTGTGTCAGCTGTGGTTTGTCTTTGTGTCCAGCTGTGGTTTGTCTTTGTGTCTGTGTGTTGTTTGTGTTCACCTTCCAGTCTTTGATCACTGGGCGCCTTCCGATTGCAATCATTATTTCTTGCACAAATAAAATTAGTGTAAGCTAAAATTAGTTTCAGTAAAATAAAATGAGTTGAAATAAAACCATAAACCTAAAATAAAACCCAACAAAAATAAAATGAGTTGAACAATCAGAGATAAAACGAAAAGTAGGGTTTAGTCTAAACTTGAAATAAAATGCAATAAAAACAAAATAAAATGAACGTAAGGCATAGTCCGGACTAAAATATATAAAAACAAAATAAGATAAAATGAAATCAGTGAAATAATATAAAATAAAAACTAAAAATAAATTGATTATAAAATAGTGCCAAAAAGTTTGTGCAAGAAATCTGAGAGCAATCTTGGTGACAGTGATCATTCCCTTTCAGTTCTGAAAGTGTTTTTTATATCTGAAAATAGCCTACCAGCGACTTTGAGACGTTTTCATGAGGTATTGTAACTTAGTTATTCCCTTTCAGTTCTGAAAGTTTTTTTGTCTGAAAATAGCCTACCAGCGACTTTGAGACGTTTTCATGAGGTATTGTAACTTGGTTATTCCCTTTCAGTTCTGAAAGTTTTTTTGTCTGAAAATAGCCTACCAGCGACTTTGAGACGTTTTCATGAGGTATTGTAACTTGGTTATTCCCTTTCAGTTCTGAAAGTTTTTTTGTCTGAAAATAGCCTACCAGCGACTTTGAGACGTTTTCATGAGGTATTGTGACTTGGTTATTCCCCCCGTTTCTGATTTTTTTTCTTATGTCTGACAATGTCACCACCTTCATGGCTTTGAGGCGGTTTTCCTGAAGTATTGCAAATTGGTCATTCCCGTCCATTTCCGACAGGTTTCCTTATGTCTGAAAATAACAGCGGTTTTGGGACGATTTTATGAGGTATTGTGAGGCGATCATTTCTTTTCCATTCCTAAGGCGTTTCCTTGTCCTTCCCCTCCTTTATCAAACATGGGTCCTAACCTGGAGGTCAGTTTTTATGTGGATCATCCTGAAGACCCTTCAAAAGTGGGGCCAGGTTCTGTTGAACATCACCTTGAGTCATCTGCTGCATGAGATCCTGGCATCTGTCTGTAAGTACTGTGCAGCTGTAGTTGGGATTTTATCACACACGATTCTGGTATCGTCTTTTTCTGATTTTTTAAATAGAAAAATTAGTTCTAAATTTTTTGTAATTTTTTTCTGTAACATTTTTTTTACAGGTAGTATTTCCTTTTTGATCAGACTTTTATGCTTAGGAAAATTAAGTTCACATTCTTTTAGAAAACGAGTTATTAAGATATTTGGTTATAAAGATCTTGTGGTGTGTGTTGCTGTAGATATGGCAGCTTCTAACTCTGGAACGAAAAGTATCATGATTGTGTTGACAGTAAAGCCTCCTTGTTTGAAAATAAGTTGAAAAGAATAATTATTGATATAGTGTACTTGGTTAGAATAACTTGTTCTATTATTGTTGTTTTCTTACTATTCAGCTCTATAAACTGTCTGGAATCGAATTTGACTATTAATTGGTGAAGAAGCATGGTGAAATCTGTCAGATGAAATTAGTCCTTAATGATATCGGAACCAATGAAACTAGAATTTTTTCAGTGTACTGATGATAACTTACTGCTTTCAGGGGCTCTGGGTCTGGAATCAAGTGCCAGTGACCTGAGGTGTTTGAGGGCAGCCATCGTGAACTGTCTTTTCTGAAAACTAGACAAGGTATTTATATTTGCCTTTCTATTTTTCTTAACTTTCTGATCTGATACTTTTTGCCTGTCAGTTTGCTGTTGTTGCTATCCTCTGTTGTTCCTCCCCATGTTTTAGTCCTTCCTCAGCTGGAGCTCTGAGGTTCCTCAACGGTGATTTTTTTTGTGTGTGTATGCGACCAATTTTTGGCCACCATTTAGGTGTTGGTGCAGTGGTGGTGTAGTTTAAACATTTGTCAGTGTTGCATCTGTAAAGTGGTTCATGCTCTAGTTTGTGGTCCCGGTCTTCCTATTAAGCTGTAGGTTTTTCTTTACGTAGGAGCAGGATGTAGTTTTAAAAGAGCGATTTAAAAAAAAACAAACATGCTTGTCATGAGATTTGAACTCGTTAACTATCAAATTCAATGTGTTAGCCACTGCACCATTGCGGCTGGTCAACTTTTTTTTCTTTACTAATAGACAAATAATGTACTTCCAATGTTAGATTTTTTCTCTTACTTCAATATTTACAAATTTATCTATTCAACCAGGTACAATATAAGCCACAACAGCTCCAGTAAAACCCAAAGTAGATGGGACTGCTAAACCAGGCCATCAACTCGCCATCCAATGTCGTCTGCTACAACTGCACCAGAGGCTTCTATACTGCAAACATCCGTGTATGTACTGCCTCAAATGGAGTCGAGATACTTTACATTTCGACAAAATCCAGGTTAGAAAATTGCTGATATCATTTTGTGTAACCAAAGCACTTTTTTCCCCTGTAAATAGTGTCCCTGTTTGCTGACGGAAATTGTGTAAAGTGTTTTGATTAGAAAACAGAATTTTTCTGTGTTTTGCATAGTCTTGTGTCAAGACTAAGGGATGGATAGAGATAGATAGACAGACAGACAGACAGACAGACAGACAGACAGACAGACAGACAGACAGACAGTATAGTGTGCTTTAATTTTTGCAGAATGTCAGCAGTAAAAATTAACCGTCCAAATTAAGGTTGAAGATAAAGCTTTAACACAAGTACTGTAGTAGTTATAAAATAAATATCTGAAAAGGTCACAAAGGACAAGATTAAATGAATCGATGTTTGTTTTTTAAAAACAATGTGATTATTTTAGTTTTATTCTTCCTAAGTGGTAGGATAAATAAAATCATCGTAGCACATGAGTCACATCTAGCTAGGTAGCCTAACATTTTACATTTTCCCTGTCACTGATGACTTCCTAAAGTTGCTTACAGGAACAACTGGACTGGAATCAAGTGCCGAAGAACAGACACACCATCCAGCGCCACTTGTCAGTTACCAGCACATGATCAGGTAACGGGTTCGTGTCAAAAACTCCCCCCCCTCCCCCTCCACTATATCGTGAGTTGTGATCTGGGTGCTAGTATTTTGGAAGAAGCGATAAACAGAGGCCATGTAGGCAGCACGCATTTAGCGCACATAAACGAACCCACGGCAGCGAGAGAGTTGTCCTTGGCAAAATTGTGTAGAAAAAAAACACTCTGATAAGGAAACAAAATTAAATACACATGCAGATAGGGAAAAAATGGGTGGTGCTGCTCTTGTGGTGACACGCTGTCCCAGGGAGAGCAGCTCGGATTTCACGTAGAGAAATCTGCCATGACTTAAAAGTGGTATAAAAATACAAATTCAACACATTAGTGACTATTTTCTCTGTCTTAGCATTTGTCTGTCTTGTATTTGTGTTTGTATTGCTTTAACCGTATAGAAGATTCCAGCCGCACCCAACACTATTTTTTTAAAATATATTGTTCATCATAAGTTTCTAGGATATAAAAAAAATGACCACAGATGCTACATCAACTAATTTAACATCGCTGCAAAAGGTCATATCCGAGAGCATCTTTGCAAATTTCAAAGTTTAAATTCACAGTGATTATTATACACAGCAGCAGCTTTACTTACAATGTATTTAAAGCAAAAACACTGTTTATATCTTCATCCATAGCTCTAGAATGACACTGCGTCCATGGTATAATGAGAGAATTAACAGTCTAATAATTCATCCATGGGAATGAAAATCACCTAAGTTTGACATGGACTATTCGCCTTCACCTATCCCATAGTCTGGTTTACTGTTGGGCCAACACTGAAGATATTGCAGCCAGCTTCCTCCATTCCTTGTGGTTCTTAGCTTTCATCAGTATGTCGTTCCACTCAAGGCCAGTCCACTCTCTGTGTCTTCCAGTTTTGTCTGCCTCGAATTTGTCGAGTCAAAAATAGTTTAATCATCCCATGAAGGACAATTACAACACTGAAAGACACTTACCTGATAGGAATTATAATCTTGAAAAAAGTTAGTTTCAAATGTGTCTTAATACTCTAAAATAACTTCAAATAAAAAAAAATCACCCTCCCACACACACAGATACACTCTCTCTTTATCTCTCTTTCTCTCACTTTCTCGTCTCTGTCTTTATCTCTGTCTGTCTGTCTGTCTGTCTCTCTAAGAATAAATAAATCTTCCTTTTTCTCTCACTCCTTTTTATCTTTTTCCTTAACCACAGTTCACTCTCCCCTTTTTTTCTGATCATTTTTTTTACCTTCCCTGTCCATTCTCTTTGCCTTTTTGTCCTCGAAGCAAATCTTTTTGTTTTTTTTCCTTTTCAGATGTGATGACATTTTAAGGACATCTCTTTCAAGGACATCACTACAGTCAAGGAAAAGGACTTGAAAGTAACCAACAAAAACTGTCACCAACTGGTAACTCCAAGCGCCTCTCCAAGGAAGAACATTTTTAGGACTGTTCTGGGTTGACCTTTGCGGTTTGCCAAGGCGTTGATACAAGGAATATCAGCAGAGTTGGTTTTAAAACCCAGTTTTAATCTGTATAGAGCTGCACTTTTTTTAAATTTGAGATAAACTGACAAGGTGACAGCTCCGATACGGTATCTGTGGGTCAGTGAGGCTATAAACAAGATTAGGTTGGATTGGATTTTGTGATTGTTTACTGCTGGTTTTGCTTTCATTGAAATTGGTTAAAAAGAGCCCCTCCCCCCACCCTAATTTCCTCAGCAAGAGCTCCGAGGTTTACCAACAGATTTTTGCATAATTATGTGACTGTCCTTGCCTACCATTAAGGTAGACGCAATCCGAATTCAGGGTTGATGTCGAAATTTCATAAGTGAGTTTATTTTACAAAATATTAGTGTTAGATAACTTTTTAGGGAGATGTGTGTTGTGATGTGTTGTGTTGTGTTGTGGTTTGTTTTGTGTGTGAGTGCGCGCCGTGTGTGTATATGTGTGTGTTTGTGTTTTGATGTGTGTTTTGATGTGTGTGTTGGTGTGGGTGTTGTGTGTTGGTGTGTGTGTTTTGATGCGTGCATTGGTGTGGATGTTGTGTGTTGGTGTGTGTGTTATGTGTGTTGGTATGTCGCTAGTGTGTGTTGCTTTTGGTGGTGGTGGTGGTGTGTGTGGGGGGGGGGGGAGTAGGGGATAGTTGTCAGGAGAAGACGGGTTGGAAGGAGAGGGGAGGGGGAAAAGGTTGTTTAGGAGGGGTGTGGATGCACGTTTAGAGTGGGGATAGAAAAAACAGGGCTGGCTTAGATAAGTTTTTTTTTTTAGTTCATAGGCTACAGCTCCGAGGTTAACCAACAGTAATAGTGGTGCACTAGCAACCGTTTTTGCCATCCATTAAGGTAGCTGCATTCCGACTTCGAGGATCTTACTTGGTTTATTTTATTTTATTTTTTTGTAAGTTCATGCAACTTGTTCAAAGTATTTTAGACATTTTTCTTTTCAAATATAGCTATACTGCAATTTTCGTGGACACCTAAGCGTAATGCATGGCCAGCTTTTTGATAGAACAGGTTACTCTGATTGAAAGCCACAAACCATTGCAAAATACTTATAGCCGTTGAGGTCGGTAGGATAATGAACATGAACTAAATACCATTGTGTCTACAGCTACATGCCATTTGTCCATGTGCTATTGTGTCCACATGGTTCTAACATTCAGACCGACCATCTGACAGACAACCCTTCCCTGTTGTTAACTAACACTAACTCTAACACTAACCTCAACTCTTAACCCTGGCCCCGCATGTGGACACAAAAGGCAGGTAGACAACATGGTGTGTGCTGACACACTGGCTAAACACTTTTTTTTCTTTTGGGTTGTATAGAATTGAATCGATTGATGTACTGAAAATAAATGGATAAGCACAGAACTGCTTTACACCGTGCTTTCAAAAACAAAACGAAACAAAAAGCTTACGCGGACACCAGTAATTCAATTGTTAAAGGCTTTAAATCATTTTAAAAAGATAAATACCTATATCTTAAAAAAAAAAAATCCTTCGCTAGAGCTCCAAGTTTCATCAGTGGTAAGACTTTTTTGTGTACGCAGCCGTTTTTGCCCATTAAGGCAGCCACATGCTAACTTCGGGGATAGAAGATAAAATATCGTAGATACTACTGCTAGGGTAGGTAGGGGAAGGGGTGCTAGAATTTTAGTGACAAGAATGCTAGGGAGCTAAGGGGGAGGGGGGGGGGGCAGATGTTGTGGTGTATATCATAAGGATAGGGAAAGTGTAGTGACTGAGGATAGGGATGGATTTCTTGCGTTATTTGAGATATGAAAGTATTCGTAGTCTTAAGAGAAATCCTGTTCCGCTTTTTTGAAGGCCAATGTGTGCCGGTGGGAACGATAAAATTTACAAGATTGCATACACACGGGGACTGAATTTAAAAAAACATTAGTGCTTATTCCATTATCCTCGGTATTAAATAAACAAATAAGAAGCTATTCAATTTGAATTTTGAAAAGTATTCGTATTCGCTTGTTTGGCTTTTCTTTTTAGATAATAATAATAATTTTAGTAAAAATAGTATTTCATATTTTGTTGCATGGGGGTAGGGGCAGGCAGTGAAACTTTGTGATTAGGTTCAGGGGTAGGTGCGGGTGGGGAATATTTAGAAAAGTTGAAAATAAAAGTAGAGGTAGCTAGTTTTCAAAAGCATGCTTGATTAGATTTACGGGGAGAGCATTTTACATACAGTCAAAACCAGAAGGGGTGCTAGTTTT
>CM060347.1:22026319-22051319 GCA_030674155.1 Stramonita haemastoma | reverse complement strand
CTGTCTTGTTGTGGGGTCTGTTACCGTGCAAAAGCTGGGGTAGGACGGGGCTGAAAACGGTTCTTTCGGTCACATCTTTGCCGAAAAAAACCGCCCCTTTTTCTGTAGGGGGTTGTGTGTGCGTGCGTGCACGCGCGCTGGTGTTTGTGTGCGTGTTTGTTTGGGGGCTGTTGTGTTGCCACAAATCCGGCGCCACACCTAACAATGATGGTAGTAGAAGCTGTGTGCATACAGTGCAACACTGTCTTCGTACCTTGGGGTCTATTACCATGCAAAAGTGGGGTTAGGACAGCGCTGATTGATTCTTTTCAGCAAGACTGATATGCACAACTGTCAGAGACTGACAGATTTGAAACGTACAGATCATTTGAATCACTGTTACAGCCTGAAAACTATTTTAACTGCTATCACCATGGGTAAATTTAGGCATGTACTGGTTGAGTTTCGACTAAGAATTGGTGATTGAAACGTAGATAACATATTTATTTGATTTTATTTTATATCACTTTCTGTCACAGCGGATTTCTCTGCCTGAAATTCAGGCTGCTCTCCCGGGTAGAGGGCATCTTCACAAGTAAAGCACCTACCCATTTCTTTTTTTATTGTACAGCCCAGAGCCGCCTTGGGGGCTCCAACTCCCCGATTTTTCTTTAGGCATGCTGTCTAAACACGACACCTGTGTGCATGCTGTTTTTATAATTTCGTTATCCGCTCCTACCGGCATATAATGGCCTGCTCTTCCGAAAAGCGGAACGGGGTTTTAACGTGTGAACAAGATGTTCTGCGTACGTTCGCACACGGGGAATCGGTTTATTGTTTCGTCCGAGTGGCTTTAAGATAAAATTAAGATATAATGATAAATAATTTGGGATAAATAAATAATTTGTGACAAAAATGAAACTGAAATCCATTTACTAGTTGAATGTACAAAGTTTATAGACTTGAGGGAGAAATACATATCCCAATACTTCACAGTATTCATGATAATAAACATTGGCTTGAAACTCTTCTGAATAGTGAAAACGTTTGCCAGTTAAGACATTACGGTATGTATATATTTTATGCTCTGAAAGCCAGAGTTTCTGGAAAATAACACATGACATTGCCAAACATTATTGTTGTTTGTTTATTGTTTTGCTTTTCGTTTCTTCTGTTAAAATGGTACCCCCTTGCATGCATGCAGGTGGCCTTGCAAATAAAATCGAGTTCCGAGTTCGAGTTCGAGTTCTCTCTCTCTCTCTTCTCTCTCTTCTCTCTCTGTCTTCTCTCTCTCTCTCTGTCTTTTCTTTCTCTTTTCTATCTCTCTCTTTCTCTTCTCTCTCTCTGTTTTTCTCTCTGTGTGTCTGTCTATGTGTCTCTGTCTGTCTGTCTGTGTCTTTCTCTCTATATATAATCTCTCTCAGAGAGGGAGAGGGAGAGAGAGAAGAGAGAGAGACAGAGAGAGGAGAAGAAACAGAGACAGAGACGATATAATGAATACATAAAATAAAGAGAGTATTATATATAATATATATATATATATATATATATTATATATATATATATATATATATATCTCTCTTCTCTCTGATTTTCTCTGTTGTCTGTCTGTCTGTCTGTCTGTCTCTCTCTCTATTATAATATTTATAATGGTTTAGAAGGATTTAGTTACCAAAGCTAACACTAAACAGCAACGTTTATTATCTATCAATACAATTTGATACCGCATCTACCGTTAATATCAGTCAGCAAAAGAATGCTGCACTTGAGACGAAATATTCCTATGTAGAAGCGAAAATACAATGTTCACTTGTCTTCATCACGTCGTTTTCCAAATCAGCACTAAGCCTAGATTTCATGTAGGCCCCAGCATGAGGCACATGGGGCGGTGTCTTTGTAACCTTGTATCTGTTTCCTAGCAGCCGGAGTCCAAACAAAGCGTCACCTCTGCCCTTGGAAGTTGGCTTCAGCTTCAAACTCTTGTTCCAAATGAATATTTACCTCCCTGGAAAGCTTTGTTGTCTGCTAGTCCTTGTTCAAAATATCCATGCACTCACACGTATTCAAACCTTTCTTTGTCTTTCAGAACAAATATGTATCTTAAGTTTATCATCCTCCTTAATGAGAATACTTTAGATAAACAAGCTTTCACTTTCAAGATTTTCAAGAAGGAATTCATCACAGGTTGTCTCCTTGATCATTTTCATCAGGACTGAAGGTCTTGGATCTAGTATTCTTTTTTTTTAAAATCCAAAATCGCAAAAAACGGAATTCCGTGAAAACGAAAGAAGTGGATGTGTGGTGTAGATGGTAACGCACCTAGCCTAGAAAGCAAAAAGTATAGGTCGGAGTGTGTGGTGGTTCGTACCCCGTTTGGACCAAAATTTCCCCCCCATTCATTAGACCCTGAGTGGTGGGTCTGGGCGCTAGTCTTTAGGATGAGACGATAAACGAGGTCCCGTGTGTTACACATCACTATTTAGCACACGTAAAAGAACCCACGGCAACAAGGGGGCTGACCCTGGCAAAATTCTGTAGAAAAAAGCCCTCTGATAGGGAAACAAATACAGTTGCATGCAGGAAAAGGAAAAAAAAAAGGTAGGCGCTGCACATGTGGCGACGCGCTCTCCCTGGGGAGAGCAGCCCGAATTTCACGCAGAAAAATTAGCTGTGAATGGTACACAATCACACAACACACACACACACACACACACACACACACACACACACACATCACACACACACACACACACACACACACACACACACACAAAGCTGTCAGGGAAACTAATATTAGATCACCACACCAGCAGATGGGTACTCCTAGATAAGATATATTAATACATATTTATGACTGTATAAATTGGGTCATACCTCATGTATAATAACAGTAACATCAGTGACACTGCCATCTCCCCACCTCATGCACACATTATACTGATTTCAGTTACAACTGAAAAAAAGAAAAAGCCTTACTAGCTTTCCTTTCATTTGTTGAATGGATGGTGGTCTAGAGGTAACGGGCCTGCCAAAGAATGTGAAAAGTCCGGTTCGGAAGTGTGCGGTGGTTTGACCCCCGTTTAGGCCCTAAACTCTTCCCCCATCAATTAGACCATGAATGGTGGTCTGGTGCTAGTCTTTAAGATGAGTCGATGAACCGAGGTCCTATGTTTCAAAAAAGTATTTAGCTCACGTAAAAGAATCCATGGCAACAAGAGAGTTGTCCCTGGCAAAATTTAATAGAAAACAGCCACTCTGATAAGGAAGCCAATACTACTGCAGACGGGAAAGAAAAAAAATGGGTGGCACTGCTCTCGTGGTGACGCGATCTCCCCAGGGAGAGCAGCCCGAGCTTCACACAGAGAAATGTGCCGTGACTTAAAGTGGTGTGAAAGTGTAAAAAGGGTAACCATAAAGCCCAACAACAAACACGTTCAAGTGAAACAGAAAAGGAGGAGGCGTAAAGGAAAGATCACTGTACAAGTTTACCAATCGTCTTCTAAACCACTTTATGTCACAGCAGATTTCTTTGCCTGAAATTCGGGCTGCTCTCCCCGGAAGAGCGCGTCGCCACAAGTACAGTTCCCACCCTTTATTTATTTTCTTTTTCCTGTCTGCAGGTGTACTTGTTCACCCTATCAGAGTGGCTTTTTTCTACAGTTTTGCCAGGGACAAGCCTCTTGTTGCCGTGGGTTCTTTCACGTGCGCTAAATAATGATGTATAACACACGGGACCTCGGTTTATTCTCTCCTCCGAAAGACCACCACTCATGATCTAATGGATAGAGGAAAAGTTTTGGGCCCAAACGGGATTCAAACCACCGCGCACACTTTCACTCGGACTTTTCGCTTTCTAGGCCAGACGCACTACCTCTAGACAACCCAAACACTTAAAATTTATGAAATAATTATACTTTGCGATGCATTTGAAACTGATCTTTGTTTTTGGTCAGTTTCAAAGTTTTGGAAGCCTATCCTGAATACAAGAAGCTCGATTTGTATAGTTTTTTTTTCTGGGTCTTGAAATATTAGCAAGTGGTTGTGTCTATGCTTGTTATTTTGTTGAAACATTTGATTATCTAGGGATGTGCAATAACTAGGCTTTGATCTGCATTAAAGAGAAATTAGCTTCTCACTTTCTATCCGAAATTGTTCATTTGCACTATGGGTTAAGATAGTTTTGAAGTTTATCTCTGATTCAGTATTTATTTTACCTCAGGAAGTTTAATTCTTTCTTAAAAAGGGAGCATGTCTGTCCTACACTTAAAGAGAATGTATGAACCCAATGTACTCTGTGTGTGTGTATGCGTGCGTGCGAGCACACGAGCGCAGCGCAGCGTGGGCTACCTCCTTTTAGATCTACCAGCGTGGCAGATAAAGCAGCACGGGTTTGTTTTGAAATTCAAATTCAGGAGGGGGGGGGGGGGGGGGGGGGGGACGCCCAAGCTTATTTTCAAACAAGGTGCTGTCCTTGCTGTGATTGGTGGCTGAATTTAGGACACTGACAACAGAAGTTGGGATTGTGACCCCATTCTGTGAAAGAGAAGTTGGCGGCAGTTTGCTTAAGTGTTGCTACAGTCTCCTTACAAACTTGGATATCAAATGGACATCTCCCAGTGGGCATAAAGGTGGTGGTGGTGGTGGTGGTGTGGGGGGGGGGGGGGGGGTCAATATAGATAGCATCACTACTTTCTGGAAATTTTCTGCTAATTCTCTTTTCAAATTATCATTTCTATCTCATTGCTTCTGCCTTGATCCAATAGACAAGTCTATTGTCTGCCTTGGTCCATTTGCCAATGTTTTTTGCAGAAAGACTTTAAAGATTACAGTTGATCCTACGCTGAAGAGCAATGCACTGGGCCTGACTGGTGAGGTGTTTAACAGCAGCACTAGACATGTTTTGCTATTATGACAGACTTGCTGCTGTGTGAGCATTCAAAGAACAAAACATGGGGGGGGGGGGGGGGGGGGGGGGTGTAAAAATGGGTATAAGTTTGTAGCAGTTTGTGTCTGCCATTCTGTGCATGCATGTCGTCTATCTGCATAAATGAATGTTTGTATGCATATTATATGCTTGCATGTATGAATGAGTTGGATGTGTTTGCATGAATGTCTCCCTACATGCGAGTGTGCATGCGGATGTGTATGTGTTTGAAAAGCAACCCTGGACAGTAAAAAAAATACAAACCAATCATAAGACATGAAAAACTACTGTCTGATGAATTGCAAGAATGTTTAGATTCAAATAAAAACCCAAACAGCAACATCTTACCTTCACTACAGGTGTGTCACAAACTGTTCATTTCTAGGCGCCCCTGGGTGCAGGTGCTTGTTAGGGTGGAGAATGGAGGTGGAAACCTATTCTGCTACTGCTGTTACTGGTAGCAACCTACCCTGCAGTGGAAAACAGACATTGAATAAAAAAAGAGGGGGGGGGGGGGGGCGCGGGATCGTCGATTTCGCGCGCTTTTAGATAGGTTTATATGCTCGAGAGACGATACACAAAAAAGCTTTTATATGCAGCAGCAGTAGAATGTTGATAGTGGGTCTTTCTGATTGGTTGTTATTTCGGTACAATGCCACGTTTATTTGGTGTGCATTACAGATTAAACAACGTGCTAGGCCTAGAATTTGACCTAAAAAATCTCTCTCTCACTCTCTCTCTCACTCCCTCACTCCTGGCTCATCTCTCAACAACGAGCCCCCAAGAGCTAAGATAGGTAGTTTGAGTGCAGGAAAGCTGGTCAGTGTACGCGACAAAAAACAAGCATTGCCCAACGGAATAAGGACACTATACAGCAATATGATACACCAGGGGAAACTGGAGGGTCGTCGCCACATGCGCGCACACAAACAAACGCACTGATAAACACCGGCGCGCGAGCGCGCGGCGCGCATGCATACCCACCCCCGGCCGGTAAAAGGTGCCGTTTTGAGCCCAGATGCCAGCCAAAGAGCCCATTAAATTCAGCCCCGTCGGACCCCGACTTTAGCACGGTAAAAGACCCCATGGCACCAAGACAGTATCGTATCCTATGCATACACTCTCTCCCGCCATCTTGCATAGGTGTGGCGTCGGATTTGTGGCGACAGGCCAGCCCCCAAGAGCTAAGATAGGTAGTTTGAGTGCAGGAAAGCTGGTAAGTGTACGCGACAAAAAACAAGCATTGCCCAACGGAATAATGACACTATAACAGCAATATGATACACCAGGGCAAACTGGAGGGTCGTCGCCACATGCGCGCACACAAACAAACGCACTGATAAACACCAGGCGCGCGAGCGCGCGTGCGCGCATGCATACCCACCCCCGGCCGGAAAAAGGTGCCGTTTTGAGCCCAGATGCCGGCCAAAGAGCCCTTTAAAATTCAGCCCCGTCGGACCCCGACTTTAGCACGGTAAAAGACCCCAGGCACCAAGACAGTATCGTACCCTATGCATACACTCTCTCCCGCCATCTTGCATAGGTGTGGCGTCGGATTTGTGGCGACAGGCCAGCCCCCAAGAGCTAAGATAGGTAGTTTGAGTGCAGGAAAGCTGGAGTGTACGCGACAAAAAACAGCATTGCCCAACGGAATAAGACATATACAGCAATGATCACCAGGGAAATGGAGGGTCGTCGCACATGCGCGACACAAACAAACGCACTGTAAACACCGGCCGGCGCGGGCGCGCTGCATACCACCCCCGGCGAAAAGTGCCGTTTTGAGCCCAGATGCCGCCAAAGAGCCATTCAGCCCGTGGACCCGACTTTAGCACGGTAAAAGACCAGGCACCAAGCAGTATCGTACCTATGCTACACTCTCTCCCGCATCTTGCATAGGTGTGGCGTCGGATTGTGGCACAGGCAGCCCAAGAGCTAAGATAGGTAGTTTGAGTGCAGAAAGTGGTAGTGTACGCGACAAAAAACAAGCATTGCCAACGGAATAAGACACTATACAGCATATGATACACCAGGGAAACTGGGGTCGTCGCCACATGCGCGCACAAAACAAACGCACTGATAAACACGCGCGCGGCGCGCGCGCATGCATACCCACCCCGGCGAAAGGTGCCGTTTTGACCCAGATCCGCCAAAGACCTTTCAGCCCCGTCGGACCGACTTTAGCACGGTAAAACCCCAGCACCAAGACAGTATCGTACCTATGCATACACTCTCTCCGCATCTTGCATAGGTGTGGCGTCGGATTTGTGGCGACAGGCAGCCCCCAAGAGCTAAGATAGGTAGTTTGAGTGCAGAACTGGTAGTGTACGCGACAAAAAACAAGCATGCCCAACGGATAAGACATATACAGCAATGAACACCAGGGAAATGGGTCGTCGCCACATGCGCGCACACAACAAACGCCTGATAAACACCGCGCGCGCGGGCGCGCATGCAACCCCCGCCGAAAGGTGCCGTTTGAGCCCAGATGCCGCCAAGAGCCCATTCAGCCCGTCGGACCCCGACTTTAGCACGGTAAAAGACCCCAGGCACCAAGACAGTATCGTACCTATGCATACATCTCTCCCGCCATCTGCATAGGTGTGCGTCGATTTGTGGCGACAGGCCACCCCAAAGCTAAGATAGTAGTTTGAGTGCAGGAAAGCTGGTAGTGTACGCGACAAAAAACAAGCATTGCCCAACGGAATAAGAACTATACGCAATATGATACACCAGGGAAACTGGAGGTCGTCGCCACATGCGGCACACAACAACGCACTGATAAACACCGCGCGCGGCGCGGCGCGCATGCATACCCACCCGGCCGGAAAGTGCCGTTTTGAGCCCGATCCGCCAAAGCCCATTCAGCCCGTGGACCGACTTTAGCACGGTAAAAGACCCCAGCACCAAGACAGTATCGTCCTATGCATACACTCTCTCCCGCATCTTGCATAGTGTGGCGTGGATTGTGGCGACAGGCCAGCCCAAGAGCTAGATAGGTAGTTTGAGTGCAGGAAAGCTGTAGTGTACGCGACAAAAACAAGCATTGCCACGATAAACACTATACAGCAATATGAACACCAGGAAACTGGAGGGTCGTCGCCACATGCGCGCACACAAACAAACGCATGATAAACACGCGCGCGCGGCGGGCGCGCATGCATACCCACCCCGGCGGAAAGGTGCCGTTGAGCCCAGATGCCGCCAAAGAGCCCATTTCAGCCCCGTCGGACCCGTTAGCACGGTAAAAGACCCCAGGCACCAAGACAGTATCGTACCTATGCATACACTCTCTCCCGCCATCTTGCATAGGTGTGGCGTCGGATTTGTGGCGACAGGCCAGCCCCCAAGAGCTAAGATAGGTAGTTTGAGTGCAGGAAAGCTGGTCAGTGTACGCGACAAAAAAAAGCATTGCCCAACGGAATAAGGACACTATACAGCAATATGATACACCAGGGGAAACTGGAGGGTCGTCGCCGGGGGGCGCGGCGCGCATGCATACCCACCCCCGGCCGTAAAAGGTGCCGTTTGAGCCCAGATGCGCCAAAGAGCCCATTTCAGCCCCGTGGACCCCGACTTTAGCACGGTAAAAGACCCCAGGCACCAAGACAGTATCGTACCTATGCATACACTCTCTCCCGCCATCTTGCATAGGTGTGGCGTCGGATTTGTGGCGACAGGCCAGCCCCCAAGAGCTAAGATAGGTAGTTTGAGTGCAGGAAAGCTGGTAGTGTACGCGACAAAAACAAGCATTGCCCAACGGAATAAGACACTAACAGCAATATGATACACCAGGGGAAACTGGAGGGTCGTCGCCACATGCGCGCACACAAACAAACGCACTGATAAACACCGCGCGCGCGGCGTGCGCGCATGCATACCCACCCCCGGCCGGAAAAAGGTGCCGTTTTGAGCCCAGATGCCAGCCAAAGAGCCCATTTCAGCCCCGTCGGACCCCGACTTTAGCACGGTAAAAGACCCCAGGCACCAAGACAGTATCGTACCTATGCATACACTCCTCCCGCCATCTTGCATAGGTGTGGCGTCGGATTTGTGCGACAGGCCAGCCCCCAAGAGCTAAGATAGGTAGTTTGAGTGCAGAAAGCTGTAAGTGTACGCGACAAAAAACAAGCATTGCCCAACGGAATAAGACACTATACAGCAATATGATACACCAGGGAAACTGGAGGGTCGTCGCCACATGCGCGCACACAAACAAACGCACTGATAAACACCGCGCGCGCGCGCTGCGCGCATGCATACCCACCCCCGCCGGAAAAGGTGCCGTTTTGAGCCAGATGCCGCCAAAGAGCCCATTTCAGCCCCGTGGACCCCGACTTTAGCACGGAAAAGACCCCATGGCACCAAGACAGTATCGTACCTATGCATACACTCTCTCCCGCCATCTTGCATAGGTGTGGCGTCGGATTGTGGCGACAGGCCAGCCCCAAGAGCTAAGATAGGTAGTTTGAGTGCAGGAAAGCGGTAAGTGTACGCGACAAAAAACAAGCATTGCCAACGGAATAAGGACACTATACAGCAATATGATACACCAGGGCAAACTGGAGGGTCGTCGCCACATGCGCGCACACAAACAAACGCACTGATAAACACCGCGCGCGCGCGCGGCGCGCATGCATACCCACCCCGGCCGGAAAAGGTGCCGTTTTGAGCCCAGATGCCGCCAAAGAGCCCATTTTCAGCCCCGTGGACCCCGACTTTAGCACGGTAAAAGACCCCACGGCACCAAGACAGTATCGTACCCACTTTAGCACGGTAAAAGACCCCACGGCACCAAGACAGTATCGTATCCTATGCATACACTCTCTCCCGCCATCTTGCATAGGTGTGGCGTCGGATTTGTGGCGACAGGCCAGCCCCAAGAGCTAAGATAGGTAGTTTGAGTGCAGGAAAGCTGGTAAGTGGTACGCGACAAAAAACAAGCATTGCCCAACGGAATAAGGACACTATACAGCAATATGATACACCAGGGAAACTGGAGGGTCGTCGCCACATGCGCGCACACAAACAAACGCACTGATAAACACCGCGCGCGCGCGCGTGCGGCGCATGCATACCCACCCCCGGCCCGAAAAAGGTGCCGTTTTGAGCCCAGATGCCAGCCAAAGAGCCATTTCAGCCCCGTCGGACCCCGATTTTAGCACGGTAAAAGACCCCACGGCACCAAGACAGTATCGTACCTATGCATACACTCTCTCCCGCCATCTTGCATAGGTGTGCGTCGATTTGTGGCGACAGCCAGCCCCCAAGAGCTAAGATAGGTAGTTTGAGTGCAGAAAGCTGGTAAGTGTACGCGACAAAAAACAAGCATTGCCCAACGGAATAATGACACTATACAGCAATATGATGCACCAGGGCAAACTGGAGGGTCGTCGCCACATGCGCACATACAAACATACGCACAGATTAAAACCAGCGTGTGCGCGCGTGCGCGCATGCATACCCATCCCGGGCCCGAAAAAGCCAAAGAGCCCATTTCAGCCCCGTTGGACCCCGACTTTAGCACGGTAAAGGACCTCACGGCACCATACAGTATCGTACTGTCTGCAAGCACTCTCTCCAACCATCTTGCATAGGTGTGGCGTCGGATATGTGGCGACAGGCCAGCCCCAAGAGCTAAGATAGGTAGTTTGAGTGCAGGAAAGTTGGTAAGTGTACGCGACAAAAAACAAGCATTGTTCCAACGGAATAATGACACTATACACCAATATGATGCACCACGGCAAATTGGAGTGTCGTAGCCGAATGGATGCACACAAACAAACGCACTGATAAACACCTGCGTTTGTGCGTGCGCGCATGCATACCCACCCGGGGCCCAAAAAAGGTGCCGTTTTGAGCCCAGATGCCAGCCAAAGAGCCCATTTCAGCCCCGTCGGACCCCGACTTTGGCACGGTGAAAGACCCCACGGCACCAAGATAGTATCGTACTTTGTGTATACACTCTCTCCCACCATCTTGCATAGTTGTGGCGTCGATATTGTGGCGGCAGGCGAGCCCCCAAGAGCTAAGATAGGTAGTTTGAGTGCAGGAAAGCTGGTAAGTGTACGTGACAAAAAACAAGCATTGCCCAACGGAATAATGACACTATACAGCAATATGATGCACCAGGGCAAACTGGAGGTCGTCGCCACATGCATGCACACAAGCAAACGCACTGATAAACACCAGCGCGCGCTCGTCCGCGTATGCAAACCAGCCCCCGGCCGGAAAAAGGTGCCGTTTTGAGCCCAGATGCCAGCCAAAGAGCCCATTTCAACCCCGTCGGACCCCGACTTTAGCACGGTAAAAGACCCCACAGCACCAAGACAGTATCGTACCCTATGCATACACTCTCTCCCGCCATCTTGCATAGGTATGGCGTCGGATTTGTGGCGAAGGGCGAGCCCCCAAGAGCTAAGAAACTTAGTTTGAGTGGAGGAAAGCTGGTAAGTGTACGCGACAAAAAACAAGCATGGCCCAACTTAATATGACACTATACAGCAATATGATGCACCAGGGCAAACTGGAGGGTCGTTGCCATATGCGCGCACACAAACAAACGCACTGATAAACACCAGCGTGCGCGCGCATGCGCGCATGCATACCCATCCCCTGGCCCAAAAAAGGTGCCGTTTTGAGCCCAGATGCCAGCCAAAGAGTCCATTTCAGCCCCGTCGGACCCCGACTTTAGCACGGTGAAAGACCCCACGGCACCAAGATAGTATCGTACTTTGTGTATACACTCTCTCCCACCATCTTGCATAGTTGTGGCGTCGATATTGTGGCGGCAGGCGAGCCCCTAAGAGCTAAGATAGGTAGTTTGAGTGGAGCAAAGCTGGTAATTGTACGCGAAAAAAACAAGCATTGCCCAACGGAATAATGACACTATACAGCAAAATGATGCACCAGGGCAAACTGGAGGGTCGTCGCCACATGCGCGCACACAAACAAACGCACTGATAAACACCAGCGCACACATTCGTGCGCGCATGCATACCCACCCCGGCCGAAAAAGGTGCCGTTTTGAGCCCAGATGCCAGCCAAAGAGCCCATTTCAGCCCCGTCGGACCCCGACTTTAGCACGGTAAAAGACCCCACAGCACCAAGACAGTATCGTACCCTATGCATACACTCTCTCCCGCCATCTTGCATAGGTGTGGCGTCGGATTTGTTGCGACGGGAGAGCCCCCAAGACCTAAAAAAACTAATTTGTGTGAATGAATTCTGGTAATTATACGCGACAAAAAACAAGCATTGCCCAACGGAATAATGACACTATATAGCAATATGATGCACCAGGGCAAACTGAGGGTCGTTGCCACATTCGCGCACACAAAGAAACGCACTGATAAACACCAGCGCGCACATGCGTACACGCATGCATACCTACCTTCGGCCCGAAAAAGGTGCCGTTTTGAGCACAGACACCAGCCAAAGAGCCTATTTCAACCCCGTCGGAACCCGACCTTAGTACGATAAAAGACCCCACTGCACCAAGACAATATCGTACTGTATGCATACACTCTCTGCCACCATTTTCTACAGGTGTGTCGTCGGATTCGTGGAGACAGGAGAGCCCCCATGACCTAAAAAAACTAATTTGTGTCAAGGAAAGCTGGTAAGTGTACGCGAAAAAAAAAGAAGCATTGCCCAACGGAATAATGACAATATACAGCAATGAGATCCACACGGGCAATCTGGAGGGTCGTCGCCACATGTGCTCACACAAACACACTGATAAACACCAGCGCGCGCGCACCTGCGCGCATACATACCCACCCCCCGCCCGAAAAAGGTGCCGTTTTAAGCCCAGATGCCAGGCAACGAGCCGTTTTCAGCCCCGACGGTCCTTGACTTTTGCACGGTAAAAAACCCCACGGCACCAAAACTATCCTACTGTATGCATACACTCTCTGCCACCATCTTGGATAGGTGTTGGCGTCGGATTTGTGTCGAAGGACAGCCCCCAAAAGCTAAGAAAGCTAGTTTTGTCAAGGAAAGCTGTAGGTGTACGCACAAAAAACAAGCATTGCCCAACGGAATAATGACAATACACAGCAATATGAGCACCAGGGCAAACTGGATGGTCGTCGCCACATGCGCGCACAGAAACAAAGCACTGATAAACACCACGCGGCGCGCGCCTGCCGCATGCATACCCACCCCCGCCCGAAAAAAAGGGTCGTTTTAGAGCACCAGATGCCAGCCAAAGAGTCGTTTTTCAGACCCGTCGGACCCCGACTTTTGCACGGTAAAAGACCCCACGGCACCAAGACAGTATCGTACTGTATGCATCGCACTCTCTGCCCCATTATGCATAGGTGTGGCGTCGGATTTGTGTGCGACAGGAGAGCCCCCAAGAGCTAAGAAAGGTAGTTTTGTGTCAAGGAAAGCTGGTAAGTGTACGCGACAAAAAACAAGCATTGCCCAACGGAATAATGACAATATACAGCAATATGATGCACCAGGGCAAACTGGAGGGTCGTCGCCACATGCGCGCACACAAACAAACGCACTGATAAACACCAGCGCGCGCGCGCGTGCGCGCATGCATACCCACCCCCCGCCCGAAAAAGGTGGCGTTTTGAGCCCAGATGCCAGCCAAAGAGCCGTTTTCAGCCCCGCCTAACCCCCACTTTTGCACGGTAGAAGACCCCACGGCACCAAAACAATATCGAGGGTGTCCTGTCAGAAGCGTCTATCGACCACTTTTATTATTTTTGGTATGTGGAGACTCTTTATAGCATATACTTTACTGTTACAATAAAACATGTAGCTGTGATTGATTTTTAAGTAGTTATTTACCAAACCATTTCGGTTTATCAAAGTTCTCACCCATCCCACCCCAGCCTGGAATGCCCAGAACACGATAGCCGCTACTTTTGTGCAGTAAAGAGCCCTCGGCACCAAAGAGAGTTTTCTACTGTAGGCATACACACTTTACTAACATCTTTAATATGGGTGGTGCTGTTTTTGTGGTGATACCACAGCCACAAAGAGAACAGCCTGGCTTGAATATAGCAAGTCCGTCGGAACCAAAGCTGGTAAAGTGTAGGCAACAATACATAGTAATACTCATAATATCAATGAAAATATACAATGATGCACACAGCACAGCACAGCGCAGGGCAGTTGCCACACGAACACACAAAAAATAGAATAGCACTGCGGTCCAAAAGTTCAAAGCAACATGAAAATGATGAGGATCATTTATGAGCGCACTTTCAGACGTTTGACCAGTACGCCTGTAGGTATTCTGGGCAATGTGCTCTTAAACATGATACGAGGTGTAGATACAAACGAATGCACTGGGCCTAAGATGCAGTCATTTCTTTAATACACCTAAGATCTGGTTTCTTTGTTTGAGTGGTTTTGTTTTGAAGAGATCTGCTTCAGCATCATTAATTTTTTTAATTCACTTTTTCCTCTTCATCACATAAATTGTCATGTTGTACTGACGCGTACTGTCCTAACAACACATGTACGCACGCACACACATACACGCGCGAGCGCAAACACACGCATGCTCGCACGCACCCTCCCCCCCACTGAATACATGCATAAAATTATTTGCTCTGATATGTATGAGACAGAGACAGACAGAGAAACAGTCAGCAGGAACATTGCTGAAAGTAGCCTACACATCCACCACCCAAAATAAGCCTTTGTTTAAAGAAAAACCCAAACGGTAAAACATTCGTGAATAGCTGAACAATACCTTGAACTGAACATTGTTGTGCATGTGTTGTCGTTAAAGTGGTCTAAATCCTAAAATGAATATGCTCAAGAGAGGTAAGAACTTCTCCCTGGGTTTTGAAACAACCTCCCCTTTCCTTTACCAGATGGGCTGTCAATGCACAGACTGCAAATTACAAAACAAACGAATCTAAATATGAAATTCTTCTTGTGAACTGCATATCAATAGAACAACAGATTGTCCTCGGTAGGTCAAGGAGTCTTGTACAGTTTTGAGTTTGCAGTCTCGACATAGCTTTTATCTTATATAAAGTATCTTTTTATGGCTATCATTTTGGGTGGGTTTTTCAAGTGTATTGATAGAAAACGAAGTGCCCGGCAGTTTAGAAATAATTTCCAGTTACATTGTTAAGACCAGGTTTTTGCAATTGAAGGTCTTACTCCAGCTAGGGAGAGAAAACACATTTAGCGACACAACACACACACGTGCAAATCGTGTCTCTGTTGCGAGTTGGTGAGTTGATTTGTTTCTTTCTTTCTTTTTTTTTCTCTTGCCATTTCAAACGGCCTGACATCTGCATGCAGTGTGGACTACTTGAACAGCTGGGAAAGCAAAATGTGGGATTTTGAACATCATGGTTTTTGCCTTTGTCTTTTTTATAGAAAGACTATGATGAAGAGCAGTCACTGGTGAGTAATTTTTTATTTAGAAGTAGCTACTTAGTAAGTAGGACCATTAGGTATGATAGTGGTAAGAAACTCGCAAGAGCATGAGCAGCAGAGAGTCCTCAGAGGAGAAGCCCCCTTCGAACAAGTGTTTCGGCCTTTAATGTTCCTTATTTATTTTAAAACTTAGGGGGGAAATCCCTGCTTTTGTGAATTTCATGACAACTGCTGCCCAAGAAATGTTAATCTTGAGTGCAGCGAGTGATTTAGCGCATTCACAAGGACCAGGGCTGAGAGTCTGATCTAGTGTAGTTGTGTCATAAACCAACCAGGCCTATTACGTGGTTTGAAAACTGATTGAAACAGCTGTGTCGTGAACCAAAATGGTTTGGTTGTGTCACCAATACGTATCCTTCAAACACACACACACACACACAACACACACACACACACACACACACACACACACACACACACACACACACACACACACACAACACATCCAGACTTTCAAGGCAATGATTTTTTTTATTAGGACCTTAAAGCAAGATTTAAAGGAAGGTTTTTAGTGTGAGCTTAAGATCTTAACCCCTCCCCAACCCCTCCCCCCCTAAAAAAAGCGTAAACCCTTACTCATAATTATGTTAATGCTTGAAATGGGAAAGATGTCAAGATGCTCCCTTTCTTCCTACAGCTGATTTTTTTTCTTTTTCAATATTGTCAAATAGTGCTGTAGAATTGAGAAAAGACAAAGAAAGATTTTGGATAAACGATCCTAATATCAAATGGTAGGCAGGCAATCATCTTTACATCAACAGGTGCAAATGGACATCTTGTGTTTTAAGACATGTTTATGCATTTTCTTGCTGAAAGTTTTAGCAGAGCAGTTTTGATGTGATCACAAGAGAACTGACAATAATGTTAAATGGAACGATGTGGTTTTTGCCTGTGGTAATTGGGAATTTTATCATCTTTACTTTTTTTTTTCGTTCGAGGTTCACGCTCCGAGGTTGACTGAAGATGAACTTTTGCATATGCGACCATTTTTGCTCACCGCTAAGGTTGTCGCTTTCCGACGTCAAGAATGATGTCTAAACACACCTGTGTGCATGCAGGTTTTTGTGTGTGTGTGTGTTTTAATATCATCCGTTCCTACCGCCACAGAACGGCCTACTCTTCCGGAAGACGGAACAAGTTTTAACGTTTTTTTTTTTTTTTTTTTTTTTTTTTTTGCTGCCTCATCTTCCGTGACACTCCTGTCCCCCCGCTCCCACGCCGCTCGCTTCAATTTTCCCGCCAAACCATGCCCAGGCTTGTCATGTCTCATCCCCAGGGTCGGAAGTGCACAGGGAGTTCATCGATATTAGGCCGTCGCGGGGCCACCAGCCAGAGGGGCCCTGCACTTCTGCTGGGTCACTTTGGTGGTGTTCAGGGGTGCCTATTCTGAGCTAACATACGCAGGACACCACCTACTAAGCCCCCTACTAACGACAGTATTAGTTCAGTCGCGGAGCCACTGAGTGAGTCGCCCACCCGAGGTGGCGACACCCACACGTGCCCTCCAACGACCGCCTCCCTCCGAATCTGAGGTCACCATGAGATAGAGCAACCGGGCCCACGGAATCAGAGGCAATTTTTTTCATTGCATGATGATCGATGAGAATGAGGATGATGTAATGATGCTGCTGTGGAGGTGCAGATGCTTGGAGACTACTTGACAGGGCTGTACTCTACGCTTACTATCATAATATATCCCGGCGTCAACCGGGCCCGAGAGATACAGACACCTGCAGTGTTGGTCAGGTAATTTGAGCAAACACTCTCAAAGTCGCATCCGTAAAGTGGATGAAGCTCGACTGTGTGGTCCCAGTCTCCCCATTGAGCCCACAGCACACTCACTCTGGGTAGGAGCCGACCGAAGCCCGAAAAATCCCATGACTCATGGGATTCGAACCCGCGACCTTCCAGTCCGGAACCCAAGGCGCTAACCACTGAGCCATGGCGGCTGGTAGTTTTAACGTGTTGTTGTTATTGTAGTTAATTTTTGCACTTGCTGATATTAAACATTTTTGTCAGTGTAGTTAAGTTTGCTTGACTGTACATTTATGAGTTGGGTTTGGCTTTATCTTGACAGAAAAATGTGGACAATAAGTAAATACGTAAATAATTTGATATCTGAATATAAAAACGTTGCATGTCATTATTCGTGTGTTAAAGAGACTGGAGGATATGAATCTTTTACTACAGCTCCTATCAATGATGTCATTAATGTTGTCCATTACTGGTAATTGGGAGGATCGATGGTCTAGAGATTGATCCCCGTTTATTGCCCGAAACTTTATCCCGTCCACTAGACTGTGAGTGGTGGTCCTGCATACAAGTCTTTCGGAACGGATGGTGAACAAGGTCCTGCATGCAGCACACATTCAGCGCACGTAAAAGAACCCACGACACCAAGAAAGAGATCTCCAGCAAAATTCTGTAGAATAAAGCCCTTCTCATAGGGAAACTAATACACTTTTAAAAGGACATTTTTGGAGTGGTACTGCTCTTGTGGCAACGCACTCACCCCTGAGAGAGAAGCCCAAATTGCCCGCAGATAAATATGCTGTGACTGGAAGTGGTATTCAATTCAATTACCAATTTATTTGAATTCAGTTCTGTTGTGAAGTTATTTTACACTGCTTTAGAATAGAAACGAGTAAAACTGTCGTCATAACATGGGTGTAAATTTTCATACTTTGAGATTTAAAAAAATATATCGCTGTATAATTTTTCACCTACCTTATGAACTTACGTGGTTTTTGTGTTCAGGTAAAACTGGGTGGGGCTGACATCACAGACACCAGAAGTGGTTCAACAAGAAGGGCCAGACAAACCTCAACATTAAGGACCACACAAACCTCAACATAGACCACACAAACTTCAACATAAGGACCACACAAACCTCAACATCAAGGACCAGACAAACCTCAACATGAAATGCCTGCAGCAGCATCCCCTGGGGGAGGAAGATCAGCACTCAGCTCTTCAGTCTCCCTTCCCTACCATCATCATGGCCACAGATTCCAGAGAAAAGGTATGTAAAACAACGTGGTGTAGCTTACGGGAAAAACTGTCTTCCCAATTTTTTAATAAAAAAAAAAAAGGAAAAATATCCACCATATTTTTTCATATGGTTACTTGTAGTTTTATTTCAGTTACTGGATGTGTTTCTGAAACGGCATTTAAAAAGGTACACGTATTTCTTCAGCAGACAGTGCCGAAGAAAGTTTACAAAAACTGCATACACACGGCGAATGGATGTAAAAAAAAAAGTACGAGTGCTTATTTCATTATCCTTGACATAAAAGAAAAAATAAGTAAAGAGTAGCTGAGAATTATTTTAAAATGGTAAAGAAACAATCTAGGCAATCTCATAAATGTAAACCCATTTTTCATTTTGTTTTGGTTGTGATACAGTACTGCACGACCTAACTTTTACATCAGAGGAGTGCTGTTGTTTATTTACTACCACATGTATAATTATTGGTTAGATTTCCCACAGTTGTAAAGTTGTCTTTGAAAATCGTGTTAAGACACTATGTCCTAACAATGAACGCCTGAAACCAGTACCCTAATTGTTCGTTACAAAAAAAAATGTCTGAAAGCTAACGTCAGAATCTTTCTGTCGAAAATGTGTACTGGGAAATGTAGAGATCAAAAACATTTTTTGAAGAAAAAAAATTGTTCCAACTGAGGGAGGGATATCTACAATGCATGCTAATGTATTTTTTTAATTTTATTTATTCTTTTATATCGAGGATAATGGATTAAGCACTCGTGTGCTTTTTTACATCCAGTCCCCGTGTGTATGCAGTTTTGTAAATCTTGTCATCTGTTACCACCGGCACACGATGGCCTACTCTTGCGAAAAGCGGAACAGGATTTAACGTGTGCGCAAGTTATCTGCGTGCGTTCCACACGGGGCCTGGTTTATAGTCTCATCGGAAGGACTTTTGGGGAGGATGGAGTCAGCACTGATGTTAACTCCAGGGGAAAAATCTCCTCGACCAGGAATCGAACCCGGGTTGCGAGCACAATATGTCTCTTTGTAGAATTTAATTCTTAACGCTAAAACCACAATCCTAGATAGAAGGCAATGAGGTGCTCATGGCTGTAGTCTATGATCTGTATCATATTGGTTTTCTATTAAATTTTATTCTATTTTCATTTTATTTCTTGCACACACGCCAGAAGACCTTTTCATAGAACATCTTACACATACGTCAGATGATTAAAAAAACAACTGGATTATCTTACGAACACACATGTCAAAAGACCTTTTGGTAGGACATCTTGCACTCACGTCAGAAGACTTTTTTCAGATTTTCAAATGATCTGCCAAAATAGACAATAAAAAGACAGGATCATGGAACTAAGTGTAGATAATAAAAAAAAAACATAATCATTAAAAAAAACAACATTTCAGCGACCTCTCAAAAGTTTTGCCATGGATATTGTGATATGGATCTGTAGTAGCCAGTTGCTCATGGTTTCTTTCCCCAGGTCATCTCCACTCTCCTGGATCTGTCTGTCCACTAGCAGGTTGTGAAGACACCAGCAGCACGATGCTGGAGCACAGGGCCCAGTGGACTTGTCCTCACCCACATGACTTGACTTGACCTATGTAAGACCGATAGGGAGGACGGGTAACAACCGGAGACAAGGAGCAATGCTTGAACAGCGCTAAGGTTGTGCTTTAAAAGGCAAAGTCTGAAAAACGAGCCCCTAAAGGGCTGCATTGCCGCCGCTGTAGTCTAGTGGTTAGGGCGTTGCACTCGTAATCTAAAGGTTGCGGGTTCGATCCCAGCTTTCGGCTATGGCGTTGTGCCCTTGGAAAAGGCACTTTACGGCTATTTTCTCACCCCACCCAGGTGTAAAAGGGGTAACCAACCTTGTGTTGGGGGTTAACCCTGCGATAGACTGGCGTCCTATCCAGGGGGGGAGTCTATGATTCTCAGTCGCTTAACGCCACAGAAACCGGGATAAGCACCGGCCTGATGAGCCTTAGGCTCGGGACAACTTTTAACAAAAGGGTTGCATCATGCAAGACAAGCCCCCCGAATGGCAGCACCCTGCAAGACAAGCCCCTGAAGGACAAATCCCGTATGCAAAACAGGCCCCTGAAGGGCAAAATCCTGCATGCAAAACAGGCCCCTGAAGGGCAAAATCCTGCATGCAAAACAGGCCCCTGAAGGGCAAAATCCTGCATGCAAAACAGACCCCTGAAGGGCAACATGCAAAATAAGCCCCTGAAGGGCAAAATCCTGCATGCAAAACAGGCCCCTAAAGGGCAAAATCCCGAAAGACCTGCCCCTCAAGGGCACACTCCTGAAGACCAACTCCTAAAGGGCACGCTCCTGAAAGACCAGCCCCTGAATGGCACACTCCTGAAAGACCAGCCCTGAAGGGCACACTCCTGAAAGACCAGCCCCTGAAGGGCACACTCCTGAAAGACCAGCCCCTGAAGGGCACACTCCTGAAGACCACCCGAAGGCAACCTGAAAGCACCCCTGAAGGGCACACTCCTGAAAGACCAGCCCCTGAAGGGCACACTCCTGAAAGGACCAGCCCCTGAAGGGCACACTCCTGAAAGACCAGCCCCTGAAGGGCACACTCCTGAAAGACCAGCCCCTGAAGGGCAAACTCCTGAAAGACAGCCCCTGAAGGGTCGAACCAGTGCAGGCCTAGCATTGTTGCCCAGGGATCTAGGATCAGATCCCACTAGGCTGAAGAGCAAAGTTGATAGAAGTTTGGGGGCTTTCGCATCATGTCTGCATGACCTCGTATCTCTGAAACAATTCAGGGATCAAATGCGATGAGAGCAGTGAGAACTGGGGTCTCTGTGGACATCGGACATTCGACATGCAGCAGCATGTGAAAGGTAAGAATTGCAAAGCCTCCTCCCATGAAAGGGCTACCTTGCATTCTTCACAGGTATCTTTGTACCGAGTACAACCTGTCTATGCCTGCGTGCATCATGTTCACACGTGTACCTCAGTCTTTCACATTTCCCAAATCAAAATTTGTCCCTGGAGTTTTCGGTAAGGCTCAACAATCGCGGATTTGAGAACTTCATCAGGAGCCTTTGAACCTTACTCTGTGATCACAAAGATCGGCAGACTAGGCGTCGACATTGGGTTTGGTGTCCTAAACTGGCACAGCCAGTAAAACCCTTGCACACAGTGCTCAAGGGGAAAGGACACATCCAGCCCCCAGACTTTGTTCAAGCATTTGCTCGACCTTCCAGGTCTCTTCCATCTCGCCCCGATTCCTTAAAAGTCTTAGCATAGATGTCAAAAAGTCATGTGGGTCATCTTAGTTCTCTGGCCCTGTCTCTGACGTCGTGATTGTCACACGTGTCAAGACCTCACAGAGGTAAGTACACGTGCAATGTTTTCTTCTTTTTTGTGCTTTTGTTTTTCGAGGTACCACTGCGAAGTTTTAAGATTTATGTTGAATATTCCCGTGTTTCCATAACTTACCGAAAGAGACAAAACTTCCAGACCTCTATGGGGCCTTTTGATATTCCGCATGCCTGTATACACGAATGAAAGTAAAGCACCAGCAAGCATGAATAGAAGTTATGAAAGATGGTGACAAATTGTCCCCCTGATGTGTTAAGCACTGTCAAGATTATACCTGGGTATCAAAGATTTCATAATTGTAACAATTGGAAATTCGACACAGACCAAACAAATCGCCAGCAGTTGATGTGAAGAAAAGCTTAGACACCTGTTAATTGCTAAAACATCCCTAGAAACTGTGCATTTTCTGAAACGTAGAGAATACACAACATATATACATAATCTCTCTCTCTCTCTCTCTCTCTCTCCTCTCTCTCTCTCTCCTCTTCTCTCTCTCTCTCTCTCTCTCGATCTACTCTCTCTCTCTCGATAGATAGATAGAAGATAGAAGATGAGATAGAGAGATAGATAGATAGATAGATAGATAGATAGATAGATAGATAGATAGATAGATAGATAGATTAGATAGATAGATAGATAGATCACTCCCCCTCTGCCCTCCCTCCCCCTCTCTCCCCCTCGTCCTCCCCCTCTCTCTCCCTCTCCTCGCTCCCTCTCTCTCTCTCCTCTCTCTCTCTCCCCTCCTCTCCATATATATATATATAATATATATATATATATATATATATATATATATATATATATATATATATATAATAATAAAATGGAGAGAGAGAGAGAGAGAGAGAGAAAAGAGAGAGAGAGAGAGAGAGAGAGAGAGAGGAGTGTGTGTGTGTGTGTGTGTGTGTGTGTGTGTGTGTGTGTGTGTGTGTGTGTGCAGGCATTACGTTTTGAAATGTTTCAAATTTTTGTGTAGAAATCCTTCCGTCATCAAGGCTGTTCCCGTCCTAGGTAGGCCTACTTCAATGCCTGAGGACGCGGCACGAGCAAGTGGAAACACCCAATAAGGTATAGCCCCTACCCGTGTGTCATCTTGTTGTAGTTGCTGTAATTGTTTTTTGTTGGGGTTTCTGTTGCATCGTATCTTGTGTTGTATAATATCGTATCGTATTGTACGTATTGTTTACTACTATTGTGTTGTATCGTATCGTATTGCATTAAAAAATTTTTGTTTAACCCTGTCATATCGTGTGGTGTGGTGCTGTTATGTGACTTTTTTCCAATTCCCTATCTCCAGACAAACTGGGTTCGAATCTAGGAAAACTCTTATAGCCTTCTTCAGTGCTAACTTTGTTGTTCTGGCATCAGTGTTATTCTCTCTCTCCCTGTCTCTTTGTCTCTTGTCTCTCACTCTGTCTGCTGTCTGTCTGTCTGTCTCTTTGTCTCTGTCTCTCATTCTGTCTGTCTGTCTCTTTGTCTCTGTCTCTCTCTGTCTGTCTGTCTGTCTGTCTGTTCTGTACCTGTCTGTCTCTGTCTGTCTGTCTGTCGTCTGTCGTCCTCTCTCTCTCTCTCCTCTCTCTCTCTCTCCTCTCGCTCTCCTCTCGCTCGCGCGCGCGCGCTCCACTCCCCTCTCTGTATATTATGAATACATCCCCCTAGAATATATACTACATAAATATAATATATATAATATATATATATATATATATATATATAATATCTCTTGTCTGTCTCTGTCTGTCTCTGTCTCTCTCTTTCTCTTCTCTCTCTGTCTCTCTGTCTCTCCCTCTCTCTCTCTCTGTCTCTGTCTTCTGTCTGTCTCTCTCTCTCTCTCTCTCTCTCTTCCTCTGTCTCTCGTCTTCTCGTCTGTCTCTCTTCTCTCCATCTCTCTCCTCTCCCCTCTTGTCTCTGTCCGTCTGTCTGTCTCTCTTTCAGACTGTCCGTCTGTCTGTCTTCTGTCTGTCTGTCAGACTCTCTCTCTTCCTCTCTCTCTCTCTCTCTCTCTCTCCCTCTCTCTCTCTCCCTCTCTCTCTCTCTCTCTCTCTCTCTCTCTCTCTCTCTCTCTCTCTCTTTTCTTGTTGTGTATGTGTATGGCCACGCGCTTTGTGTGTGCGCGTGCGTGCGTGCGTGTATGTGGGCGTGTGTGCGTGCGTGCATGCGTGCAAGCATTCGAGTTCAAAATATCTTGATTTTCTTTTCCTAGAATCATTCTGTCATCGCCATGCCGAAGTCGGAAGCGCTGGACCTGACTTGTCGGACGCTTAATGGCGATCGCAACGCAATTTTGCTCATGGGACAGACACAGGCTGCTGTCAGAGCGTTCGACGAAGAAGAAGAATCCTTTTGTCATCAAGACTGTTCCCGTCCTAGGTACTTCAATGCCTGAGGATGCGGCACGAGCTAGTGGAAGTACCCATGAAGGTAATACCAGTATGTGATCCGTTGTTGTTGGCCGTTCCATAGCTTAACCTTCTGAGAGTACTCAAGAACATGTACTCTGTTTCGCACATCATACTTAGGAATATCACTGAGATTAGAAAAATATATTATAAGAAGTTTGCGTATATGGCCGGTTTGTTTTTTTTCAAGTGCTTTACTATATAGGCAGCTGTACTCTGTCTTCAGAAGATTTTTTTTTATCCTTTTATGGAGTGTACAGCTCATACTAAGAGTATGTAATGGAGGAAGACAATCTTTACATAGTTTAAAGCATAACATTTTAATATTGGCATTTGAACTTTGTTTACACCAATGACCCACATAATAATAATAATAATAATAATAATAATAGTAATAGTAATAGTAATAATAATAATAATAATAATAATAATAATAATAATAATAATAATAATAATAATAGGCACCCATCAGTCTCGAAAGACTATGGAGTTGCACTCTAGTGTTTAGAAACTAATGACAATAATGATAAGAATAATGATAATGATAATGATGATGATGATAATAATAATAATAATAATAATAATAATAATAATAATAATAATAATAATAATAATAAAATAAAAACAATAACAACAACGACGACGACGACGACGATGACGATGATGATGATGATAACGAAAATACTACTAAAGATGATAAAAACAGTGATAATATTCTTTGTACAAAATTCGGAGTTAGTGTAATCTATCGTGAAATAGCCCGGAGTCAAAGTTTTTTTTAGGCCCCAAAAATCTCAAGTGTATAAACACTGCACAATATTGTGTGCAACAACAGGTGTTTGTTTTAGGGCTAGTGAACTAAAAAAATGATCAAGGATGCGCTCTCCAGGGAAAACATCATTTCCGATTTCTGTGGTATTTTA
>CM060347.1:21931319-22011319 GCA_030674155.1 Stramonita haemastoma | reverse complement strand
CTGTTTTTACTAAGTGTTGACTGATTGTTCCAAACGTGTCCTAGCCCTAAATTATGAAGAAAGTTTTTAACAAACAGTATCCAATGAGCTTTAGCAGTGTCCTCTTGGTTCAACATAGCATTGTGCACTCTTTTTGTGTAAGTATTATGATGTACATGTGTGTGTGCATGTGCATGTTGGTGTGTGTGTATATGTATGGTGTTGTGTGTGTGTGTGTCTGTGCGTCTGTGTGTGTTGTGGAAGAAGCCAACTTTTTCTGTTAATAGAATATTTTTGTTTGTGCCTATATTTGTTTCTAGTGTTGATGATTTCATTCTTATTTATTTGGAGTCGTAATAATTTAGTCATGACTTTACAGTTTTGATTTCCTGGTAAAAGCGATGAAAATTAAGCAAAACAAAATATAACAAACGCTTATTTAAGTAAAAACAAGGGGTTGGTGTACAGAATAATGGAAAGATCTTATTATGTAACACACTTATGTAAAAAAAAATTTTTTATCATCACGATTTTAAGTTTGGTGGTTAGTTTGACGATGACGTATTAAACCTTTACGCAACGATTTATGACGCGACATCTCTGTACCCAGTTACAAGTAATTACTGTTGTGTTACACACACACACACACACACACACACACACACACACACACACACACACACACACACACACACCACACACACACACACACACACACACGCACACACACACACACTGTACAGAGAGAGAGAGAGAGAGAGAGAGAGAGAGAGAGAGAGAGAGAGAGAGAGAGAGAGAGAGAGAGAGAGAGAGAGAGAGAGAGAGAGAGAGAATCAAATCAAATCAAATCAAATCAAATCAAATTCTTTTATTTCGAGGATAATAAATAAGCACTCGTGTGCTTTTTTACATCCAGTCCCCGCCCTGATCAGGGAATTACATCAATTTAAGAAACACCTTCAACTAACAACAATAATAAATCAAACCACAAGGCCAAAACACCAAGACATTAAGAAACAGAAGACAGATGTAAGGATAGAAGATAGAATAACAAAGACGCAATGCACTGAAATAAAATTAATAATAAACAATAAAATGATCATTATAATAGAAGACAAGAGAGAGAGAGAGAGAGAGAAGAGAAGAGAAGAGAGAAGAGAGAAGAGAGACAGAGAGAGAGACAGAGAGACAGGAGACAGAGAGACAGAGAGACAGAGAGACAGAGAGAAAGACAGAGAGAAAGACAGACAGACAGACAGACAGACAGACAGACAGACAGACAGACAGAGAGAGAGAGAGAGAGAGAAGAGAGAGAGAGAGAGAGAGAGAGAGAGAGAGAGAGAGAGAGAGAGAGAGAGAGAGAGAGAGGAAAGATTCAGGCTTAATTAAGGCAAGACACACTGCAGAACCGTTTTTGTCTGTTGACTTGACAGGGAAGTGTCAGAACACACACACACACACACACACACACACACACACACACACACACACACACACACACACACACAACAACACACACGCGCGCGCGCGCGTGCGCACACACATACATACATACACACACACGCCACACCACACACACACACACACACACACACACACACACACACACCTGAACTGCTTTTATAGATAAGTTCTCTTTTATTTTAGGTGATTCTTTGTGCTCTGAATGTTGTCAATTGTTTATTAATATAGATCCTGAAATGTTAAATTCCTAGATCCTATACAGTAGCATAATCCCAAAATTAAGTGAAAACCAGAATTGAAACCACAACAGGGCCCTGTCAAGAAGTCCTGACTTCAGTGAAAAGACACACATGGAAGTGGTACCCCACAGTCACACAAACTATCTGGACTGGCCAAGACTGTCCTACATGGAACAGTTCAAAGGAGGAAGATGAAGAGGCAGACAGAGAAAGTAATGAGAAGACAACATCAGAGAGTGGACTGGCCTTGAGTGGATCGACATACTACATATACAGGAAGCTGAAAACCCGCTAGAAATGGAGAAAGCCAGGTGCAAAATCTTCAATGGTTCCTCAACAGTTGACCAGACTATGGAATAGGTGAAGAATGCTGAAGAAGACAAAATGTATATGTTGCTTTCTGTGCCAGACGTGATTTGAGTTGTCTGACTAACCTCTGTTCTTTCTCCTGCAGTTGTCGATGTGCAATGATGCTCCAGATGGTGAGAAGTGGGTTGAGAGCAGAGTTCAAAGGTAACATAAAAACAACAAGGTAACCATGAATCTGGCTGAATACAGCACTCCACTGTGAAGCCATGACTGCAGCCAGTGCTACAGACAACCAGCAAACAGCATCAGTGACTGCCATCTTTCCTGTAAGATGAGCGGAAAGAAAGTAGTGTCTCTTTGTCTGCTCCAGCACTATTCTGTACTGTGGTAACCGGCTGTACACAGCACACTGACCAGCCACAAGGACTAAGGACAACATGGAATTGACCACAACAGTCACCGTGAACCACCTGAACCCTTGACCATAAACATGAGGGTCAACTAAAGCCAGACGACACAGACCAGACTGACCATAGACCCCCCACTGTGACAGCCCAGGCAGAAATGGTACCAATGAGAACAGAGCTCCAACACACCAGATCACGGCACACACAGCTGTTCTTGAAGATGAGTTCACTGTCCATAAACACTTGGCAAAGCAGAAGAGGAAGACATGATCCAACACCATGAACCAGATGATCAGAACTGACACTTCACAGGAGAGAAGAAAGAGAAAGGCAGACATCTTACAGGTGATGCTGCTGGTCCATGCTTTTTCTTGTTGAAGGTAGTGTCCTTCAAACAGGAGGTCTGCCACCACAGTCATGCTGACATGAACCCCCATACACAGACCAGCAAACTGTAAATGGACTATGGATCGTGCAACGTCCTGTCCAAATTCATGTTTCCTTGTGAATGTTAGCATAAAGCAGACCCCATTGCCTAACATAGTAAACATGCAGAGCAGCCAAAAGAAAGTCTTGTAGACATCATTTGGTATCAGCGATGCACATGACGGAAGGGCAGACGAAGGCACTGTACATGTTAATGCCTCTCTCTGTATGGGAAGTAAATTCTGGCAACACATCCTATAGTTGGATGAAAACATTTTCTTCAGGTAGATTGATTCTTTGAGCAGATTGTAAGGAAAATTTATTACTGGGTTCTCTCTTATATCCAGTTCAGTTAGCTTTGGAAGAGTTTTAAAACCCCATGTTCCAATGGTGTCAATTGCTGAGAAAGAAAAGTTCAAGTATTTCATTCCAGGTAAATATACCAATGGTCCATAACTGAGCATTTTAAAACAACTTTTAGACAAATCAGCTGTTGTCAAGGCATAATGGACCTGTTTCAGCTCATCACTCACAATGCGGCTGAGGGGGTTATTACCTAGATGTAGACTTTGCAGATTATGCAGCTCAAGAAAAATAGTCATATTTACTGATGCAATGTCATTATTAGCAATGTTCATATATAACAAGTTTGGGAGTTTGACGGATGTTAAATTAACAAGAGAACAGAAGGATAAACTGAGATAGATGAGATATATGTTTATTTCAAAATCTTCCAGTGACATTTTTGAGTCCATGCCATCCAGGTAGCGCAGCAGAGGGAAGACTTCAGCCAGGAAAGGTCACCACACAGGAAAGAGTGACCTTCACATAGACAACCTTCGGGCAGGTCATCATGTCACACATCAGTTCATCATCCCGCTGTGGACACTGACCCCAGCCATCACACAGGTGATCTCCATGTAAACACAACCTGGAAGCTCGACACTGGTACAAGCCAGGACATGTCACACTGTCACAGTCCTGTTCATCTTCCCCATCAGTGCAGTCAGAAAATCCATTGCATCGAGTGTAGATAGGAAGACAGATGACTGGGTCAGAGGTGCAGAGGTAATGACTGCTAGGACAGGGTTCATCGATTTTCATAGCATGGGGTGTAAAATGACCACTGCCATCAAGGTTGACATACAGTGTTGGCAATTTCTTTCCATCCCTGATTAGGTGACAATGTGAGCAATGGTCTTCCTGACAATTTTTCTCATCAGAGTCATCCAAACAGTCTGAATATCCGTTACATCGCTGGCCATGCAGAACATACTGGCCGTTAGAACACAGAAAACCAAGTTGATGAGGATGGTGACAGAATGATTCATCACTGTTATCCAGACAGTCTTGCCGGAAATTACACACAAGTGTGTATTGAACTGAGTGTGCTTCATCACTACATCTGAACATGGCGTACTGAACACTGAGTTTCTCCAAAATGGTCACATTTTCCTTCTGGAGAAAACGATTCTGTGCAAAAGTCACATTTGAAAATGGGCAAAAGGGCTCATGTTTCACACTCATACACTGACTTTTGGGATCACATAGCAAAAAGGTGTGAATAGACTGGTGGTTTGCACACAGAAACAAAAGCTGCTGTGTACCTGTTAAGACAGTGTGAAAGGAATGTAAACGAGTCAGCCTGATATGTGAAGGAGTCATGCTGAATGTCTGTTTCTGTATCTCACATAATGCATGATTTTCTACTACTCTTTTCTTATCACTGAAACTAAAGATCATCAATGGATCAAAAATTACCGAATGAACAGTACGTGAGGAAGATTTATCATATCTATCCCTAGAGTGGATCATGTAATAGATCACAGTGTTATCAGACCACATACGAAATCTACTGTACATGAAGGGTCTGTTTTCCCAACCAACAATGCCACCCAGAAGAACTGTAATTGAAGCAAACTTTTTTAACATAGTAAAAGAGTCTAATGATTCATTTTTGCTTTTAATGGAAGCCAGTTTTCCTTCTGAGGCCTGACATATGTGATAAAACATCATGAAAGGTGTCAGACTGTTTTGTATGATGAGTTTGAAACATTTGTTGCGTGAAGCCACCAAGCCCTGACAGGCAGGACTGCTGAAGGCACAGTGCTCTGTCTCATCACGTCCGTCCTCACACTCTGTCTTCACGTTGCAGTCCAGGTGAGGACCAAATGTTGAGTAATGTTGAACGGAGCAATTAAAAAGTCCACCAAGCAATTTGTGGGGCTGTTCATTTGCAGGAAGACCAGCAAAGGACAGGTTGAGATAAGTATGCACATATTGTTTATACCTGAATGCAATCTGAAGGTGTGAACTGTTGATGACAGAGGCTGGTGACATACTGTTCAAACAGATACATGCAACACCTCTATCAGATTTGTTTGATTTTCTGTACATCAGTCTCAACTGCCATTTATCAGAACAGTCATTGGATTGAAAGGACCTCTGAACACTGAGCATGATGACACTTCCAGGGACACGCTTATGTCTTCTGTAAATGGTGTGTTCGGTCTAACAGATGGTATCACAATATACTCATATATAGATGAAGCATACTTTTTAACTAAACTGAAGTGCTTCTTTAGTTCTATATGAACTTTAACCAAAGGGTTGTTTGAGTGTAGCAGATACACACAGTTTCCACTTGAAACCAGGAACTTGTCAAAATTATAATGAAAGCTTGTTATCTGAATTTGCACATGGTCACTACACTCAGATACAACTGTGATCCAATCTCCAGAATCACACCAGAAGGACTGCCTATAAACTCTGACCTGTGCATACATACCAGGTGGTACCTCCACTGGCATAAAGCAAAAACTAGTAAGATCATCACACACACTATACACCACCTCCCTTGGAATCGTCTTTAGTAACCTGACTTTATGGCGCCAACAGTTGTTTGACACATTCATGTTCAGGATAGGCACATCTGTGCTGTTTTGCTTCAAAAGATAGTCTATGCCTGGGCAAACAGCACTTAGTTTCGGCTGTGTCCTTTCTCCATCCTTTATTACTGTGCAAAATATACAGAAAAGAAAACACAACTAAACAAGTAAAATACAGTAAAAGTGCATTTTATTTTTTAAAAAACTTATCCTAAACAAGTTTCAGTTTCGAGGGGTGAGCTTCTATATTCGTTTCTATTTTTTTTTAGTGTTTGTTTCTATAGGCTTTTTGTTGACAGTTTTTCTTCATGCTACATTTAAAATTATGTTGACCGGCAGTTTAATTAGAACACACATCCACAACCACACCCACCCACACCCACCCACACCCACAGACACACACCCGCACAGACCCACACAGACCCACACAGACACACAGACACAGACACACACAGACACACACACACATACATATGTATGTATGTATAAATATATATATATATATATATATATAATATATATATATATATATATATATATATATATATATACATATATAAATTATGAGCACGTGCGCACAAGCATGCAACCACGAATGCATGCACGCATGCACGCAAGCACACACACACACAACATCATTACCTGCCTTTAGGAGTAAGATGTGCCGGGTAAAACTATCTAGAAAAAGTGTGTCTTTTGATATTCAATCAAATGTAGTTCATTTGAATGGTATGCAGAGGAGTGTGTCTTAATTGCTTAACAAAACTGCTAAAATGTTTGGTTATAAAAATATGCGGAAATTGAGTTATTGACAATTTCTTTCCACTCAGGTGTGACGGCCTGCTTTCCTTGTATCCAGTGTCAAGTGGTTTCCCCCCTTGTTGGCCTGTTGGGCCACAGGACAGCTAAGGCACTGTGTGTTCTTTTGAAAGTCCTACCCAAGGTTACAACGCCCCCACTGTGTGCCACCAGTCAGTTTAGTTGTACCCTGCTGCTTCCATTGTTGTGATAAAATGACTCATGATCCATGCTGTGCTCTGTGCAAATCTGTAAATAACATTGGAATAGACTTCGTGGCCGAAGGCACCAATTAACCCCCCTCCCCTACCCCCCCCCCCCCTCCCTCCTCTCTCCCTCTCTCCTCTCTCTCTCTCTCTCTCTCTCTCTCTCTCTCTCCTCTCTCCTCTCTCTCTCTCTCTCTCTTCTACCTTGGTTCTTTTTTAAGTATTATTATTATCTTGCTAACCACACAGTATTTCAGTTTCCAGGTCTCTCTAAAAATGAGACCCACTACAGGCTCCATGAGTGCTAAGTGCTTATCCAATGAGATATACAGACCACTCTAAACTAATGTCAAGTGACTTTTGATTCTCCCTATGCCAGATTACCTCTATGGAGATTTGTGTTTACGAAAGATATTGTGGTAAATACCAGCCATCAGGTATCTCCTCCACCTTTACCGAACATGATCAAAATAATAAACACAAATTAACTGTGCTGACAGAATACACCCCAACTCTTACCAAGCTGCACTCTAGCACTCCTTCATTCAAGTTTATTTTGGCACTAGTAAACACTTGTCAGTTTATATTATGCCGCTTCCACAGGGACGCTTCTGATACAGAGCAATGTGTGCCAGCTGTGGGTGAAGAAGTAGTTTGATACTCTAAATACTATTGTGAAACATTTGGTAGAACTTGACCCATCCACAGCAGATGCCCCAGATGTGCTGTCTCCCTTGTTTCACCAAGTCAAGTCAAAAACACCTTTATCTCCCTGAAGGGCAATTACAATACTGACTGGCATATTGATACGTGTGTGTGTGTGTGTGTGTGTGTGTGTGTGTGTGTGTGTGTGTGTGTGTGTGTGTGTGTGTGTGTGTGTGGGGAGAGAGAGATGTTGTGTGTGTGTGTGTTGTGTGTGTGTGTGGTAGGTGTGTGAGTGGTGTGAGGAGTTGAGAGAGGTGTGTTGGGTGTGTGATGTGTGTGTGTGTGTTGTGTGTGTGTGTGTGTGTACATTGACTTTGTTAAAAATCTAAATTGTTGTTGGCTGCATGCGCAAGAATTGGTTGAATGCAAGCACTTTGATTTGTTTTTGCAAGATATAGCGTATATAATTCTAATTTATTAATTATTATTTATTATTATTATTATTATTAATTATTATTATTATTATTATTATTATTATTATTATTATACTATTATTATTATTATTATTATTATTATATTATTATCATCATCATCATCATCATCATCATCATCATCATCATCATTATCAAAAGACACTGGATAGCTACATGTCAAATTAATTTTGTTCAAGCATCATACCAAACCACCATGCTCTATCGGCTATCACGGACAGCACACCTGTGTTGTGCCCCCAAACTGCACCTGCTGAAGTCTTATCTCTCCCACCTGATCATTCATCATCTCCCCCCCCCCCCCTCAGTTCACCCCCAACTTATTGTCCCAAACTCCATAGCCCCACAGTCCTCTCTTCTCCATCAGTTCTCTAATCACCTTCCCCTTCCAGTAGCAGGAAAACGATAAGAGATGAGTTTCACTTCACCATGGAATGTCCAAAGTTTTCTGTCAAAGTCAAACTTTTATTTCCCGATGATACATTAAATAAGCAGTGTAACTGCTTTTTTTCATCAAGCCAGTTTCGGAAGAATGTTCTACCTCATGAATATCTGTATCCCAAGATGCATGTTCACATTCTGTAATTTGGTCTCTTCTAATAAAAATAATAATTAATTAAAACATAGCAAATTCATAGTTAAGAGTAAGTTGCATAAAATTAATGACAAGGTTGACTGTCTTTCTATTTCTGTGAAATTCTGTGTTATAAACGTACTCAATTAATGCAAATGATACATGTTACAGTTGATTTCGTTACCTGAAATCCTCCATGCCCCAAGAGGGGTCAAAGGCAAAATAAATCTTGAATCACTTACAGCAGCGTGTCTGCACAGGCTGGGTACATACAGTCTAGCAACATAGGTGTTACTGAAAAACTACACACATAAAGGGTCTGAACCCTGCTAGTTTCAGTTGATTTCTATACAGAAGCCAAATTCCACTAAGGGGGTGAAATAGTAAAAGTATGATTTCAGTTTTTCTATTGCCTTTGCACTGTGTATGAAAAAGGGTGTAAAACAAATATGGCGCAAGTGGATATATTACAAAATGTGGACACACACGTTTGACTCTTCACTTTCTATGTTAAATAATCTAGACATTGCAATACTTTAAAACATCACGTAGAAAGGATTATTCTATTATCTATCTATCTATTCTATCTATCTATCTATCTATCTCTATCTATTATCTATCTATCTATCTATCTATCTATCTATCTATCTTATCTATCTCTATCTATCTATTCTATCTATCTATCTATCTGTCTGTCCCTTAGTCTGGCGACAGTAGGGGCATCCATGAAGACTTGACAACCAGTTCCCTCCATTCCTCTCTCTGTTCTGCCTTTCTCAAATTTTTGTTGAGTTCTAGGCCTGTCCATTTGCTGATGTTGTCCTCCCATCTCTTCTTTGGTCTGCCTCTTTTTCTTCCTCCTTGGACAGTGCCTTGCAGTATTGCTTTTGCAAGTCCTATTGATTTTGTGACATGCCCGTACCATTTAAGATTACGCTTCTTTATGATTGATAGAGGATTTTCGTAGGGACCAATGGTTTGCTGGATTTTGTTAAGCATGTCTTCGTTGCTTATGTGGTCTCTGTAGGAGATGCCAAGGAGTCTCCGAAAGCATCTCATTTCTACTGTTTGTACTCTTCTCTCCAAATCTGCAGTCAGGGTCCATGATTCACAGGCATACAGGAATGTGGATATGACAAGTGAACGCATTAGTCTGATCTTGGACTTGAGTGAGATATTTCTATCTTTCCAGATGGTGTTCAGTTTTGACAGTGCTGATATTTTCTTTGCAATCCTGCATACTACCTCTGGCTTGGACCCCTTGTCTGATACAATGGTTCCCAAGTACTTGAAGCTGTGAACTGTGTCCAGCTTCTGGTCATTGACCCTGATATCAGTGCTGATGCCCTTGGCATTATTGGTCATCAGTTTGGTCTTCTCTGCACTGATTTCCTTGTCATATGTTTTAGAGGCCTTGTTCAAGTATTCTGTTAAGCTGGCAAGCCCTTGATCTGATCCTGCTTGTCCGTCAATGTCATCTGCGAAGCAAAGGTTTCTGATTGTTCTACCACCAATGCTGACTGATCCATAAAGAAGGCGATTGCTAGTTGTTTTTTTAATTTTAATAAATAAATGAACAAGCAGATGAATAAATCAATAAATACATAAACACCTAAACAAATAAGAAATGAATAATAATAAAAGAAAACAGATAAAACGACTGCAGGCTAGAAGACCCATGGTCAACACCACTGACTGAGCACATCAAACATGTTGAACCTTGGATCTCTTGCTCTTGGAAAGCACCTGCGGTTCTGGGTCTGCGGTTCCTGCTGTGGCCGATGCAACGTGCACCTGGACTTCCTTGGCTTCGTCCAGAACCAGTCGCAGATGGCGAGGATGGAGGAGCCCTTCATGGTGGAGTGAATCCTGTTCTTTAGCTGCTGCCGTGCAGGCTGTATGGGAGACAAATGACACTCCTTTCAGCCCCAGTAGATCTTTGCACACCAGGGCGATTGAAAAGGTGTCATTTAAATTCTAAGGCTTCAACAGGGACAGGCAAGCGATGCTTTGCTGATGATGAAGAAGATGCTGGAAGCATATTGTGCATTCTTCTCACAATGCCATGAATAACCATGCCATCTACAGGCTTGCACAGAGTGGAGTTGGCCATCTCCAGCTGTTCTTGGAGATCTGAGTTTTGGAAACTTTCTTGTGGATAGCAGCAAATCCATAGGAGCAGCCTAGCCATTTGAACTGCACTCCTTTGCAACAGAGTCCTGCAAAAAAAAAAAAAACAGGGAGGAAAAGGTTTTTGTTTGGAATATTTGGAGTAGGCCTTGGCCTTGGGTTGTTGTTGTTTTTCTAGTGATGCTGCCTTCAGTAGAAGTTTTTGCAGGGCATGATGCACTAGAATGCTTAGGTCTGAGTTCCATCTGGTTCTTTTTCTTAGTGACCTCAGTGTAAGTAGAGCATGCTCGGGTCTCTGTCTGTGTGCTCATGTTGGTGGTTTTTTTTGTAGTTTCTCCACTTCCACGTTTCTCTGTTGACAACTTCTAAAAGGTCTTTTTTAAGAGAAAGAACATTATTGCTGAGGGTCAAGATGACAGATGTCAGCTCACTGTCCATTTTACTCAATTCAAATTTTCTTCAGATATCTTTTACAGGTTGTTTTCAAAATTTCTTTTCTTGGGCGTGTCTTCGTAGTTACTAGCCATCTGGCCTTGGTTTGGGTCTTGACTAGAAAAAACAACAGATGCTGTGGGTGTTAAATTTGCTGTAGTTTCCTCTGGCTGGGTTTTTGCAGCTCCATCTGACTGTGTCAGCTCTTCGACTCACAGCTATATTTTTTCCTGGTTCTAGAGCGAGTAGCCTAGCTCGGGTCATTGCAGCTAAAAATGACAAAACTTTTGCAGTTGGCTGCCTCTGCCATCTTGATGACGTAGGGGTGTGTGTATAGGCATGTGACCCCCCATGCCAGCGTAGTTCATGTGTGTGTGTGTGTGTGTGTGTGTGTGTGTGTGTGTGTGTGTGTGTGTGTGTGTGTGCGCGCGGCGCAAGCGCGAATGCGTGTGTACATGCGTAAATAGGAGTTTACAGGTCTTTTCTATTCAATGATCTAAATGACATTGTATTCCTACATTGGTGTGTCTTTTTATTTTTTTTTCATTCTTTTATATGAGGATAATAGAATAAGCACTCATGTGTTTTTTTCATCCAGTCCCCGTGTGCATGCAGTTTTGTAAATGTCATCTGTTCCCACCGGCACACGATGGCTACTCTTACGAAAAGTGTAACAGGATTTAACGTGTGCGCAAGATATTCTGTGTGTGTGTGTGTGTGTGTGTGCGTGCGTGCGTGCGTGTGTGCGTGTGTGTGTGCGTGCGTGTGTGTGTATGTGTGTGTGCCCGCGCACCAGTACATGTCGGGCGTGCGTGCGTGTGTGAGTGAGTGTTTGCGATACTGTTATTTGAAGTTATCTTGGAATGTTGAACGAATTATGAACTGTAGCTATCTTATATGTCTTTTTAATCATGATTCTTATCAGTGTCCCCGTCAGTGTTGTAACCACACCCTTCATGAGATGATTAATTAAAGTGTTTTGACTTGACGACCTGGCCTAACTGTTGACCGACCACCTGTGTCAGGGGCTATCATCGCGCTCCCCCCCCCCCCCCCTTGACCCCTCACGAAGCGTGTCATATTCCATGTGGGAATCAATAGCTGCTACACTGGGCCTGCCTCTTCAGCAAACTGGGTCGGGCTGACCCGACTTCTGAGAAGTGGGTTTCCACATGCCACACTACACGCCTCCTCTTCCCCCCCCCCCCCAATCCCTCTTGGCTGACACCCACTCAGAGCGGCAGTTCAGGGTCTACAGCCAATCTGAGACACACCTGCATTCAAGAAGGGGTTCCCTACATTGACAATACCCCCTATTACCTTTCTAGCCAAGTCAGGAGCCCCCAAGAAAGTAACTACGAGACAGTCTCCATTCCAGCACAGAGGCTGTGAAGTCCTAACACAACCTCTGTTCCCATGGAAACTGTTCACTCGTGACGGGGGGGCGGTAGCCTATGGTCAGAACATTGCGGGCAATTGAAGACCCGGGTTCGAGCCGGTCGAGAAATTTTTTCCTGATTAACATCGTGCTGACTCCCTCTCCCAAAAAAGCTTCGTGAGCTTAACCGAGGCCCCGTGCGAACGCACGCAGACTCTTGCGACACTTAAATCCTGTTCACTTGTAGATAGGCCACGTGTGCGTGTGACAGATACAATATTACAAAACTGCATCACACGGGACCGATGAAAAAAAGCACATGATGCTTATTCTGTTTCCCGATACAAAAGAATAAAGAATAAATCTCACGACCTACAACTCCACACTACCCTCCTGCTGGCTATGTGGAGCAGTGAAGGGTACAGAAAGTGGAGACTATCTGATAACAACGAACACAATGACTCGAACGTGTCCCCGTCCTTTCTACCTTCCTAAATGCCCACCTGTGACTGACTATGACTTTCACTTGCACCCAGTCAACCCAGGAGACCTATTCCTCACGACTATGGTTCTCTGGATTGACCACTGTACCAGAATCCAAACAGACAAGATCATAGGTCTGTTAATGGAACTGCTCCAGCCCTAATGTATTTGAAGTGTGTGTGTGTGTGTGTGTGTGTGTGTGTGTGTGTGTGTGTAGTGTGTGTGTGTGTGTGTGTTGGTGTGTGGTGTGTGTGTGTGAACGTGATCGCATTTGTGTGGATGCATGCATGCCTCTGCACACATGCCTATAAGATTTTTTTTTTTTACCTTGTACTTTTTTGTGATAAAATCATTTTATGAACTTTGAAATTTTTTCACCTTTCCACCTTCATTTGGTTTCGTTTACCAATTGTTTTAAAAGCATTTCACACAACAGGACATGACCACTGATATCCTCTTAGCCTAGTAATTTAAGTCTGTATCTGCCCATACCTCTGCATAAATAGTCTATTCTTCAATAACATGCCTCTCTATGTCTGTCTCTGTCTGTCTATCTGTCTCTGTCTCTTCTGTCTCTCTCTCTGTCTCTCTCTCTTTCTCTGGGTGAACTTAAATGTAGCAAGACACTCTGTTTTTGGCAGGTGTAATCGAGCTAATTCTGGGTGTTAATTGAATGTTGATGGCAAAAGTAACCCTACAGTTAGTACAGTTGAAGTACAAAGACGTTGGTGTGAAAGTTTGAAATTAATTGGTGAAACAGTTTTGGGGTATATTTGAATTTTTATGTTGAAGGAAAGGAGACAATACACAGAATAGAGACAGTGCAGTTAGAGCGACAGGGATGGCAGTGGGGAGAAAACAACGGAGTTGTTTTAGCCTGTCTCCTTCTCTGGCTTACTGGCTGTGCATTGTTTTGTTACTGAAGAGCAGAGGTGTTGAATGTAAATCTGGACCTGATGTAAATGCAAACATTCTACAATTCATGGATTGGCGATTTTCTCAACTGCCGCAGGGATGAACGTCAATGCAGCCAGCCTTTGCAACATATGGAATGACAAGCTCAACAAACTGCAACAATCTAGACAGCATTTTGCAGAAGAAATCATCAAACTCAGAGCACAAGTTCAAAGAGACAAAGAAGACCTTCAAGATCTCCAGCAGGAAAGAGAATCCATCCTTCACCACTGGTGAAACTGGAGCAAAGACAGGAGTCCACAGAAATGGACACCAAACCCTGCAACCTCAAGTTTCTTGGAGTTTCTGAACCTCTGCGAGGCCTGTGTTACTCCTGTGCAGAACAGGTTGTAGATTATTCTCAATGAATACTCCAGTGGCAGAACATTGGAGCTGAATGACATCAAGTATACCTTCTGAACTGGTGATTCCCGCCAGTTCCGTGATGACCCCCATCCAGTCGTAGCCCAGTTCTCATAGGGGACAGATAAGCTGTCTGTTCTCACCAACAAACAGCTAAGAGATGAGCTGAGACGTGACGGGATTAGAGTCACAGCAAATCCAACCACAAGATTGAGTTCTACAGAAGCCAGGGACAAACAGTTTTCTATCAAAATGGTGGTCTTCACTTTGCTGACAGTATGAGAAAAACAACCGCTTGGTTTCAAGACAGTATGAGCTTGACCAACACAGAAATATGGACACTGGCAGTGTTCAGGCTCTGTGTAATGAAGACTGGCCATATTTTTCACTTTCCCAGCGGCACAGGTCAGAATCAACTCGTGGTCAGTGGCATGGAAGGGATACTTTGGACGATGGATGCAGCAAAAGCAGAAGCAACATTGGACAGAAGTAACACTTTACTGGCAGAAGTTCATGAGGCTACAACAGAGGGGACTACAACAGTGGAACACACAGGAAAATGGAATGTCATTACCTACTCAGAACAGAAGTTGTCATCACCTCAGCAGGGACTTCACTGGTGATCAGAGAGTGGATGTCACGTTGCCCCAGGCCATGAGTTATGCACAAGAGTGGTCCAGAGGGGCCCTCAGTCTTTCAAAAAGAATAAGTAATTATACACAAGGCCTCTTAACAGGACCAGAGGCCAGGAGTTTTATTCACACTACCAGAGGGACAGAGAAGACAACAGACGCATCCATCTCCAGTAAAATCAGGGAGAGCGCAGGTCAAATGACGCTTTTAATGCAGCAAGTACAGACATTGTGAGACTTGTGCATAGGGAAAGCATAACGATCAATGACAAGCTAGAGACAAATACATTAATGGCATGCTTACAGATGATGACAGTCTACAGGACTGACAGGACCACAGTGAAGTCAGAGCTGATGGGTTTGACACAAAAGGGCAACCATGAAATAGGGGACTTTAGTACTGACACAGAGGACAATCTTTCTGAGGAAAATGGACAGCCTCCCCATCAGCTTCAGAGTGATACTGACAAGGAAGAAGAATGTGATGAACAAAATGAGTCAGGACATGACAAACTGACAGACAAGACTGACATTTCTCCTGAGGCACCGTCTGATGACCAGGTAGCTGTGGATGTGCCACAGGACCATACTACAGACACTCCCTGTACTGATAATGACCTCAGGGTAGAAAACATACAAAACCAGGAACAAAGCACACAACATGGTGTGAATGAGGAGACTGCACCATGTGAATCCACAAAAGCAAAGGTGAGTTCCCCATCCACAGAATCTAAAAAGAAGACAGGTAAGATGGCACCGAGCAAGCAAAAAGCTCCAAGGGCAAAGCGGGGTCAGTCAGACAGTGCCCCCACAACAAGCAGGTCTCAGAGCCAGTCCAGTATACTGGATGCACTGAAACATATGGGATCGAAAGAAGGGAATAAAACGGTAAACAAGGGTCAGAAGGGGGTACTAAAACACAGTCAAAAATTGTCCATATTATCAGTCAGGCCCATAAGGTGAGAAATGACAATTCAAATATGGGTGATGTGGAGTGCCAGAGTTTCATGAGTTTTTCTCGTTTAAAAGGCTGCTTAAAGCTCCTGAATTAAAATGAAAATGGTTTGGTTTACAAGCGAGATGACAGTGACTTCATTCAGTATGTTCAATCTCAAGCATGACATTATTTGTTTAACTGAAACATTCATAGCCACAGATTTTGGATCAGATATGTTTATTGATTTCCTCATATTTATGTCAAAAGCTTTGAAACTATCCCATCATGGTAAGTACTCTGGTGGGGTAGTTGTACTGATCAAGAAAAGACTTTCCCCTTTTGTAAAACATGTTCCAGCCTCTGTAGGTGTTTGATTCACAAAGAATGATGTTTAAGGCACAAAGAATATGTTTGATGTGCAAGAATGTTTGATACACAAGAAATGATGTTTAATGCTCAACGAATGGTGTTTAATGCCAAATGACTGATGTTTAATGTACAAGGAACTGTGTTTAACGCACAATTGTTACAAACAGATTCGGAGTTTCTATTAAGAATATGTGTAGGACTGCTATGATTAACATTGTTTGCTTATGACGCATGGAATAATAGTTTTATTGAGAAATGTTTTTGCCTGCAGCTTGCATATATGTTTGTTTGCTCATGAAGTTTCCGGAATATTCTACAAATATTCTGAGAAGTGCTAGAGGTGTCAGGAATAGTCTATAGTACAGGAAAACTGTGATATGACCTCAAAAAAATTGCAAGAGAATTTTTTTTTCACCAGTTTGTTCACACATGTGGTATGAATTATTTACTAAGAATCGAGAAAAATCTACCGTCAAATAGCTGAACAAGAAAATAAAAAATAAAATAATTAAACTCAAAATAGCACGACTGTGGCACCATACAAAATCCTCGCCGCATACCGCTGCCCGGCGGCTATCATCGCCTGGAATAAACAATTAAACAGATGGCCCCTCCTCTAGTTCCAGAACAGAGTGGAACCTGTTGCACTCGCCTGCTTACTCTGCTATATTCTCACACTAAGCTACACGTTGTTTCAGTACAGTGCTTTCACAGATGTATACACGTTCGTTCTGTGTTAGCAGGGTGGATTTTAAAGTGTATTTCTTAAGAACGACCCTTTGTTAACATAAGTAATCAGAAAGTGTAGTTTAAGGATATGAAAGAATGCGAAACAATAATACCAATACTGACAGACAACATTTAAAAAGTAGAAGATGCATCCATGATGTTATTAGAGACAGGTTCCACCAACACTATATTCCGTGTGTAGGGGAAACTATGGCACCCTGTTTGAGTCAAAACAAGGGTTCCAAAAACTTACAGAAAATCTAACCATTTTGCAGGCTTTCCAAAAGGATTGCAATGGGGAGCGACATACACTTGTGTGTGATTTGCAAACAATGCAATGCTGATACTGCATTCTTCACTTTAACTGATAAAGGGGTGAAAGGCGAGTTTAATTCAAATTTAACTTCTGATGTTGCTGTTGGCTAATAGTGACAAACAGAAAAAAAGATTGCTTTGTTGGTCTTCAGAGAGAAAAGAGAGAGAGAGAGAGAGAGAGAGAGAGAGAGAGAGAGAGAGAGAGAGAGAGAGAGAGAGAGAGAGAGAGAGAGAGATTTATTCTTTTATATTGAGGATAATGGAATAGGCACTCTTGTGCTTTTTTACATCCAGTCCCCGTGTATATGCAGTTTTGTAAATGTCATCTGTTCCCACTGGCACACAATGGCCTACTCTTACGAAAAGCGGAACAGGATTTAACGTGTGCGTAAGATGTTCTGCGTGCATTCGCATACGGGGCTTCGGTTTAAAGTGTCATCCGAAGGACTTTTGGGGAGAGTGGAGTCAGCACTGATGTTAACTCCAGGAGAAAAATCTCCTAGACCGGACTCGAACCTGGGTCGTCAAATTGCCAGCGCATTGTTCTAAACACTAGGCTATCCGTCCAGAGAGAGAGAGAGAGAGAGAGAGAGAGAGAGAGAGAGAGAGAGAGGAGAGAGAGAGAGGAGAGAGAGAGAGAGAGAGAGAGAGAGAGAGAAGAAGACAGACAGACAGACAGACAGACAGACAGACAGAACAGACAGACAGAGAAGACAGAGAGAGAAGAGAGGAGAGAGAGAGGAGGGAGAGAGAGGAGAGAGAGAGAGAGAGAGACTTTAAACTTTAAACTTTAAACTTTGAAACTTTGATTAAGGGAAAAGAATAAGCACCCATAATGGCTATTTTACATCCAGCCCTCAATCAAAGAAATTTATAACAATGAAAACAAATTAACAGCAAATTTATGAAAACACACACACACAAAAAACAGAAAAATAACATGAACAATGGTTGTAACATCATAGAAATGCATGTCAAAATGGAGATCTTGTTTTAAAAAATATGAAGGAAATGAGCACATAGGAAAAGAAAAAAAATCAGAGAGAAAAATTGAAGGAGAATTTGTATTGGGTATGGAGAAAGAGAAGAATAAAAACAAAACAAAAAAATAAAGAAAAAGAAAAAGAAGAAAGAAAAAAAAGAGAGAGGGAGAGAGAGAAGCAAGGGAGTGGGTGTGGGGGAGGCAGCCAGAGAGAGAGAGAGAGAGAGAGAGGAGAGAGGAGAGAGAGAGAGAGAGAGAGAGAGAGAGAGAGAGAGAGAGAGGAGAGAGAGAGAGAGAGAGAGAGATGCACATTTTCTGAATCCCAGTGCTTGTCGTGGCTACTATCAATGCCAGCGTGTGCTGACATGAATGAAGCTATGCAGACTTTCACTGGTGTGTCATTCGTGACAAGTGAACAACACAAAGATACGACTACTGCCAGAAAGAAGAAAGATGAGCAAGATTTGATGACTATGCTCACATTTTTGCAAGAAAGGACCCATTTGCTGAAGGACCTGATCTGAAAAATATCTGCACAGGTGCCATTGCTGATCCATCTGTAAATGCACACAGAGCACAGGAGATTGGGAGCACCATCTTGGAAAAGATGGAAGGTCAGAAAGTGACAGAGTACAGTTTCAAAAGATCAGATCAAGTTATTGCAATGGCATCCAAAAATATGGTCAAGACTGATGATGACGTGGTCCGTGCAGAACCCCAGCTGTTGTTCCAACGACTTGTTTCTGCAGCAGGCAACATGTATGAAGATAAAAGTGAAGTCTTCAATTATGAGCTGTCAAGCTACCCATCATCTCTCTTTGAGTCACCCACTTTTCTTCTGCAAGGGAACAAAGCAATCCTTGCAGATGAACTATGGAAATTGACATCAGAAAATATGCCAAAGCTGATGCCTACTGACGAGGTGCATATTGTCCTGGATGGTGGAGCACTCTTACAAAAGATACCTTGGTCACGTGGGTCCACATATGCATCCATCATCGAAACATACGTCCGACACGTAAAACAGAGATATGGGAATCCAACTGTAGTGTTCGATGGATATTCTTCTGGACCCTCAACCAAAGATGTCACACATCTGCGAAGATCAAAAGGGAAATCATCCACTGACATCCATTATACACCTGACATGACTCTTCAGATTAGAAAGACTTGTTTCTTGCCAATCCCCCAAACAAGCAACGCTTTATTGATCTGCTCAGCTGTGAGCTGCAGAACAATATGTGCATGGCTACATGTTGTGAAGGTGATGCTGATTGCATGATAGTTGCTGAAGCCTTGGAATGCGCAAAAAGCAAGGTCACTATTGTTGTTGGTGGGGATGACACTGATCTCTTGATTCTCTTGATTCACCATGCCAGTAGAGATGCTAAGGATATAGTTCTGCAACAAAGTAAAAAGGTCAGAGAAAAACCCAGCAAATGCTGGAACATCAAGCATATGCAACTGTCTCTTGGCAAATTGTGTCACATTCTGCCAGTCATCCATGCAGTGACAGGATGTGACATAACCTCTTGTGCTTTTGGTATTGGGAAATGAACAGGCCTGCGGAAATTTCAGAATTCAGAACATTTGTGCAAGCTGGCCGAGGTGTTCATGGAAGACAAAGAAGAACATGAAGTTGCTGATGCTGGTCAACAGATTCTGATGTGTCTCTACCATGGAAAGTCTGGGTCTACTCTTGACAGCCTCAGATACCAATGCTTTTGCTCGAAAGTGGCAGTGGGAACAACGTTTCTTCAAGTTCATGCCCTACAGCCAACTTCTGCTGCTGCCAGGTATCACAGTCAGCGAGTGTATTTGCAGGTCCAGCAGTGGATTGGAAATAATAACCTGCGGCCTGAAGACTGGGGTTGGAAGAGCATAGACAACCAGCTTGTCCCCATCACCACAAACTTGCCACCTGCCCCCACGAAGCTTCTCCGTGTCATCCATCGGCTGTAACTGTAAAGCTGACTGTGATACAAGGTGGTGCACATGCAGGAAGCATGGACTTGACTGCTCCCCTGCTTGTGGTGATTGTCACAGGCTTCAATGCTCCAATTCTGCTGGAGACCCTCACGAAAAGGAAGAAGCTTTTGAAGCAAACAGTTTACTGCCTTCACGTGTGGCCTTCGCTGACCCTGTTTTGCGAACTTTGGCTACCAAAGGAAAAAAACTGTGTGGTGACCTTGACCTTGACATGACTTTGACTAAAAGGTTTAGGACATAATTAATAACTGAGCATTGATTCTTACAAAAACTGACATATCTTAAGGTGAATGACATTAAAAGATCAGTGTTTCCGCCCAGAAAAACACTGTTAGGTCCATGTGACCTTGACCTTGGTGTGACCTTGACCTTCATAAGTTCGGACATATGTGCCATTGATTTTTATAAACACTTGGACTAAACTGAATAACAAAACTGCAGAGAAGGTAAGCAAAATGCCTTTTGTTTCAACTACATGCATATGCGTAGCACATGAATATACATTACATAATAAAAACCCTTATAAATTGCATAACTCTCGTTAGATTCACTTCGATTTTTGCAATGTTGTTTGTCTACCATAGTATTACATATCTGTGAAGAAAAACAAACTCTTGCAATTGTTTTGAGGTTAAGGTACTTTTCGTTGTAGATTTACTGAACTACTACAGTATTCTACGATGTTCTGGAAGTTTCCAGAATGCTACCGTAAACTAAGATGTTTGTGTAAAGTTCCTTAAGGTTCTGGAATGTTCCAGCGGTCAGTAGAAGGGGCCTGGGACTGTATATATACAAGGGGCTGTTATCACAGCAGCAGGGAGGAGAGTCGAGGAAGAAAGAAGAAGGGAGGATGTAAGATGAGATGGTGAAGATGAACGGAGAGGCGGAGAGTCCAGATACCCTAGTGTGCGAGCAGGGGAAGCGATTGCAGATGAATAGGAGAGATTTCTTGAAGAAGGGGAGATAAATTGAAGGAATAGAAGGAGAGCTATGAGGACTGTGAAAGTCATTAGCTGATTGATGTTGTGTTTAGTGAGTGTAGTCACAGAGTTTCGGTTGTAAATCCATGGTGATTTTGGAAAGGATTTTTCTTTTTGTTTTGGAATTCTTGTATCAACGTCTACTGGAGTGTTTTCTAAACAAAGAGTTCTTCGTAAAAGAACTACGTTGCAATTGGGAACATTCTCTTGGCATTTCAGTCAGCGTCCTACGTCCACTGAAGTGTTTTCAAAACAAAGAGTTTGTTCATCCAAAACCAATAACGTAACAACAATGAATGAAGTTCAATGCACGTATATAATGTTTGTTACACACACAGAGACTTCTGGATTAAACGTTAGTTATCCAAATGATAGAAGTCAAAGCTTTTTTTTTTCGAGTAAGCAAAAACAAACACACTCGGAGGGAGAGGGGGTAAAAGAGCAAGAGAGGAATGCGAATGGGGATAGAAGACATCCTTCATCAGTGTTATTAGTCCAGAATGTTTACTCTCTTAAAACCAGAATCCAGAATTCTGCAGCAACGAATCGATTCCGGGCCTAGCCCACTGGGACTAGAGAGCCTTCTAGAATCTCTTCGACGATGCAATAGAGCCTTGTAAAACACCAGCAAATACAAATTCGCTTAAGATTCGACTAAGCAAGTCGTCACCGTACATCTAAGGGTCACCAAATACCATCCATTAACCCATCCAAAGTTCTTTACACTAAAACACAGGAGCATGATAAAATGTGGATCGGCGATTTAGACAGATCGGGTCAGCTGCAATCCTTAATTCCACATCACCACACAACGACTAGTGGATAGGGGGACATTTTTCTGTTTGATACGGGAATTAGTTCAGAAATTCTCGCTTTCTGTAAATGTTCCATTACCTCTAGACCATCGATCTTTCTAAATCGTGGATTCACGTTTAAACCTATACCTGTGTTCTTCTGTATATTTCTTAGCACAGGAAAATCATGATTAAATGAAATGGTGAAAGAACTAGAACAAGCACGATGACACCAGTTGAAATGTTTGTTTCTTTGGCCCCGTTTCGCAGCTAAAATTTCAAGGCTCCCCAATGGTGGAATTTTGCATATGCAACCGTTGTAAAAACCGTTGAAGTTGCTGCAGACATTGAAAGAAGGATACAGGCAATGGAGATGAGATGTTTTCGCAAATTCCTTGGTATCTCATATAGGCTAGAGATAATGTGGCTGCTGTGGTGAAAACAGCTGTCTGCGTCTGCTGTGGTGAAAACAGCTGTCTGCGACTCATGTGGTGAAAACAGCTGTCTTACCAAAGTTTGCTTCTGACCTGGGAAGGAAAGTGGGGAGAGTTGTAGAGGCTCTGCACACTCAGAACAGCTACCTAGCACAAACCCCCTCACCAACAGTGTGTGTGTATGTATGTGTGTGTATATGTGTGTGTGTGTGTGCGCGCGCACGCGCGCGAACACACACACGCGTATTCATGCTAGCCTCCATCCATTTTCTGCTGAATTCAAATTCAGTTTTTTTTTCTATATTTCATGTCATCTTTTTACCCATATGGAGGAAGATTTTAGTCTATAAAACATCAAGACAAAATCCTAGCTGAACAACTTTACACAACTAAACACTGTTTACATAATTATCCCAAAGTCTTTGAACATGCTTAACGTGTTATTTCAGATAGTATTAACCATTTTAACAATATTCAGTTTTTCTGTTTTGTGAAGAAATGGTAGGTTTTTTTCATATTTCAAAGTATTTGGATGTTTAGCGTAATGGTTTGGTAACAATCCTTCAGAATAACTGGATGCCTAGCGCTATATTTTGGTAACAATCTTTCAGAGTAATTGGAAGTTTCGCTTAATATTTTGGTAACAATGTTTCCATTACCACAATTATGGCATTTTCTGCAGTGGGTTTTTTTGTTGTTGTTTTTTTCTTTGAATTCCTTTAAAACAGAGGGTATTACTGGGCAAGTTATTCTAGTTTGTACAAAACTGAACAAATCAAACAGAAGTATTTGATGTCGACATGAATGACTATTGCCCAACACAAACCTGTGTTTAAACAAGTATGACATTGGTCAGATCTGATGTTTTATGGTCAGTGTTCAGACATCGGAATTCATTCAACAGACCTTACAATGACCATTTCATGAACAGCCATGCACCAATGCCTGATTATAACTGTTTTAATACCACTTTATGTCACAGTAGATTTCTCTGTAGGAAATTCGGGCTGCTCTCCTCGGAGTTCGTGTAGCCACAAGTGCAGCGCCACCCATTATTTTTATTTTTCATTTTCCTGTATGTAACTGTATTTGTTTCCTTATCAGAATGGCTTGTTTCTACAGAATTTTTGCTAGGGACAACTCTCTTGTTGCCGTTAGTTCTTTTGCGTGCGTTAAATAATGATGTGTAACACACGCGACCTCGGCTTATCGTCTCATCCGAAAGACTAGCACCCAGACCACAACTCGTGGTCCAATGGTTGGGGGAAAAGCTTTGGGTCCAAACGGGATTTGAACCACCGCACACTTTCGACCCAGCCTTTTCGCTTTCTAGACAGGCGCGTTACCTCTAGACCACCGGTCTACCTAGAACTAGAGGCTCAACATTGTTAAAGTCTACGCTTGATATTCTTATATAGTTTACAGACAGCCTGCTACATGATATCAAAGAAATAAACAAGCAAACTAATAAACAGGTACGTTAACGAGTTGAAAAAGGTAGATACAAAACTTTTCAGTTTCACCTTTCAATGGCAATAAAAAAAAAATAAAAAAAACCTTAGGGTCTATAAATCATTCTGCCATCCTGGTAGAATCTTACGCACAATAACAAAGCTTGAAGGTCGTAAATTACCGTCAATCTCTTTGCTCTGATTTATGGCACAAGTATGACATGCTTTTCATTGAATCACGAAGAAATCCCTCTGTGTGTGTGTGTGTGTGTGTGTGTGTGTGTGTGTGTGTGTGTGTGGTGTGTGTGTGTGTGTGTGTGTGTGTGTGTGTGTGTGTGTGTGTTGTGTGTGTGTGCGTGTGTGTGTGGTGTGTGTGCGTGTGTGTGTGTGTGTGTGTGTGTGTGTGTGTGTGTGTGTGTGTGTGTGTGTGTGTGTGTGTGTGTGTGTGTGTTTTGTGTGTGTGTGTGTGTGGTGTGCGTGTGAGTGTGTGTATGTGTGTGTGTGTGTATGTGTGTGTATGTGTGTGTTTATGTGTGTGTGTGTGCATGTGTGTGCGTGCGTGCGTGTGTGTGTGTGTGTGTGTGTGTGTATGTGTGTGTGTGTAGAGAGAGAGAGAGAGAGAGAGAGAGAGAGAGAGAGAGAGAGAGAGAGAGAGAGAGAGAGACAGACAGACAGACAGACAGACAGACAGACAGACAGACAGACAGACAGAGAGAAGAGAGAGAGAGAGAGAGAGAGAGAGAGAGAGAGAGAGAGAGAGAGAGAGAGAGAGAGAGAGAGAGAGAGAGAGAGAGAGAGAGCAGGGAAACACTGAATACTGGAATTGTTTATGGCTGTAGGCCACAATACACTCTCAGGGGCAAAATGGAAAGATGCAAAAAATGAAACATAACTTCTCGTAAACTTTGATTAGGTTCCGTGTACTCAACACATACACTCTTGAATATGTATATTCCAAAATCATAACAAGAGAAAACTCAGGAACTCGGGAAAGGCCATTGGCCTGTAAACAAGAGGGTAGGCATTCTGACAAAAGAAACTGGAGACAAAACAATAAACAAACAAGATAATGTTGGCGTTTTGGTGAGTGATTTTCCAGAGAGATATAGACTAATTCAACATTTTGTACGCTAATTATTCATAACTAGGTTCTCTGGCTTTCAGAGCATAAATATATACATAACCAAATGTCTCAATTGGCAAACATTTTCACTATTCATGATAGTCATTATTATCATTATAAATATGGTATGACCACAGTTTATATGGTCATATATATTCATCTCTTGATGTTACTTTTAAGGGATACTGATCTGTTGATGACTTGATAAGATATTAGACCTTGATGGTTGATTTTGCTATGTGATTGTGTTGTGTGTGTGTGTGTGTGTGTGTGTGGTGTGTGTGTAACAATAACAACAATAACAATAACAATAATAACAATAACTTTTATTCAGTTTTTGCAGGCCATATAGCCCATAGGAACAACAATTAAACATATACTTTCATGTATGGTGAACATCATTGCTTCTGATATCTAAACATTTAGTAAGAAATAATCCAACTTTAAACATCAAACTAGGTCTAGTGCACATACAAAGAAGCTGAACTTTAAGAGTCGAAGGAAATCTGTAGTAATACAAAGGAATACATTTTCTTCGTAGCACAGCATATTTAGGGCATACAAGCAAAAAGTGAATGTGTGTGTGTGTGTGTGTGTGTGTGTGTGTGTGTGTGTGTGTGTGTGTGGTGTTGTGTGTGTGGTGTGTGTGTGTGTGTGTGTGAGTGAGTTGGTGTGTGGTTATTGTTGTTGTTGATGCTGATGTTGTTTGGTTGGGCTTTAACATTTTATAGGGGTGGGGGGGGGGGGGGTTGCCTGATTTTTATCTGTTTGATTTCTCTTTGGTTTGGATATTTGTTCTGTGTGTGTGTGGTGTGGTGTGGTGTGGTGTGGTGTGTGTGTGTGTGTGTGTGTGTGTGTGTTGTGTGTGTGTGTGTGTGTTTTGTGTGTGTGTGTGTGGATACAGTACATGAGATGTTTAGTTATAGGAAATGTTGATTTTTTTTTCTTGTATGTGCTTTTTGTGGGATTATTTTTTGTTGTTTGTTTAGTTTTTCTTGTTTTTTTGTTTGTTTGTTTTATATATATATATATTTTTTTTTCTTTTTAAAAAAAAAATTTAAATTATATTTTTAATTGGAAAAAATTATTCACTGGTTTTTTAATTATACAATTGATGAGCTGGTGCTCGAGTTAGTTGCGATTTTTTTTGTACCTGAATGCAATTTGATGGAACGCTGACATGTTTTTGTGTAAATCTAAAAACACAAGTGTTTGGGAGTGAAGGACTGAGAAAAAGGAAGGAAATTAATGTGATTGTTTTTCCTTTCTGCTTCGAATCCATTGCTTTGTTATGTATTGTTTTTCGTTGTATGCACCGTACTTGTTTTGGTGGAGGGAATTGATATAGGTTTGTATGTGTGTGTGTTAAAACGATTTTTAAGGAACCATGCATTATTTTCCTTGTGTGCGTGTGGTATATATATATATATATATATATATATATATATATATATATATATATATATATATATATATATATATATATATATATATCATATATATATGCATATATATATATATATAATATATAATTTATGTGTGTGGTGTGGTGTGTGTGTGTGTGTTGTGTGTGTGTGTTGGATAGTTTCAAGTTCATTTTTAATTTTTTCATTTGTACCACATACCTTCTTTAAGTTTTTCCTTGTTCAAATATGATTATTCTCTCTTTTTTTCTCCTTTTTTTTCTTAGATGGATGGCTTGATGAAAAAAAGCGATTGCACTGCTTACTCAATGTACCATCTGGAAATAAAAGTTTGACTTGACTTGACTTGACTATTCAAGATAGTTTGAAGGCATTGTTCATTATCATTTGTGGAGTATTTGGACAGGTATTTCTCTCTCAAGTCTGTAAACTTTGTATATTCAAAGAGAAAATGAATTTCAGTTTCAATTTTTGTCAGAAAAAGGGCACTTTTTAGATTCATCATTATATCTGTTATTGATGTTTAAATTACCCATTTCAAGCCAAAACTTAACCAGTATATGACTGAATTTACCTATTGTGATAGCAGTAAGATATTTTTTCAGGCTGTAACAGTAATTTCAATGACTAATACGTTTCGAATCTGTTACTTTCTGACAATTTTGCATGCCAGTCTTGGTGAAAACAATCAATCATGCATTGCTTTAATTCTTTTTCAAAAAAACTTGTTTATTTCTCACCCCACTATTTACCCACAATTCAGAGAAATCAAAATGATTTTTTTGTAATCTTTAATACAATATAGCCAGTTATTTAAATCTAAATGCCTTTTGGTGAGTTCTGGGACCTTATTTGCTGTCATCAAATAGGCCTGTTTTGGAAATATTCATAAAGACATATTTTGAAGTTTAGACCAGTATGCAACAGATCTTATAGTGTTATCGCTATACGTCCTTTTTCCCTATAAATAATTGTATTAGGAATTTTCGGGTAAACATTTAATTAGCGTTTGCAAGCAAATAAATGCACTGGTGCTATACAGTAAAAAAAAATTGTAAAACCTCAGAGCTCAGAAGCATAATTACAACAACATAGATTTGACCTGTGCATCAATTAACTTTTTAAAAAAGAAATCACAAATATATCCTTGTTGCCCAAGGCCCACATTGTTTTCAAAATCTCAAAAACTTTGTTTTGCATGCCTGGCATTTTCTTCTAGTGCTGTGTCAAAATGTACTTTAGTTGTAAGAGTTAAACTAAGATACTTGTACTGTTGACAACTTTAATATTCTGACCTCTAAAATGGCCTTTTCCAATTTGGATAAATTTCCACCTTTCCTGAACACTATAATATTCGTTTTATCAAGATTCACAGTTAATACCAAAGTGTCAGATGCTCTTTGTAAGTTATTTAGTTGGTTTTGAAGTCCACTGAGGCTATGAGAAAACAAAAAACCATCATCTGCAAACAACAAGAGAAAAATTTCCTGTAAGCCCAACCATGTTTTCCCTTTCTGAAACTTTTTCTGCTACTTCAGTGATAAATAATGAAAAAAAATCAAAGGAAACATCAAACAGCCCTGTTCCAAGCCCAACACACATTAAAAAAATCAGACACTTCAGAACCCCAGCGAACACACCTTTGCACACAACCATACATACTTTTCAACATACGAATCATTTTTCATGAAACGTTGATCTTTAAGTTACTTTCCAAAACATATCACGATTAACTGTATCAAAAGCCTTTCGGTAATCGATGAAAGCAACATACAGTTTTTCTTCTGTTCTGACCATGCAAAAATGACCTGACCATTGAAAAAAGAGTAAATAATGTAGTCTACAGTAGAGTAGTTCCTGCGAAATCCAGCTTGTTCTTCACTAATTTTCCCTTCCCTTTCTGCCCATTTATGCAGTCTCTGGTTAAGAATAAAAGTAAAAAACTTTACTAACAAAACTGAGTAAGGAGATGCTTCTATGATTTTCAGGGTTGTTAGCATCACCTTTTTTTTCAATAAGGGACATTGACTGACCCTGTCCAAGGTATTGGATAGAAACCAATTGTATACATGTGGTTAAACATTTTTGTCAAAAATGCAAGATGAATGGTTTTGCTGTTCTTAGAAATTGACTGGAAATATCATCTAATCCAGAAGCTTTATTTACTTTGTCTTCACAGAGCCTTGCAAATTTCCCCTTCAGATATTTTGCCATCTAGATCAGAAACATAAATCTCTTCCTCCTCAAAATCTCCATCTCTATTATCATGCTCAATGTGATCCACAGCAAGAATGCTTTCAAGAAGTGTTTTCCATCTTTCAATCGAAATAGGGGGTTAACTAAGCTTCCTTCTCCTAATTTTGCGTATGTTGACCAAAATGTGCTACTAACCCCTTCATATTGAATCAGAGTATAACAGATTTGGGGTAACTCTTTTACCTTTCCTGTATACTATTTGGATATTCAGACCTTTATTCTCCATACATCTTTTAGTCATCGGCAAGTTCCATACGAGTGAACTTGTTCAGTGCTCTGCCAGCTGCCTGCTTTCTCTGCAGGCACTCCCAGTCAAACCAGTGGTTTGCTTTCCTTACACATGTTCCCATATTTACCCTGTGTTGAATACACTGCCCTGCCTTCTGCAGTAAGGTTGCAAATTTGTCAACAGTAGCTTCTATGTTAAGGCCAATATTGTTAGCGGCATCTGCCAGAATATTTGTGGCTTCTTCTGATGCTTAACATTTTAGAAACAACTCTGATTTTCCAGCATTCCATTTACCTTTCTGGTAAGACTTATTTTTTGCTTCCTCATCCAACTGCTTATGATGTACACAATTTAAGTACTATATAAGAGGCAAATGGTTCGATTCCGTACGATTAATAATACAGAAATCTTTCACACAAAACAACAGATCAACAGAACATAAAAATAATCAATCACACTGTTTCCCCATTCAGAAAGGAGAGTAAAGTGATTGTCTTTGTCCCCATCACACAAACTATTTAAAGGGGTTAACTGAAAAGTAGAACACAGATCAAGCAATGAATTTCCAAAACCATTTGTAACACTGTCTTTCAGACATCTAGCAAACAAACCAATATCACTGTATACAAACTTCACATCTGAACTTTCTTCTTTCAGAATCCACTCTCCAATTCTGGCATTCATGTCACCTGCAATGACACCAGTTCATGTCTTGTAAGAAGAAACCTTTTTGCATTTTAAGGTTATTATCAAAAGTTTGACATCTTTAGTACACACTGTTAAAATGATGATTGTACATTCCTACAAACAAAATACCTGTGTTAACACCAAAAAGCGTTTTGCTTAGTTTGACACAATTTTTTCCAGACCTGTTTCAATAACCTTAGCAAACTTACATAACAATTTCTTCATCAACAACACAGCCCCCCTGATCTGCAACCAGACAGTTTTACTGCTGCGTTATGAACAACCATAAAGTCACTGAAATGTAGATCAAAATCAAAATCGGGAACAGTAAATGTTTCAACAAGGGAAACTATATCAAAAGAGATAACATTGCTCACAAAGTCTGTATCTGATAACTTTGTAATAAAGCATAGCTTTATACTTTCTTATGTCTCCCAGGGGTCACAGATTCGTTGTTCCCCAGGCTAATATTGTTCATTTTGATCGTAAGTACAGGTGTACAAACAGGCTTACTGTCACTCTTTCAGTCAGGATTTAACTGTCAACCACTATGCTAGAAGCTGTTATGTCCCCATTCGAAATGTACATAATCTAAAAATAGGTGGAAAATGTGCAACTGCAGAGAAAACCCCTCCACCCCACCCCCTCTCCAGTAAAGTTGTGTGTGTCTTCAAATGATACTTAAGTGCTAAAGAAAGAGCTAATGGCTCAAGTGTAAGACAGGCTTAATGAATGTTGCAGATGCCGGCACTTATGACAATTTATCCAGGTGTTACAAACAGCCTGCAGGACAGGCTTAGTGTCTCAGACGTCCTTCATCCTTCTTCCTTCCTTCCTTTGTTCCTTTATTCCTTCTTTCCTCCCTTCCTTCCTTCCCTCCCCCCTTCCTCCCATTCTTCCTTCATTTCTTCCTTCTTTCCTTCATTTTTTCCTTCCTTCCTTCCTTCATTCATTCATTTATTTATTCTTTCTAAGGAAGCCTTTGGGTGAGACTATAAACCAATGTCCGGTGTGTGAACGCTCACAGAACATCTTGAGCACATGTTAAAATCTGCTCTGCCTTTTGGAGGAGTAGACTATTGTGTGCCAGTGGAAAGTGATGACAAAATTAACAAAACTGCATGCAAACAGGGAGCGGATTTTTAAAAGCACATGAGCACGTTTTTTTGTTTTCATTATTTTCAAAAGGAAAGAATTAATAGATAAACAAAGATATCAGAGTGTATCAACATATACCTAGATGTTATACAGATCATTGTAGGAGAGGCTAACCTTTTCAATGAATTATTATCATACAAACGTGGTAATCTGGAAGCTTTGATTTCAGTAATGATAATGAAAATAATGATAATGATAATAATGACAGTAATAACAATGATAATGATGATGATGATGATGATGAGAGAAAATAATTGCTACAGTTGATATCAGTTATACCATGTCAACAACAAAAATTCAAATAGCAACATTACAGAAAATCTTGAAGGTAGTTACTCAAATCCATAAACAGTCTTCAAGTCACTGATGGCTCAGAGTAGAAATCAAGCAAGTACAAGATTAGGTTTTGTTATCCCTGCTTTCAAAATTCAAAAGTCCTATCACCTTGATTTTTTTCTATTTTTACAGAAGAAATATAAGCAAATTCTTATAGCGTTTGTTTTTGTGGTACTCAAAGGTTGATGATATTATTATATGTGTTGAATCCAAATATGTTTTATATGGCTTACAAGACTGGAACTCAAAGATCAGGAAAGATCTATTGTTTAACCATAATATATTCAAAACATTTCCTTATGTTTAGAGGTATTGGGATAGTGTTTTGCTGGATTCTGTCTTATGGTAGGGTTGTTGTTTTTTCTTAATGAAACAACAAACTGACAAAACAAGGTGCAAAGAGAAAAACAGCAAAAAGTAAGTCAAGTCCTGGAGATTTTTAAAAATAAATTTAATTCACTGTAAGTGAATTACACGAATAAACTTACTATGAAAAAATACAAAAATGGGATCGTGCCCATGACGCATTTTGGATATAATTAACCTTTGTCTGAATTCTTGGAAAGTAAGGGACTCCCAAAATGAGGTATGTGCTTGTTTTTGTTCATTATCTGGTGAACATATTCTTTTTGATCGCCCTATCTTAAACTCATTATACAAAGAATCTGGAATCATAGATCTGAAAAAGGAGTCTGTGAATATACTCACTTGTAGATCAGATATTGCTTTCTTGCTAAAGTTATTTCTCAGTCTGCAATTAATGTTATGTTGTAGGTTTTCTTTTGCATTTAGGTTTATTTTTTAATTTGGGGTTTGATTTAGCTACTTTCATTTCTTGTGTAATTCTGGTATCAGCTCGTGGGAACACACTTTAAATGAAACACAAACAATATAACAAATGACAAAATCTTTATTATGACAGTTGTGATAGGTGTGCATTTAAGTGTGTTGCCAGTTTTTAAATTCCATGATAAACTGATTTAGACATAAAAAGTAGATAGTAAGTCAGATAGCATAGTAATACTCTACTTACACTCTTTGATGTCAGCTGTCTTGCACCCTTTTTCTTTGATTATTTTTATCTCTCTCTTTGTCAAAACCTGAAGTTCTCCAGGATAGTCCAGACCAAAGCTGCAATGACCAAACTGAAAGTCTGATGGAATTACAAGAACATCACCACCAGCTTCAAGATTTGACCGATGTGTTCCCTGATCATGTCCATATTTTTGTACTCATGTGAAACGTGGACATTTACATCAGACATCAAAAGAAGGATACAGGCAATTGAGATGAGAGGCTTTTGCAAACTCCTTGGTATCTCACATAGAGATCACATCACTAATAAGGAAGTGAAAATCAGAATGAAAAACACCATGTACCCTAGGAAGAGCTCCTGACTTCAGTGAAAAAACGCAAACATAAGTGGTATGAGCACGTCACACGATCACCTGGACTGGCCGAGACTGTCCTAAAGGGAAAAGTACAAGAAGGAAGAGGGAGAGGCAGACAGAGAAAACGATGCACCAATATTATCAAACTCTTTTGACAGTACAACACAACTTTCCTCCAAAGACCCTCTCCTATGAATATTCAACCCTAAAGTCTTCGATACAAACTTACCACAAGCACAGAAGTGTATTGAGAAACCCAATCTGAGGTCACCATGAGAGGAGAGCAACAGGGGCCACCGAATCAGAGACAATTTTGTTTTATTCCATGATGATCAATAATGATAAGGGTGTTGTAGTTCTGCTGCAATGAAAGTGCATAATAATTACACGCTTTGAGATCACTTAACAGATCTGTACTCTGGGTTCCTATCATAATACATTCCGGCATCGACTGAATCCAAACAATACATACACGTGCAGAGTTACACAGGGAGTTTAAGCAACACTCCCAAACACATCCGTTTCGTGGATGAATCTTGGCTGTGTGGTTCCAGTCTAACCAATGATCCCATAGCAAACTTACTCTGGGTAGGAGCCCACCAGAGTCTGAAAAATCCCTATGGCTCTTATGGGATTCGAGCCCATGACTTCCCAGTCTGTAACCTGATGTGCTACCCACTGCACCAAGGTGGCTGGTATAATGACAAAGTATGCTCAAGGTCTGCTAACTAGCAAACATGGTGTAGGTTACTTCAACAATAAGTATAGGAAAGAATACCTGGTAATTATCGATGACACCAAAACCATCAGATTACTTTACAGTCAAAAACAGTATCCTTTTACATTGGTTGTGAAAAATGTTTAAAGACTACTGGCTGTTGTTGTTGTTGTTGTTGTTGTTGTTGTTGTTGTTGTTGTTGTTGTTGTTGTTGTTGTTTGTTGTTGTTATTAGACTGGCTGTTGATAAACAATGTATACCAAATAAAAAACAGTCTCACTCACTAAATACAATACAGGAAAGGGGCATCTGTTGGTTATCATGACGTCAAACTCATCAGGTTACGTTACTGTAAGAAATAATATCAGTTCTTTTGAGTCACATTTTTGGAAAAGGCAATCCCCATCCCACTTGGAGCTACAGCGTTTGTCAGGTACAAGGAGACAGCTTCCCATATGGTGGACGTCAAAATAACCTTGGTCTCTTGTGGCTGCACAGATTTAACGACATCATGTTTGATTTTCTTCAGATCTATCAGGGAAGAGAAATATTCATCAGGGTCAGGAGTAGTTCTTGCATCATGACAGACTGCTTTAAATTGTTCTTTTCCTTTTCCCAAGCTGGCTTGTACCTGAAAAGTTACCCAATGGTCTATGGAACTGCTCTGCAAGCTACTATCCCAGCATCCATACCCACCTGACCTGTAACCACCTATCAGATGTGAAGATGGACGGGATGAAACAGAACACTGTTCCTTCAGCAGCCCTGAATGCCAGGGACTGGTGGCGCTCTGCAACCGTTGTTATCAGTTTGTCATGTTTTCTCGTGTTCCTAGAGATCTGTTGGAAGGTAGCAACAAGCATTGCCATTCATTGGGTGCCAAATTGAGTTTTCCAGAATGTGCATGTGATTCTGTTTACGCAGGACTAGCAAAAACAAAGCTGCACCCAAAAAGATTCAGACAACTTTTAACAGGATTTTACAGTAATGATATGTCATTGCTTCCTATGTATAGGCAGTTTTGCTGAATGAGAAAACTGTCATTTACCACTCTTTTGCTCAAGATAAGACAGGTTACCTCCCTCACCATGAGGGGAAAAAGCTATGCTATAGTATGGTAGACCAGGTATTGGGGTCTGATTTCTGTGCAGACTTTGGGGCATTGGACATAGATGGAGTTTGTTGTGAGTTGAAAGTAAACACGACTGAGGAAGGCTTTCCTCATTCACAGACACCCTCTTCCCTAGTAGACACTTTCCTCTACTTCAGGACAACATTCCATGACAGTGTGTGCTGGTGGCCATGTTACATGGACGTTTTTCCTGCTAGGCTCTAACCAGTATCAAGTCTGTTCTCTGGAACAAACTTCATTTGAGAAAAATCTTGATTCGGCAAGTGAGCATTCCATAACGTTTCCCACATTCCAATGCAGCAATGGAATCACATTGTCCTATACATTGGTTTGCAACTTTGTCCCTGACTGTCAGGACAAAAGTGATGAATCTGTCTGCAAGTATCCTGCATGTCTGGGATCCTTTGCCTGTGATAATGGCCAGTGTCTTCCCATTGACAATGTCTGTGATCAGACACCCCATTGTTATGATGAAACTGATGAACTGAACTGCCAACTGTTTCAAGGGATCCGGTTTCACCCTGTGTTTGTCCGGTTTCCTGCCTTGATCAAGTTTGATTCAGTCAGACAGTTCACCTCAGCTCCTCTTCATCCCAATGACACCTGTCCTGACAGCCATTACCGTTGTCCTGGTGACTTCAATGACTGTCTGCCTGTCTTCACACGGTGCAATGGGATGTATGACTGCCTGGACCACCAGGATGAAGAAGGATGTGAGGACCTGAGGTGTCCAGGGTTTTTCAGGTGCAGAGTGTCCACTACGTGTTTTCATGATGACCAGCTGTGTGATGGCTGGTCTCACTGCCCACTAGGTGATGATGAACTAGTCTGTTACCTGACCTGTCCTGTAGGCTGTGTCTGTCAAGGTCACACCTTTCTGTGTGCCCAGCCTTTCTCTGCTACACACTTCCCTCAGCTCCGTTACCTGGATGCCACAGGGTCAGGTATGACACTGTCTGACGTCCATAATCATGATCACCTTTTTTGTCTGATTTTAGCAAGATGTTCCTTAAGTCTCTTGCCTCGTCTAACAATGTGCAATTTGAGGATTCTGGACCTGAGTGACAATCAACTTCAGCACTTCAATGTGACTTCCATAAGTGGTTTAGGCTCTCTGCATTCACTGACTCTGGCCAAGAATCCTCTGAGTTCAATCCTTGGTGGTGATTTAGCTGAATTTAAGCAAAGCACACTCCAGGTGATAAATCTGTCACGTACGTCAGTCATGGTGTTTGACGCTATGGTTTTCTCTCCTTTTACCCACTACAGACGTTGAACTTAACTTTTACTGCTATTCACACAATTAGCCCTGGTGGTTTCCAGTCCATGCAGCACTTAGCAGAACTATACTTACAAGGGAGTCCTGTACAAAGGTTTCCTCCTGATTTGTTTAAAGGTCTACGTCACCTTCACACCATAGTGACAGACAATTACAAACTTTGCTGTGAAGAAGTGCTCTCCTATGATATTGACTCTGAATCTTGCCACGCCCAAAAAATGACATTTCGTCCTGCAAGGATTTGCTGCTGTCATGGACATACCGTGGATTTTTATGGCTGATAGGATTTCTATCAGTAACAGGCAATGTCTTCTGTTTCTGTGCACGTTTCTTTGCTAAGGGTAGCTCTGTGAGTGGCTTTAGTGTCTTTGTCACCAATCTGACCATGGCTGATTTCCTGATGGGTGTGTATTGCATCATCATCGGCATCACTGATGAACAGTACCGTGGCGCATACCTCCATCATGATGACGCGTGGAAAAGCAGCATTGCATGTAAGCTGGCTGGTATTCTGTCTCTGTTGTCCAGTGAGGTGTCAGGTCTGATCATCTGGATCATCACACTGGACCGTTTTGTGGTTCTCCACTTTCCCTTCAGCACGTTACGGTTTAACAGAGTGACAGCTGCAGTGGCTTGCGTGTTCATTTGGCTCTTTGGCTTGCTTCTGGCCTTAGTTCCTTTATTTCCTGGGGCATCACACTGGCATTTCTATGGTCAGACAGGTATCTGCATTCCGCTGCCAGTAACAACACAGGATTTCAAAGGAAGATGGTACTCGTTTTCCATCATGGTTGCATTTAATTTAGTTTTGTTCCTGTGCATTTCCACAGGACAGGCGCTCATCTACTGGTCCATACAACACAACACCCTGAAAACCAACACAACCACAGTGTCACGGGACATGACCATTGCTCGTCGGCTGATCACTATTGCAGTCACAGACTTCATGTGCTGGTTCCCCATTGGACTGTGTGGACTGCTGGCACTGGCTGGGACAGTTATCCCTGGAGAAATAAACGTAGCTCTGGCTATTTTTGTCCTCCCTTTCAATTCTGCAGTAAACCCTTTCATGTACACGTTCAATACGCTGGCTGAGAAGCGTAGGAAGGCCAACGAAGCCAAGCTGTTTGCCTGGCTGGAAGCCCATGCTGATGGCATTACTATCTAGTGGGATGCACGAGGCTTTGGACTGCTCAAGATCCAAAACATCCTTCTCTTTACAGTTCCTAGCCGTAAGTGTCTGAAACAAAAGTAACCGAGGAAGTTTTTGTTTTTCTACTATTGGAGCTGTTGTATTTCTTTTCTCGCAGGGGACCTTTTTGTTTGGTTTTATTAACGCTTTTTGTTTGTTTTTATGGGAGCATTTTGTTTTTTTTATGAGAACTTTTTGTTTGTTTTTATTAATTCAAAGTAAAGTCAAAGTCAAAATGACTTTAATCATCCCTGAAGGGCAATTACAATACTCCCAGGCATATTGATACGAGTCATAATCAAAGGCACAAAATAGCTACACTTCATATTTGTTTTGACATTATATGACAGCTTGAAATAAAAATGTCACGAAAACTCACACTCACGCACACACACACATGCAAACGCACATATATACACACACCAACGTTTGGAAACAATGTTATTAAAACCGATGACTACAAAAGACATATGATCACTATTATTTACGCATTGTACGCACGCATTCGCACACACATGTATACATGCATGTGCGCGCACTCGCCCAAACACACACACGCGAGGCGCGCCCTCTCACCCCCCCCCCCCCCACCACACACACCATCCACACCCACCCGCGGAAGCACACACACACACACACACACACACACACACACACACACACACACACACACACACACACACACACACAACATAAAAATATATATATATATATATATATATATATATATATATATATATATATATATATATAATATATATATATAATATCAACATATATATATATATATATATTTATATATATATATATTATATATATTATATATATTACATACAGAGAGAGAGAGAATCAAATCAAATCAAATCAAATTATTTTATTTTAAGGGTCATGAATAAGCACTCAGTGCTTCTTTACATCCAGTCCCCTCCCTGATCAGGAATGACATCAATTAAGAAACTAACAACAATGATAAACCAAACCACAAGGCCAAAACAACAAGACTTAATAAACAGAAGACAAGATGTAAGGAAGAAGATATAATAGAATAAACAAGGCGCAATACACTGAACTAAATTAATAAAACAATAAAATGATCATTATATAGAAAACGAGAGGAGAGAGAGAGAGAGAGAGAGAGAGAGAGAGAGAGAGAGAGAGAGGAGAGAGAGAGAGAGAGAGAGGAGAGGAGAGAGAGAGAGAGAGAGAGAGAGTTTGTTAGGCTTAATTAACCCAAGACACACTGCACAACTGTAGCAAGAAATCAATGAGATTTTGAGCGGAAAAACAAAAAAAATCACAATGAGATTTTGTGTTTTCTGTATCCTTAGGTGCAATTTATCTTCGGATGCTTTGAATTGCTTCCCCTAGCACAGAACACTGTTGCCTTCTTTGCCCTCACTAAAGGAGCACACCACCGTTAGATTCTGGCAGTTTTCCTTCTATTTTCATATAACATTGCTCTTGCCCTCTTTAGGGTCAAATAAGGTAAAGCAGCGAGGGAGTGGAGATGGGCGCCGGCCTCAATACACTGGCTCCTAGAGACGCGGAGTTCTCCGATGCCTCACTCCCCTACGCCCACATAGACTATTGGACACCTTTACCTACCACTCTTGCATTCAAACTGCGCGTAGTAAGGCATCCAGTAGATAAAAACCACTTTTTGTGAAAGACTATTCCCTGACTCAAAACTCAGGACAATACAACAAAACTGGTAAGTTTGAACTTTTTTCCCCTGAAGATACAGTACCCCCTTTGTCCCTTGTTGTTGTGGTCTGCTAGATGCCCTCACACAATATGCATGCCAGGGTCAACGCTGTAGGAAACAAGCAATATTACTTGATGATCATTTCCCACTTCCTCATCACTACCTTGTGTTATTCTATGGCCTCAACCCCCAAAACAAGTACAGGGTGCATTTTTTCATGCTTTTAAAAATCTGTGAAAAAGCAACAAACATTTTTTTCTGACTGGCACACTATACAAGATACTACATGACCCTACAAGCTTACCTCAGAGTGTAACCAAAATTTATAAAAAACCCTGCCCCTTCAGGAGAGTAATGCTTTGCACATAATATTATCGTTTACACCACAAGAGATGTCTGACCCTTAATATCATGTAGCTATTTTTTTGTTTCGATTTCATAAACCATTTTAAAAGAATTCCAATGAAAAAAAAGTATGCCTTTGCATCAATACCCACTTTCTTTCCCCTCACTAACTGAAAAATTAGAATATATCACAAAAACGAAGTCCCCCCCCCCCCCCCTAGACACACACCAATCATCCAAAAAACTAATGTTGAAAGATGGTTAGATACAGACTTTCAACACAAAAAAATTGGGGGGTGGGGGGGTTGTTTTTTTTTTGTTTAGGGGTTTTGTTGTTGTTTTCTTTGGGGGAGGGGGGGGGGTTCCTGTTTCGTCTTCTTAGACATTCATGTCCTGCTGTTCAGTCTTCAATGCCACGCACTCATTTCAATCTCCCTGCCACAGCCATACTCATAGTTCCTTCCACGCTACTCAGTCCTCATGGGTCGGAATTCCACAGGGATCCCAGCAATACTAGACCGCTGTGGGGTCACCATCCATAGGGGCCCTGCACTCCTGCTGGGTCACTTTGGCGGTATTCAGTGGTGCCTGTTCTGAGTTAATATACGCAGGACACCACCTACTATACTAAACAACTTACTAACAGCAGTATCAGCTCAGTCGTGGAGTGTGACTGAGTGAGTTACCCACCAAAGGTGGCGACAACCACAACGTCCCTCCAACGACCATTTTCTGTGAACCTCCAAACCTAAAGGCCTTAACACAAACTCACCACAGGCCCAGAAGTGTATAGGGAAACTAAATCTGAGGTCACCATGAGACCAGAACAATGGGGGCCACTGAATCAGTCAACCCTTTGTTTTTTTTTTATTGTATGATGATCAAAGACAATGGGGATGACGTTATAATACTGCTGTGGAAATGCATATGCTTTCAGACTACTTGACAGGGTTATACACTACACTTACTATCATAATATATCCAGGCGTCAACCGACCCAAATATGCAAAATTTGTACACAGAAGTCCATACGAAGCTTCCTGACTGGAGGTGTGTGTGTGGTGTGTGTGTGTGTGTGTGTGTGTGTGTTGTGTGTGGTGTTGTGTGTGTGTGTGTGGTGTGTGTGTGTGTGTTGTGGATTGAGGAGGAAGCAGTTCTTATTCCTTTTGAGCCTGACTAGTTCAGGACAACGACCGTTTTGAGGCAATTCAAAGAAATGTAAGATGCTGTACAACATGCAGTAGTGGTGATATTGGTGATACTGTACAACTTGCAGTAGTGGTTATATTGGTGATACTGTACAACATGCAGTAGTGGTGATATTGGTGATGCTGTATAACTTGCAGTAGTGTGAATGTGATACTGTACAACATGCAGTAGTGGTGATACTGTACAACATGCAGTAGTGGTGATACTGTACAACATGCAGTAGTGGTGATATGTGATACGTAACATGCAGTAGTGGTGATATTGGTGATACTGTACAACATGCAGTAGTGGTGATATTGTACAACATGCAGCAGTGGTGATACTGTACAACATGCAGTAGTGGTGATATTAGTGATACTGTACAACATGCAGTAGTGGTGATATTGTACAACATGCAGCAGTGGTGATACTATACAACATGCAGTAGTAGTGATACTGTACAACATGCAGTAGCGTTGATATTGGTGACGAATTTTATTACCTTTTTATTTGTTTAATTTTGACTGAAACTCGCAAAAAATGTTAACAATGAAAAAACGAACCACTTTGAAGCGCGAAAAACGTTTTTCTTTAAGCAATAAGAAGACTATGTTCTGTGTTGTGAAAATGGTATATACTATCAGAAATACATGTAAACCATGTTCAAAGAGATTTCAAATGTATAAACATAAAATATGTTCAATGCTATTGTGTTCAAATATGTAGTAAAATGATGCATGAATGTTATGATTTTATTCCTCGATATTATGTTCCAATATCTAGTTACATCGTGCATGTATATTGTTCATTATTTCATGACTATGTTTTCTTGATATTGTGTTCAAGTATCTTGTTACATGGTGCATATATATTGTTTTTTATTTTATGATTATGTGTCCATATATTATGTGTCCATATATTATGTTCAAATATCTAGTTACGTGGTGCAGGTATCTTGATCATTGATTATCTTGTTCCTTGATATTATGTTTAAATATCTAGTTTCAATGTGCATGTGTGTGTTTGTCAGTTGTGATTTTATTCTTTGATATAATGTGAAGTTCTCCATTTCCCTAAAGTGATGACAGGAAATAAAGAATTTATTTGAAATCTGAAAATTTGACACACCACATGTGTCAAAAATGCTTTTTCCCTAGTCCCGTAGACCATGGAGGCACCACTGAAGATTTTGTAACCAGCTTCTTCCACTCTAAATGGTCCTGTGCTTGCAGTAGCAAATGGTTCCACTCAAGGCCAATCCTCTCTCTGATGCTGTCTTCCCATCGTTTTCTCTGTCTGCCTCTCCGTCTCTCTTCTTGTACTGTTCCCTGTAGGACAGTCTTGGCCAGTCACATGAAACACGCGTGAACATACCAAAACCCAATTCCCTTTGCTCAGGAAAACAGGTCAGCAGTCATGGATTGAGATACAAAGGATCAGACCATATCACCATCAACAATCTGCAAGAGAGACAGACGTACAGACAGACAGACAGACAGACAGAAGGCACACACACACACACACACACAACACACACACACACACACACACACACACACACACACACACACACACACACACACACACCACTTTGTTAGGCTTAATTAACTCAAGACACACTGCACAACAGTTTTTGTATGCTTACTGAAAGAGAGGTGTCAGACCACACACACACACACGCACACACACACACACACACACACACACACACACACACACACACACACACACACACACACACACACACACACACACACACTTTGTTAGGCTTAATTAACTCAAGACACACTGCACAACAGTTTTTGTATGCTTACTTGAAAGAGAGGTGTCAGACCACACACACACACACGCACACACACACACACAACACACACACACACACACACACACACACACACACACACACACATACACACACATACACACACGCACAAGCACACGCGCGCACGCGCGCGCGCTTGCACGCACACACTGAACTGCTTTTATAGCAAAGTACTCTTTTTTGTATGGGTTTCTTTGTGCTCTGAATGTTGTCCATTGTTTATTATATAGATCCTGAAATGTTACATTCCCAGATCCCATACAGTAGCTATATTCCCAAAATAAGTGAAAACCAGAATTGAAACCACAACAGGGCCCTGTCAAGAAGTCCTGACTTCAGTGAAAAGACACACATGGAAGTGGTACCCGCACAGTCACACAAACTATCTGGACTGGCCAAGACTGTCCTACATGGAACAGTACAAAACAAAGATGAAGAGGCAGACAGAGAAAGCGATGAGAAGACAACATCAGAGAGTGGACTCGCCTTGAGTGGATCGACATACTACATATACAGGAAACTGAGAACCCGCAAGAAATGGAGAAAGCTAGGTGCAAAATCTTCAATGGTTCCTCAACAGTTGACCAGACTATGGAATAGGTGAAGAATGCTGAAGAAGACAAAATGTACTATGTTGCTTTCTGTGCCAGACGTGATTTGAGCTGTCTGACTAACCTCTGTTCTTTCTCCTGCAGTTGTCGATGTGCAATGATGCTCCAGATGGTGAGAAGTGGGTTGAGAGCAGAGTTCAAAGGTAACATAAAAACAACAAGGTAACCATGAATCTGGCTGAATACAGCACTCCACTGTGAAGCCATGACTGCAGCCAGTGCTACAGACAACCAGCAAACAGCATCAGTGACTGCCATCTTTCCTGTAAGATGAGCGGAAAGAAAGTAGTGTCTCTTTGTCTGCTCCAGCACTATTCTGTACTGTGGTAACCGGCTGTACACAACACACTGACCAGCCACAAGGACTAAGGACAACATGGAATTGACCACAACAGTCACCGTGAACCACCTGAACCCTTGACCATAAACGTGATGGTCAACTAAAGCCAGACGACACAGACCAGACTGACCATGGACCCCCCACTGTGACAGCCCAGGCAGAAATGGTACCAATGAGAACAGAGCTCCAACACACCAGATCATGGCACACACTGCTGTTCTTGAAGATGAGTTCACTGCCCATAAACACTTGGCAAAGCAGAAGAGGAAGACATGATCCAACACCATGAACCAGATGATCAGAACTGACACTTCACTGGAGAGAAGAAAGAGAAAGGCAGACATCTTACAGGTGATGCTTCTGGTCCATGCTTTTTCATGTTGAAGGTAGTGTCCTTCAAACAGGAGGTCTGCCACCACAGTCATGCTGACATGAACCCCCATACACAGACCAGCAAACTGTAAATGGACTATGGATCGTGCAATATTTTGTCCAAATTCATGTTTCCTTGTGAATGTTAACATAAAGCAGACCCCATTTCCTAACATAGCGAACATACAGAGCAGCCAAATAAAAGTCTTGTAGACATCATTTGGTATCAGTGTTGCACACGACAGAAGTGCAAACGAAGGCACTGTACATGTTACTGCCTCTCTCTGTATGGGAAGTAAATTCTGGCAACACATCCTATAATTGGATGAAAACATTTTCTTCAGGTAGATTGATTCTTTGAGTAGATTGTAAGGAAAGTTTATTACTGGGTTCCCTCGTATATCCAGTTCACTTAGCTTTGGAAGGGTTTTAAAACCCCATGTTCCAATAGTGTCAATTGCTGAAAAAGAAAAGTTCAAGTATTTCATGCTAGGTAAGTATATCAGTGGTCCATAATTGAGTATTCTAAAATAACTTTTGGACAAATCAGCTTTTGTCAAGGCATAATGGACCTGTTTCAGCTCATCACTCACAATGCGGCTGAGGGGGTTATTACCTAGATGTAGACTTTGCAGATTGGGCAACTCCAGAAAAACAGTCATATTTACAGATTCAATGTCATTATTGGCAATGTTTAAATATAACAAGTTTGGGAGTTTGAGGGATGTTAAATTAACAAGAGAACAAAAGGATAAACTGAGGTAGATAAGATATTTATTTGTTTCAAAATCTTCCAGTGACATTTTTGAGTCCATGCCATCCAGGTAGCGCAATAGAGGGAAGACTTCAGCCAGGAAAGGGTCACCACACAGGAAAGAGTGACCTTCACATAGACAACCTTCCGGGCAGGTCATCATGTCACACATCAGTTCATCATCCCGCTGTGGACACTGACCCCAGCCATCACACAGGTGATCTCCATGTAAACACACCCTGGAAGCTCGACACTGGTACAAGCCAGGACATGTCACACTGTCACAGTCCTGTTCATCTTCCCCATCAGTGCAGTCAGAAAATCCATTGCATCGAGTGTAGATAGGAAGACAGATGACTGGGTCAGAGGTGCAGAGATAATGACTGCTAGGACAGGGTTCATCGATTTTCATAGCATGGGGTGTAAAATGACCACTGCCATCAAGGTTGACATACAGTGTTGGCAATTTCTTTCCATCCCTGATTAGGTGACAATGTGAGCAATGGTCTTCCTGACCATTTTTCTCATCAGAGTCATCCAAACAGTCTGAATATTCGTTACATCGCTGGCCATGCAGAACATACTGGCCGTTAGAACACAGAAAACCAAGTTGATGAGGATGGTGACAGAATGATTCATCACTGTTATCCAGACAGTCTTGCCGGAAATTGCACACAAGTGTGTATTGAACTGAGTGTGCTTCATCACTACATCTGAACATGGCGTACTGAACACTGAGTTTCTCCAAAATGGTCACATTTTCCTTCTGGAGAAAACGATTCTGTGCGAAAGTCACATTTGAAAATTGGCAAAAGGCCAAATGTTTCACACTCATACACTGACTTTTGGGATCACACAGCAAAAAGGTGTGAATAGACTGGTAGTTTGCACACATAAACAAACGCTGTTGTGTACCTGTTAAGGCAGTGTGAAAGGAATGTAAATAAGTCAGCCTGATATGTGAAGAAGTCATGCTGAATGTCTGTTTCTGTATCTCACATAATGCATGATTTTCTACTGCTGTTTTCTTATCCCAAAAGGTAAAGATCATCAGTGGAATGAAAGACACTGAATGAACAGTACGTGATGGAGATATAGCATATCTAACCTCAGAGTGGGTCATGTAATAGATCACAGTGTTATCAGACCACATACGAAATCTACTGTACATGAAGGGTCTGTTTTCCCAACCAGTTATACCACCCAGAAGAACTTCAATTAAAATAAACTTTTTGAAAATAGTTAGAGAGTCTAATGATTCATTTTTGCTTTTTATAGAAGCCAGTTTTCCTCCTGTGGTCTGACATATATGAGAAAAGATCATGAAAGTTGCTGGCTTGTTTCGTTTGATGAGTTTGAAACATTTGTTGCGTGAAGCCACCAAGCCCTGACAGGCAGGACTGCTGAAGGCACAGTGCTCTGTCTCATCACGTCCGTCCTCACACTCTGTCTTTACATTGCAGTCCAGGTGAGGACCAAATGTTGAGTAATGTTGAACCGAGCAATTGAAAAGTCCACCAAGCAGTTTGTGGGGCTGTTCATTTGCAGGAATACCAGCAAAAGACAGGATGAGATGAGTATGCACATATTTTTTATACCTGAATGCAATCTGAAGGTGTGAACTGTTGATGACAGAAGCTGGCGACATACTGTTCAAACAGACACATGCAACACCTCTATCCGACTTATTTGATTTTCTGTACATCAGTCTCAACTGCCATTTATCAGAACAGTCATTGGATTGAAAGGACCCCTGAACACTGAGCATGATGACACTTCCAGGGGACACGCTTATGTCTTCTGTAAATGGTGTGTTTGGTCTAACAGATGGTATCACAATACATTCAGATATAGATGAAGCATACTTTATAACTGAACTATAGCGCTTCCTTGCTTCTATATGGACTTTCACCAAAGGATTGTTTGTGTGTCCCAGATACACACAGTTTCCATTTGAAACCAGGAACTTGTCAAATGCATAACGCAAGCATCTTATCTGAATTTCCACTCGTCCACTACACTCAGTTACACGTGTGTTCCAATCTCCAGAATCACACCACAAGGACTGCTGCTGAACCCTGACCTGTGCATACATACCAGGTGGTACCTGCACTCGCATCAAGCAAAAGCTGCTGAGATCATCACACATGCTGTACACCACCCCCTTTAGCTTTCTCTTTGATAACCTGTATCCATGGTGCCTACAGTTGTTTGACACATTCATGTTCAGGATTGGCACATCTGTGCTGTTTTGCTTCAAAAGATAGTCTATGCCTGGGCAAATGCCAGTTAGTTTTGGCTGTGTCCTTTCTCCATCCTTTATTACTGTGGAAAATAAGTAGAAAAACAAACCAGCTACACAATTCTTTAACTTTAAACATGGTCTCAGTTTAGGGTGGTGACTACTTTATTTGTGTCTCTTCTCCATGGTGTTTATTTGTCATGTGATCAGTCATATGCATTTACATACATATACTTACAGCAACCTTCAGCAAACTCACACAATCAATCCAATCAACAAGAGGTGACACAAAGCAAAAGATCCCTCTACACAGGGGTTTATTTATCATGAATATTTTATGATTAACTTTATACTTGGCTGTACATAATAACATATCACATTGAAGACCATACATTCCGTTTTAGTCCAGTTCACTTCCTATTTCATAAAGTTTTATAACGTGGCCATGAATAAACGTGTAATTCAAATTCTTATAAGGACCTCCTTTGTCCTTTTGAAGTGTGACCAAACACCCTGAAATTTCACAGGGGAATAACTTTCATATTTAAGGAAAAAAGTGTTCTTTCTGTAGGTGTTTTCCTCTGCTACTGCAGAAGGATCACTATATTTGTCACGTCTGGGTTGTAGATTACCCACCTAAGTCAACGTATTCATTCCAAAATGGCCTCTATCTCTGAGACAAGACAACACAACCATATTAGTTTTTAAAATTCATTTTGTACTCACCTTGCATGAGGGTCCATTCCTTGAGGGCCACCCTATCGTTTTATCAGTTACTTTTTCCTTCATAAAAATCTGCTATTTCCATCCATAGCTTTTACTTCCTTTCGACGCTTTCTTTTATTTTTTCCATTGATTTATTTTTTGTTGTTGTTTTTGGTTACATTCTTGTTTTGCTTATCATTTCTTTCCTTAGTTTCCTTCATGGGTTTAACTTGACAAATTTTAGTTTCAGAAAAAAAAAAACTCATCTAATTAAGCTCACTAGGTTGGAAGTCTCAATGGTGAGGTCCCAGACTTGCCTCCACCTTAGGCAAAAGTGTTAAAGTTTTACGTCTGAAGTCCACAGAATGATGTTCAGTGCACAAGGTATGATGATTAATACACAAGGAATGATGTTTAATTACACAAAATTATGTCTAATACACAAGGAATGATATTTAATACACAAGAAATGACGTTTAATACACAAGAAATGATGATTAATACATAAAGAATGATGATTAATACATAAAGAATGATGTTTAATACATAAGGAATTATGTTTAATACATAAGAAACTATGTTTAACACACAAGAAATGGGTGATGTTGAGCTGTCAAAGACGCAGTGCTTTTCATGTCTTTATTGAAGGATCTGATGATGCTGAGAAGTTTTGGTAGACATCCATTCTTGAGAAGGATCTTGAGGAGGCCATCCCTACTAACCAGATCGAAAGCCTTTGTGAGGTCTATGAAGGTAACGAATAGGGGCTGTCTTTGCTCCCTACATTTCTTCTGATGTTGTTTGAGGGAAAAGATCATGTCTATAGTGGATCTGTTGGCAGGAAAAACAAACTGCAATTTATGATAAACATGCTCTGCAAGTGCTTGAAGTCTTTTCTATACTACTCATGCAAAGACTTTCCCAATGAAGTTGAGGAGGAAATGCTACAGTCATTATTGCAATCATTTATGTCACATTTGTTTTGTATCGTGTAACGATGTTAGCATCCTTCATTGTGGTACTTTGCCTTCACTCTAAAAGAGGCAGATGATTTCATGCAACTTGGTGATGAGTGTCTCTTTGCAGCAGTTCAATACTTTGGCAGGAACACTGTCTTTCCCATGTGCCTTGTAAGAGGCAAGAGAGTTCAGGGCTTTGGTGAGTTCATCTCTGGTTGGTTCTGTAAACTCTTCCAGCTCTGGTAGGCACTCTATGGCATTCAAGGTATCTTCTGTGACTACATTTTCCCCTGCATACATGTTCAGTGAAATGTTCTACCCAGTCCTCCATCTATTGTTCTCTATTTTGAATCACCTCCCCAGTAGCTGATTTCAAAGGGGAAGTTTGTAGTTTTTCGTATAGGGCCCAATGCATGCTTAATGCCGTCACACATCGCCCTGATGTTGCCTGTGTCAGCTTCAATCTGAATCTGGGAATAGAGCTAAAACCAATAGTTGTTCGTGCATTGCCTTCCACACTGCTTGATTTTGCTGTGAGCAGCACAGAAAACCAGGAAGTTTTCCTCACTGGGATTGGTTTTGTATGCTGTTATGGTGTTTCCCTTGGCCTTGATGACTGGTGTTATTTCTTCTGAGTGGGCTTCAAACAATCAGCTGACTTGCTGGTCTTTTTGCTAAAGGTGGACATGATGGCATTGTAGGAAGCATGGGAAGCGCTCCCTGGGATCTGACCCTATGACAATTAAGTTTGCAGATTTATAGCTGGTAGACTGCTGCTTCTCATGTTGTGTCAATGCTGCAAAGCGAAACTGGAGTGACCTCTCCAGAATGCAAAGCCTCGGTAAGTTTGTATGGAGGGCAAGCTGCTACCCATGCAGCAGCCCCCCCCCCCCCCACTCCACGTCACTGGGATGATCAATTGGAAAGGCAGTCGCCAATTAACATAGTTTCAGTGCCATGGCAGGAGTTACCAGAATGTTGTCTACAGCCTACGACTGCCTTAGGGACTCCAACTCCCGATTTTTCCAGAGGGTTGACTCCCAAAGTCTTTCCTATAAAAAGGTATAGCTGCAAGGCAGCCGAGGTTTGAAATCAGAGTTTTTCTTCTCTTAAATGAGCTGTCTTCCCAGATTGATGAGCTCCATCTACCCACATGGCACAGGCTTACATGGTTACCAGTAGCAGAGGAGACATCTGAACCACACAAAACACACACACACACAACACACACACACACACACAACACACACACACACACACACACACACACACACACACACACACACATACACACACTATATATATATATATATATATATATATATATATATATATATATATATATATATATATATTATTATATTTTTGTGTGTGTGTGTGTGTGTGTGTGTGTGTGTGTGTGTGTGAAAAAATTCAGGCTAGTTGTTTATGAATACACATGACTAGAAAAGGTACTGTGTAAAAAAGAAAAAAGAAGCTTACAGCACCATACAAATCACACACAATATACTCTGTGCAAACAACACATTATGACATACTCCTGACATTACCTTGAAATATCTATATTCATTTGTGTTGCACAAAGAAAAAAAATCATCATTATCTTTATCATCATCATCACCATCATAATCCTCCCCCCTTCTCTCTCTCTCTCTCTTCTCTCTCTCTCTCTCTCTCTCTCTCTCTCTCTCTCTCTCTCTTCTCTCTCTCTCTCTCTCTCTCTCTCTCTCTCTCTTCTCTCTCTCTCTCTGTGATTATTATTCTCACTTTTTGTTATTGTTGTTTTCAGGTGTTGTTTGGCATAGTATTGCCTTGATTGTTCAGGGTTATTTAGCTTTGTTCTGCTTTATTTTATTTCATGTTTTATGTTTTTTCTTTTTTTTTCTTTAATCAAACCTCTCCTTTTCTCTATATCTGAACCACGCCATCTGCACACCAGTTTGCCACTTACGGTCTATTTGACTTGTTTTTCTAAGCAGACCTACAATTAATTTCACAGAGTTTATATCATTGTGTGTTATATTTAGAGTGATTTTGATTTTACCCCTTCTTAATTCATTTCATCCCTTGCCCCAACCAAGTGCTAACACTCCTCTTCTTATTAGCAATTTTTCAACTAATTTTTCATCATCTTCACCAATTTTTGCACACATTATTATTTCCTTACTAAACTACCTTTAATAGATGTATCTAAGGCATAATACCTGGCCCTCCAATGATCGCTTAGGAATTTGCCATCTAAACATAAACCATGCAGTTAACAAAATCGAAGACATATCAACACTCATTACAAATCAAGGCAAGCCATTTCACATACTAAGGCTTTCTGAGTCAAGGCTTTCAGAACATACAATGGACACTGACATAGCTATATAGACATTCCAGGTTATAAAATCCTGTGTAAAGATCCACAAAATCCAGAAGAACAGATTGAACAGATGACATCTACAAAACTGCATACACATGGGGGCTGGATGTAAAAAAAGCATATGATTGCTTATTCTATTATCCTTGATATGAAAGAATAAATGAATGAATAAATAAATAAAAATAATGATAAAAGCAACAGGTGTCTTATTCTATCTTAGTGAATCTGCAACGTTCAAACGTTTTCCAGTTCTAAAACACATGAAGTAGAATCTATCTGGATTGAAGTGTCCATGAAAGGTACACAGGATGCGCAGGTTTGAATGCAGACAACCAATTAAAAACTGGTCCCAACATTTTTGTGTGAATTTCTGTTGTGCCAAATCTATACCATTTGGCAAACAATTGAATTCCCACAATTAATTTTCCCAGCTGAACCTGAGCAGTTTCTGTGTTCTTGTCTTATGAGAACAGAATAGTAAACATCCTTTAAGTCTACTGATGGCATGAAATAATCGTTTGTAATAAGCTTGAGGGCATACTGTAAAGTATTTATTTTGAAATGATGGTAGATAATTTCTTTATTCAACTGTTTAAATTCAAGATCATTATTTGTGTGCCACCCTTCTTAGGATGAGTAAAGATAGGTGATAAATATTGGCCCTCCTGAAACACACACATGGAGATGACACTTGTTTAATCTGATATTTCAATCTCCTTATCAATGGCACCCATTTCTGTTTTGAATAAGCTTGGTTGAGGTGGGAAACTCTGTGTCAAACCATCAAGTTCACAGTAAATTTCTATTCTTGCCCCCTTGATTAACTGAAGAATCTCAGGGTCAGAAATAAAAAAATTCCACTGATCAAAAAAGAACTGTACTCTGCCAGCAGTAAATAGGCTTGCCTCTGTTTTTAATTCTTCAAGCAATTTAGGGAATGAATCATAAAACTGACTCACCTCATTCTCCATCTGTGACTGAGACTGACAATGAACTATGCTTGGAGTTGTTTTGCTATACATTCATGGCACCAAGTGCCTCTTGTTTCTTGTCCACTGGTTGTTTTTTCTCTTCCCTAAAACAGAGGACTGGCCAAAAAACTGTTTGGGGTGCCAATCATTGTAATGCCTGGCCCCAATTGGCTCAGAACACTTGCTCCCAAAAGATCCAACTCCTTGGCTTCTGTGAGATACGCAGACAAATTGCCCTCAAAGAGATTGTCAGTAACAGGATTGCTGTCACTACAAATTCCAGCAGCAATATTTGGTTTTAGGTATTATTTTATTGCCAACCACCTCTTGACAGACAGGTCTTAAGAGGCATGGCCTAACAGGACTATAGAGTCAGTCAACAAAGATACCACTGTTTCCAAAAGGTCTGGTTTACTTTACCCTGTGCCTTGTGAATTGCCTGCATAGCTTTTGCAATAGCAGTTGTAGCACACATAACAGTCTGTGTGTGCTGACGGGAGATTCCACTTCCCGGCATTGGCTGGCATCACTTTCCAAACCTCACCATTTACTGTTGGCACACAATTTTTCACAACTTGCTGAATGCGAGTGTTTTTCTGACAACATTTTTTTTTAACTTTCTTGTCTGACAGTTGCTTAGAGAAACACTTGTTTACCAATTTTGCAATCGAGCTGAAACCTGTTGTCCTTTGTCTTCATCAACACCAATTCATCATCTAATTCTTTGACTAGTTTGTCCTTGTCATCAAAACTCACAGAGACAATGTCATCATTGTCTGGCAGTGCCCCACCAACTAGCTGAAAACCTTGATGCAAATTTTCTTGAATGAAAGACAAATTGGATAAAATAAAGTGTCTTACCTTGTTTGGTGTTTGGAACAATGCACACACACCAAAAACAAGTAACCACCCATTAAATATATAGACGTGTAACAAATTAATACATCATTGACACTTCTGCTCCTCGAAAACACTACTCACCCTGGCAGCTAACATTACACCACTAAATTGCTTGGTGTGTGTTCCACTGCATCTCCATAATTTCTATGTACAGAAGTAGATGAGAAATAATCAATGGTAATGAGGATGGTAATGAGGATGATGTAATAATGCTGCTATGGGAGTGCATCTGCTTTTAGACTACTTGACAGGCATTACCTTACGTTAACTATCATAATATCTGCTGGCATCAACTGGGCCCAGGAGATACAGACACCTACAGTGTTGGTCAGGAAATTTGAGTAAAACTCTCAAATTTGCATCATTAAGAGGATGAAGCTTGACTGAGCCCACTCCACACTCACTCTGAGTAGGAGCCAGCAAGAGTCCAAAAATCCCTATGATTATGTGATTCGAACCCATGACCTTCCAGTCCAAAATCCAAAGCGCTAACCACTGTGCCATGGTGGCTGGTTCTATGGATAATTCCTGGTTTAATCCATTTAATTTTAATATTGGAGACCTTGTGAACATTCAAAAATGATTTTTCAATTTTTCATCCCACTTTATACAGCTTTTGGGGAAAATTTTATTACAAATATAAGTACCATAGAATGGTTCTGCTCCCTTTCATACTGGCATCATCCTCTTTTTTGAAAAAGGGGTATGCTTAAGCATTCATTATTATTGACTGCTATATTTGTTTTTGTATGTACTCAGCCAATACTATTTTATATCCATAAAAAGCTATATTTACATTATGTTGTTTTTTGAACTGTTTATACATCGTAAACTTTCCATTTTCTAGCATAAAATGTGCTATGCAATGTATGCTTTTATTGATCCATGTCTTTTTTGTAATATACTCATTTCCTACATGTATTCTATTATTGACGAAAGTCAGTTCTGCTTGCAGTACATGGGAGTTGCTCCAACCATTTCTGTAGGGAAAGTCCTTATATACCATAAAACTCTGTCCAAAGGGCATTTGCATTGGAAAACTCAGAAACTATTTCAGGACCATATTTTGTGAGGTTTTTCAGGTATTGGAAAGTTGAACTTTGCAATGGTCTTCCATTTACGACTTGTCTCGATTTTTCTTAGCCATTTAGATTTTAATAAATTAATTTGCAAATGTTCACAGTTTTAGCAACCAAGCCCCATCATTTTGAACACTCTGGCCTGATATTTTGCTTTTTTTACTTATTTTGTCTTGTTTATTATTCCATACAAATTTATGATAGCACTTTTCCAAATTTTCAAAAAACAATGTCTGGTAGATTTGGTAGTAGGATCCACAGATAAATTAGTTTTCAAAAAATAAGTGTTTTTAGTATTGGCACTCTGCCTATAGCCGTTAACTATCCTTTGACCTATATTTTGAATAGTTGTTTCACATCTTCTAGTTTTTCAGAATAGTCAATATGTGAACAGTTTGGAAATTATTTGTGAACCAAGTTCTTAACATTTTGAATTTTGGTGGATTCCATTCCATATTTGAATTTTTCCAAGTAGCGAATTTTAGAATTTGAATTGTGACTTCCACCACATAAGGAGTCACATTGCACCAGAGGTCAATTTCTAGTTGACAGGCTATTAATTCACAATGAAATGGCTACACAATACAAATGACAGATTGACAATCAAACAATTCTATCAAAAGTTACTACAACTTGAAATGATAGATGGCAAGAAATGACAAAACGAGAAATTGACAAACTTAGCATGTAATAGGTGGTCAGAATGAAGGCTTGGGTATTTTAAAAACACGTTTAAAGGCAAAAGGAAACAAAATTATGCTTGGTATTTCACTACAAGGTAGAATAATGGCTATAGTTTTATAGTACATCAAAATATCAAAACTGACAACTTGACCCCCACCTGCCTTTGAAGGCTCCTAGCGGAAAAGTTGGTCAGATGCTAAGCAACTCATTTCGTGGTGGAGCGTCACAATTGCTTCCTAACCAATATACTTATTTTTTCAGGATTCATTTGTAAACCACACTTAAAACCAAAGAAATCTATAGTCTTAATGCAAGATTTATATGACTTTTTTCTCCTTCTGAAAGGAATTCATTATCATATGCATACTAGAAAAGTGTGTATTTAATGATATTGATTGTTGTACCTTGTATATCTTGATTATCTAGAGTCATTATTGCTAATATTTCTACACATAGAATAAACACATGGAGATAGTAGATCGCCTTGCCTACAACCTTGTTTACACCAAACTGGTCTAATACTTGACTATTAACAATAACAAAATATTTAATATTTCTATAAAAATTTCTATCCATTTCCAGATGTCACATTGAAAACCAAATGCTTTTAGAATACTAAATTCCTACTGACTGAATCAAAAGCCTTTTCAAAAACAATATTCAATAAAAGCACTGGTTACTTGAGTTCTTCTCAATAGATATTGTATTGTAAATGTGCATTAAAATCATTCCAATACACCTGTTACTGATAAATCCCATCTCATTCTCATTGATCAGTTTAGGCAATGCCCTTTGTACACGATTTGGCTATGCATGTTGTTTCGATTTTGTATACAACATTTAGCAGGGATATTGATATCCAATTCTTTATAAACACATCTTAGTTTATGTACATCTAATAACACCGTGATTTTGAAAACAGGATAACTCTTCCTTTCTGAATCCAGCATTCAGCACACTAATAGCAAAAACACCTACTTTATCCCCAAAAGCACTTAAAGAACTCAGGGGTAAAACCATATGAACTTGGATTTTTATTGTTTTTCATATTTCCTAATGCTAAGCTTGCCTCTTTTAGTCTAAGTTCACCTTCGAAACTATTTGCTTCATCTTTATCTAGATGTGAAAATGTTTCACTAGTTGTTTTACTTCACAATCCTCAAAATTTGATTTCTTATGCAATTGTTCATAAAATGCAGTCAGGTCAGAGGTCTTTTCTGCTACTGGTAATCATATAAACCAGTGCTACCTGTGTCATGTGAGCAGATGGAGCTCATCAGTCTGGAAAGACAGTTCATCTGGGAAAAGGAAAATGCTGATTTCAAACGTCTGCTGCTTTGTGGCTATACCTACTCATAGGAAAGGCTTTGGAAGACGACCCTGAGGAAAAAATCAAAAGTCGGAGGCCCTAAGGCAGCTCAAGGCTGTATAGAGCAACGTTCTGGCAACTCTTGCAATGGCATTGGAACCATTCGTATCAACGATTACCTTTCCAATGGAACATACCAATGATGTGGAGAAGGGGTCCTGCTGCATGGGTAACAACTTATCATCCCTACTTACATACTCAGGCTTTAAACTCTGGAGATATGACTCCAGATTTGCTTTGCAGCATTGACTTAACACGAGAAGCAACAGTCTACCGGCTATAACTCTGCAAATGTGGCGCTCCACCACGAAATGAGTCGCTTAGCACATAACCCACTTTTCCGCTAGGAGCCATTAAAGGCAGGTAGGGTCAAGTTGGCAATTTTGAGATTTTGATTGATTATTAAAGTATAGCCATTATTCTACCTTATAGTGAAATATCAAATCATAATTTTGTTTGCTTTTGCCTTTAAACGTGTTTTAAAAATACCCAAGCCCTCATTCTGACCACCTATTAGGATGCTAAACTTGTCAATTTCTCATTTTGTCATTTCCTGCAGTCTAGTATTTTAACTTGCAATAACTTTTCCTAGAATTGTTTGATTTTCAATCTGTCATTTGTATTGTATAGCCATTTTATTGCAGTTTGATACCATGTCAATAACTCAAAATTGACCTGTGGTGCAATGCGTCTCATTATGTGGTGGAGCGTCACAAATGCAATTGGTGTAGAGTCAGATACCAGGGTCTGCTTCCATCTGTGGGACAGATCATTGCATATCACTGGGAAGCTCACCCACTCACTCACTCAGTCCCATGTCCTGAAGGACGTAGGGGGGACATGAGAGAAGATGCAACAGAGATTTTTTTTCCCATGCTTCACGATCCTGTGTGGCTAGTAGGAGGTGTTGCAGGGGTTGGGTGGTCCAATCTTTGATGTTGTCGACCCATGATTTCTTTTGGTGGCCTCTTCTTCTCTTGCCCTTGACTGTTCCTTGCAAGATGGTTTTTGCTAAGGTGTTGTGTCTTGTGGTGTGACCAAACCACATCAGCTTTCTCCTCCTTATGGTGGAGAGCAAAGGCTCTTGGGGTCCCACATGCTTTTTGATTTCTTCTTTCACATAGTTATTGGTCTTGTGTTCTTTGTATGATATTTTAAGGAGTCTTCTGTGGCACTTGTTCTCGAATGCTTGGATTCTCCTCTCTAACTCTGCTGTCAGAGTCCATGATTCACAGCCATATAGGAGGATAGATATCACAAGGGATTTGTAGAGGTGGTTTTTGATGCAGAAGCTGATGTTGTTGCTTCTGATGATCCTCTCAAGTCTGACTAGAGCAGATGTTGCTGTTGCAATGTGAGCTTTCACTTCATTGTTTGATGTGCCATCTTTTGTTAGGATGGAGCCTAAGTATTTGAATTGGCTCACCTCTTCCAATATTTTCGCTATTCATCTTTATTTCCATGATGTCATTACTTGTGCTGTTGACCATGATCTTTGATTTCTGTGTACTGACCTCCATGCCGTATGCGCTCGCTTGATCTATTAGACTGTCTGTGAGGATTTGCAGTTCTTGTTTGCTGCTGCCCATGAGGTCAATGTCATCTACAAATCTGAGGTTGCAAAGGGGTCCTCCACCAATGGAGATGGAAGTGTGGTGGTTTTGCAGTTTCTCTGTCATGATGTTTTCTAGGAAGAGGTTGAAGAGTACAGGTGAGAGAAGGCAGCCCTGGCATACCCCAACCGTGGTCTTAAAGAACTCTCCCAAGTAATTGTTCATGAAAACTGCGCTTCTTGCATTCTCGTACAGTGCCTTGATGATTTCAATTAGGCAGTTGTCAATGTTGAAGTGCCTGAGTACTTGCCAGAGGCCGTCATGCCATACTCTGTCAAATGCCTTTTTGAAGTCTATGACATTGTGATACAGGTCTTTTTGGTGTTGGAGATGCTTCTCTATCAGAATTCTCAGATTGAAAATTTGTTCCATTGTGCTGCGTTTTGGCCTAAAGCCCGCTTGTTCTTCTGCCAAGAGTTTTTGTGCTTGGTTTTTCAATCTGTTGAGGACTACCTGCAGCATGATCTTGCTAGGATGGCTTATGAGACTGATGGTTCTGTAGTTCTGGCATTGCTTGAGGTTTCCTTTCTTTTGCAGGGGTATTACAAGAGACTGTGTCCATTCTTTGGGCCATTCTTTGGTGTCGTGGATCTTCTGACAAAGTTCTGTGAATCGCCTTGCTGTTTCATTCCCTCCATTTTTTATGAGTTCAGCTGGGATGTTATTGATTCCAGGGGACTTCCCCCTCTTCAACTGTTTAATAGCTGAGTCTACTTCACACCTTAGTATTGGTGGGTCTTTATCTTGGTGTGGTGTTCAGGGGTTTGTCAGAAACTATGTTGGTATCTGGGCGTAGTGGGTAGTTATACAATCCCTCACAGTATTCTGTCCAGCCTTGGAGGATGGCATTGTTTTCCGTTAAAAGATTTCCTTCTTTATCTTCAATAACAGAGGCTTTAGGCTGCGTGGTTTTAGTTAGTGCTTTCAGAGTGTCGTAAGCTGTTTTGCTGTTTCCCTTGGTCATTCCAGCTTCGATGTTGTTGCATTGTTCTTCTATCCATGCTTCTTTGGCTTCTCTCATATTTTTCCTCACTTCTCTGTGGCTATCCATGTACTTGTTGTTGGCTTCTTGACTTGTGAACTTTTGTTTCTTAAGTTCTCTTCTTTTGTCGCAGAGGTGAAGAACTTCATTTGTCACCCAGGGTTGTTTCTTTGTTCTGCTTCTTCCTAATGTTTCTTCTGCTGCTGTCGTTAGCACTTCTTTGATGTTGTTGGCTAGTGTGTCCACATCATTGTCGATGGCTGTGAGTGCGGCGAACTTTCCTCCAATGTTGGCTTGGAAGATCTCAACCACTGGGCAGCTACCATATGCCTTAAGCTGGGAAGCCCCCAGCCAGTAAGGTGCTGCCCCACAATAGTCTGTTAGCCTCACTGGGCGCGTGGGATTTAGAGTGAAAACCAACAGGCAGATCGACAACTGTGCACCATGCAACACAAAATTGAAAACTCCCTACTGAAATTGGGCACATGGAATGTAAGGACAATGACACCAGGCTTCTCTGACAACCCACAGGAAGTAAATGATGCTTGCAAGACAGCTATCATCGACAAAGAACTGAGCAGGCTGCAGAAGGACATCATTGCCTTTCAAGAAACCAGGCACCCAGAAACAGGATCTGTGAGGGAGAGAATCTTCACCGTTTTGGAAAGGCAAACCATCAGATGAGGTCAGAGAACACAGCATGGAATTTGCAGCTAGAAATAGCTTGCTGGGATCTATAACCTCACCAGTAGAAGGAGCATAGTGTATCCTGACTCTCCGATTCCAAACATGGTCTAATCAGTCTAATCAGTGCCTATGCTTCAACTTTGACATCCACAGCAGAGGCAAAAAACCAAGTTTTATGATGAACTCAGTGCTGTTATAAAGAGAATTCCTCACAAAGTGTTACTGTTCATCTCCAGTGATTTCAATGCCAGAGTAGGTATCAACCACAACTCCTGGCCCACCTGCTTTGGTTACTTTGGCACGGGAAAAATGAATGAGAATGGCCAGCAACTACTAGATCTTTTTTGTCAACATGAGTTGTGTGTAGACAACACCTTTTTCAACACAAAGCCTCAGAATCGAGTCTCCTAGAGACACCTGCGATCCAAACACTGGCATCAGCTCTACCTGATCCTCACCAGTCGTGTCAACCTTTCCAGCATCAAGATCACTCACAGCTACCAGAGCACAGATCTGAAAACACTGATAATTTTTTGGTGTGTAGCAATGTGAAGCTCCGTACCAAGAGACTGTACAACACAAGAAAGGAGGGCAGACCTCGCATTGACACCAGCAAAAGACATGACCAAGTAAAAGTAGAGCAGTATGCACGTGTATTAGAAGATACTCTACCTGGCCCACCAATCAAAAATGCCCAAAAACGATGGGAACATTTCACAGATGCTGTAACCGCCGATTTAGCTGAGAACGTACAGCAAGTCATGACTTGCTTCAGCAATGCCTACCGAGACTTTGGGCTTACTGTTAGCCTGAAGAAAACACAAATCACGGGACAGTGTGTTGACTCACTCCCAACCAAAAACATCAATGACCATGAACTTGATGTTGTCCATGAATGACTGTGCACCTGAGCTCAACTATCTCAGACACCCTCTCATTTGATGCAGAGCTCAACAAGCATAATTATCAGTGAAGCAGCTGCCACATTGACCAGACTGACAAAGAAAGCATGGAACAACAGCAAGCTGACTGAGCACACAAAGATCCAGGTGTAAAGAACGTGTGTCCTAAGCACCCTCCTGCATAGCAGTAAGTCCTGGACTTTGCGTGTTTGACAAGAGCGTTCAATGCTTTTCACAAGCGTTGCCTCCAACCCACCCTGAACATCACCTGGCAACATAAGATCCCAAACAACACTGTCCTGGAAAGAGCTGGATGCACCAGCATGTACACCCTGCTGAAACAGAGACGAATGCGCTGGCTCAGCCATGCCATGCGAATAGACAACTGACTGATCCCTAAAGCCCTCCTCTATGGAGAACTTGTGCAAGGAAAACATCCCAAAGGCAGAATACAGCTGCGATTCAAAAACGTGTGCAAGAGACTCTTTAAAAGACCTGAACATCGACCAGAACAACTGGGAAGCAACAGCCCTTGAATGGTCAGCCTGGAGACAGACTGTGCAGAAAGGTCTCGCCAAGTTCAAAGAGACACTTGTTCAGCAGCACGAGGCAAAGAGAATGAAAAGAAAGGCTGCAGACGAGGCAGATAGACCAGCGTCAGACTTCATCTGTGTCCTCTGCCATAGGACTGTCATTCCCGTGTGGGACCGGCCAGCCACAACCTATGCTATACCAGAATTAACATCTAAAGCGTAACTCCATAGTTTTACGTTACTGAAGGCTGCCAAGTGCTTACAAAAGTTCTTAACAGTCTAAAAACTTTTTCAGGTTTGTTTTAACAGATTACCACGTTTATCAATTAATTATGTCATGCTTTTACTGACAAAGTGCCGTTTCTCCAAATTTCTAAAAGAACTAGAGCCTTTCTCTCCCTAAGCTGTCCATCTTACTCTTGATCTCTAAAGTACCTCCTGTGCTTTTTTCTCCAGATGGCTTTTAACTGCTCTCTCTTTGAATCTAAACACTGAGCCTCATCTTCATTTTTCCATTCTTGTCTTTCAGGTTGCCGAATATATTTTTGCAATTTATATTCTTCTTCATTAATGTTGTTTTTTTCGTTATTGCAAACGAATTGTTTTGTGATCTTCTTCTCAGTTAATCTAGAAACTGATCATCAGAAATAAAAACTTGTAAGACAGGGAACGGAATAATGTTTATTGCCTCCTTTGCATATAGGATAACTGCCCAATCTTCTATAACAGTTTTTACTTCTTCATTAATTTCATCAAGGTGTGCACTGTCTTTTAATTAAGAGGGACAAGTTACATTTCCAGAAGTATGACACATAAGTTTTTCTTTAAACGTAAGTCTGACCAAAATCAGAGAATGGTCTGACCTGTATCATCTCTCAATGTCTGCATCCTCTATAAAAGAAAAAAACTTTACCCCAGATAAGAAAGCCTATCGAAAGGGGTTAGTCTTCTGCCAAGTATACCTCAAACAATTTTGATTTAGTTCCCTCGAGATATCGTTTAACTCGATCCTGTCAATCATATTTTCTATCATATTCTTCGCTTTCAGGTTATTCATATTTTTTCATAATCATAATAATTTTTCGTTTGTGTATATTATGAAGTTGAAATCTCCACCAATTACTGCTTTTTTATATCTAGTTTTTTAACTCGTTTATTTAAGACATGATAAAATGCAGGGTTATCTGTTAGGACCTAAACATTAAGAAAAAGAAAATCACTGTGTTCAGTTTCGGCAAGTGTCTACAATATCATAACCTTGGCATTTTTTGCAAATTGCTTTTCGTTGAATTGTTTTATAACGGAGGGTACTGCTAGGAAAGTTATTGTAGTTTGTGCAGAACTGAACAAATCGAACAGAAGCATCTGATGGCGATATGAACAGCTATTGTCCTAAACAAAATTGTGTTTATACAACAAGTGGGACTATGGTAAGATCTGATGTTTTATGGTCAGTGTTCAGACATTGGAAATGATTCAACCGACCTCACAACCACCATTTCATCAACAGCCAATGTCTGAGTATAACTAGAAGCTCAACTTTGTTAAAGTCAACGTTTGATAGTCTTGTATATGTAGTTTACAGACAGCCTGCTGCACGATATCAACAAAGAAATAAACAAGCCAACAAATAAACAAATATATAGAAGTACAGTTTCAGTTTTCAATGGCAGTAATAAAAACAGATTTTCAAAAAAAAACTTACTGTCTATAAATCATTTTATCATCCTAGCAGAATCTTGAACACAATAACAAAACTTGAAGGTCATAAATCACTGTCAATCTTTTTGCTTTGATTTATGGCAAAGGTACCACATGCTTTTCATTGAGTCACTAAGAAACCCCTGGTGTGTGTGTGTGCGTGTGTGTGTGTTTGTGTGTATGTGTGTGTGCGCGTGTGTGTGTGTGCGTGTGTGTGTGCGTGTGTGTGTATGTGTGTATGTGTGTGTGTATGTGTGTGTGCGCGTGGGTGTGTGTGCGCGTGTGTGTGTGTGCGTGTGTGTGTGTGCGTGCGTGTGTATGTATGTGTGTGTGTGCGTGCGTGTGTGTGTGTGTGTGTGTGTGTGTGTGAGAGAGAGAGAGAGAGAGAGAGAGAGAGAGAGGAGAGAGAGAGAGAGAGAGAGAGAGAGAGAGAGAGAGAGAGAGAGCAGAGACAGAGACAGAGACAGAGACAGAGACAGAGAGATAGCATGCGTCATTACTTTAGTTTAATCGTGAGTTATTAAGAAACTCGTTGCCGGTGGTGGTGGGGGTGTCGTGGTCGTTGTCGTGGTCTGTGTGTGTGTGTGTGTGTGTGTGTGTGTGTGTGTGTGTGTGTGTGTGTGTGTGTGTGTGTGTGTGTGTGTGTGTGTGTGTGTGTGTGTGTGTGTGTGTGTGTGTGTGTGTGTGTGTGTGTGTGTGGTGTAGTGGAAGTAGTGTAAAAGAAGACGTCGTAGGGGCTTTCACGTTTACATCCTTCCACGTAACGTGATTCATAAGGGGATGGGTATAATGAGAGAGAGACAGAGACAGAGACAGACAGACAGACAGAGACAGAGACAGAGACACACACACAGAATGAGAGACAGAGACACAGAGAGAGAGACTGAAGACTGAAATGATTTAATGACGTAAGCCTACAGCTCTTATCAAAACACCAAAAATCGCCCCCCCCCCCCCCCTTCCCTACACACAAAGATGCACAAACACACCACACACACACCCATTACGACATAAATCTAGGCATACATCACATAGCCTACTGCAATAACTATGATCTCGCTGGCAGTATATGAATGGAAGAGGCCACCAACCCAATTCTTCATAACATAATATTGTATCTGCTAAGGTCTTCAATCAAAAATATTAATTTGACATTATCAACCATAGTCTTTATACAACTGCAGCCATATAATGCTTTTACTGTATGGTACATCTGCGTTTCAAACCATGATAAATGTATCTGGTAACACTATGTAAATGTTCGGTGTCACTTAAAATGCCCAAGGATTGCTTTCCAAATTTCTTCTCATTGACAAATGACAAATATTTCTGTCTCAAATCCTCCGTAGCTTTACACATAATCAAAAAATGTACCTCATCTTCCAATCGACACTTACACATAGGACAGGACAGGTTCGGGGTGAGGTCATTTGTGAAACGTTGCTTATGAATATTGATGTCAGATATACCAAGCCTGAAACGAATCAAAGAGTCTCGAATCTTTTTGTTTTTTATACAGTCGAAATATGGTTCAATAGATAAATCTGTTTTAAACAGTCAATACACAGAATATCTGCTACGCTACATGATTCGCTCATGGCATCCTTGCTTCCAGCAATCAGACAAACGTTCTTTATACACACGTAGAAAACATTTCACATGGGAGAGAGAGGCAGAGACAGATAGAGAGAGAGGCAGAGAACACTGAACACTGAAATGGTTTAATGGTACCTTGGCCTTGGACCACAGTACACCAGATGAGGGGGGCAGGGGTGTGAGTGCAATGCAAAATGAAAGCATTGATAAATTTAACACTTACTATGGCAATGAAAAATGAAAGCATGGATAAATTTCACACCTACTGTACAATGAAAAATTAGAGTATGGATACACCTCCTACATATCATAGCAATGAAAAATTACAGCATTATCAAAGTTCACAGAGACCACTACAATGAAAAATTAAATCATGTATAGATTTCTCACCTACTATAGCAATGAAAAAAAATGAAATCATGGATAAATGTCATATATAATATAGCAATGAAAAATGAAAGCATGGATACATTTCACACATACTATACCAATGACAAGAAAAATTAATACATTTTACACATACTTTAGCAATGAAAAATGAAAGCATTGAAGCATTTCATACCCACTATAGCAGTGAACAATGAAAGCATGGACAAATTTCACACAAACTATAGCAATGAGAATGAAAGCAAGGATAAATTTCACACACACTATAGCAATGAGAATGAATGAAAGCATGAATAAATTTCACATATAATGAACCAATGTAAAATGAAAACATGGATAAATTTCAAACCTACAATAAAAAAGGATACATTTCACATATGCTGTAGCAATGAAAAATAAAAGCATGGATAAATTTCACACCTACTATATTAATGAAAATGAAAGCATGAATAAATTTCCCAGCTACTATATCAATGAAAAATGAAAGCATGGATAATTTTCACATATACTGTAGCAGTGAAAAATGAAAGCATGGATAATTTTCACATATACTGTAGCAGTGAAAAATGAAAGCATGGATAATTTCAATTACTGTAGCAGTGAAAAATGAAAGCATGGATAAATTTCACACCTGCTGTAGCAATGAAAAAGGAAAGCATGGAAAAGTTTCACACATTCTATTGCAATATAAATGAAAGCATTATAAATTTCACACCATGGCAATGCAAAATGTAAGCATGGGTAAATTTCACACACATATTGTTTTATTATAGCAATGAATAGGCTTAATGAGAGCATGTTTACAGTAAACTGTATCATGAATACCAATCTACTTCCTTTCCAAATAACGTTGCACGTAGGCACAGAGATAATGTATAAAGGGGGAAGGGGGGGGGGGGGGGGGTGATTAAAAGTAAGAATGCTGTGTGTGTTTGTGTGTGTTAGTGTTAGTGTTAGTGTTAGTGTGTGTTGTGTGTGTGTGTGTGTGTGTGTGTGTGTGTGAGCGCGCGCTCGCGCGAGTGTGTGTGTGTGTGTGTGTGTGTGTGTGTGGTGTGTGTGTGTGTGTGTGTGTGTGTGTGTGTGTGTGTGTTGTCGTGTTTGTGCGTGTGTGTCGTGTGTGTGTGTGTGTATGTGTCTGTTAATCGTCTGTCTGTCTGTCTGTCTGTCTGTCTGTCGTCCTGCGCACACACGTGTGTGCGTGCGTGCGCGCGGTGTGTGTGTGTGTGTGTGTGTGTGTGTGTGTGTGTGTGTGTGTGTGTGTGTGTGTGTGTGTGTGTGTTGCTGTCTGTCTGTCTGTCTGTCTCTGTCTGTCTGTGTTTCTGTTGTGTGTGTTCTTGTGTCTGTGTGTCTGTGTGTGTATGTGTTCTTGAGTGTGTGTGTCTGTGTGTGTGTGTGTCTGTGTGTGCTGTGTGTCTGTGTGTGTGTGTGTGTGTGTGTGTGTGTGTGTGTGTGTGTGTGTGTGTGTGTGTGTGTGTGTGGTGTGTGTGTGTGTGTGTGTGTGTGGTGTCTTAATTTTACGTCTGTTTCACTTTAAATTATATTAGACGAGAAAAGTGGAATGTATAATGGATTTAAAGTAGTGAGTGGGAGGAGTACAAGGGGAAAAGATTTTAAGATAGCATCAGTATTGGTATTTTGTGCAACAAAAAAATGGAAAAGGCACTAACAATCTCAAACAGGAGTAAAATATAAATTTAACAAAGTAGGAATATGAAAGAACAATGATATAACTAAAATGAATATTCAAGTGGGCCCTGCAATGAACATCTAGCAATGGTAAAGCCTTACTTTAAATTTTCAAATACATTTTCCAGAGACTTCTGTTAAAATGTTGGCAAAAAAAGGTTTTACAATAGGGCACTCAATTCATTGATATGATATGAGTGTTTGCCATATGATATCAAAATACATGCCTGACATTTTTACAGAATTTGGTAAGGAATGCATTTAACTTCATTCTTAAATGTAATGAATTAACCCTTCTTACAGTTAGAAAACTTTTTGGGGGGAGCAGGAGCCATATAACAAAAAAATGTGAGCAGTAGCCAGTCAACTCTTTAAAGATTGTTCCTTGAATTGATCAGATTTTTAAAATTCACCCCATGACTAATGTTCTACTCTGAGGTATCCCTACTGTAATGATAGGTAACATGCAGTTATATGAATTTAACAACATGTCTTGCCCCACCTTTTTTACAATTTTGTTAGCCTACTGGTTTGAAAAATTCCAACGTGAGAAGGTACCCACTAAAAAGAAACAGGAATACCTCTTAAACTTAGGAGGTGTATGACATAGTTAATTTCAAAGACATTTTTGGTGACTTTTTTAAAAATTTGCGTATTTCATAACATACGATACTGACTTTATGTCAACACAAATTATTATATGAACGAAGAAAAACAGAACATCAAGAATATTGTTAAGTAGCCATAAGAGTTCCATTTAGCTCAGCTGTAAATATTGAACGATTTTTACCATATAGCACGATTTCTCTATTTTAAGTGCTGATAGGATGAGTACAGAGCCTTTGTCATGATTTTCTAAAACTGATCTATCTGTATAAACTTTAAAGTAGTCAGCATACTTAATTTCAATATGCAAGCAGACATCTGCAGCCATGATGTTTTATTTTCGTTTCTGTTTTCATTAGTATATTCTATATCAAAACGTGCTTTATTTATTTAGCTATCCAGCCCTTAACCTTGATATAAACTGAATAAATAATAATAAAATTTATATTAAAATGTGTCTTGGTAAGACCCCATTCTGATTATTCGTAGATAGTATTTATGCATAAAATTCTAATAGTGTGAAGACCATCTATTTTTCTATTATCTATCTATTATTACTATCTAATCTATCTATCTATCTATCTATCTATCTATCTATCTATCTATCTATCTATCTATATATCTATCTGTCTGTCTGTCTGTCTGTCTTCTGTCTATCTATATCTATCTATCTATCTATCCCTTAGTCTGGCGACCCTGGGGACACCCATGAAGACTTGACAACCAGTTCCCTCCATTCCTCTCTCTGTTCTGCCTTTCTGAGGGCTTTGTTGAGTTATAGGCCTGTCCAGTCGCTGTTGTTCTCTCATCTCTTCTTTGGTCTGCCTCTTTTTCTTCCTCCTTGGACAGTACCTTGCAGTATTGTTTTTGCTAGTCCTTTTGATCTTGTGACATGCCCCTACAATTTACCTTTACGCTTCTTTATGATTGATAGAAGAGCTTCGTAGGGACCAATGGTTTGCTGGATTCTGTTATGCACTTCTTCGTTGCTTATGTGGTCTCCGTAGGAGGTGCCAAGGAGTCTCCGGAAGCATCTCATCTCTACTGCCTGTACTCTTCTCTCCAAATCTGCAGTCAGGGTCCATGATTCACAGGCATACAGGAATGTGGATATGACAAGGGAGCGCATTAGTCTGATCTTGGACTTGACTTAGATTGTGAATTAATTCCATGAAAATCAAGTTAAAATGTACTTCTATTGTATTTCTCTTCGCACCCTGTTTTGCCAATTTATCTGATGTTTCATTCCAAAACATACCACAATGTGAGGGAATCCAGAAAAATACTATTTCAATACCTCGAGACATAATGATATGTATCAAGTATCTTATTATCAAATAATAAATCTTTCCTGATCTTTGAGTTCCAGTCTTTTAAACTATATAAAATAGATTTGGAATCAACACAGAAAACAGTATCAACCTTTGCCTGATGCCATTTAGGCCTACATAGAAATACTATTGTCATTAAATGCATATAATTATGCTGTAAAAGTAGAAAAAAAAACTTTTCCAAGGCAATAGGATTTTTTTATTTTTTGAAAGCAGGGATAACAAAGCCTGATCCTGAACTTGATTCATCAACTGAACGATCAGTGAAGACTTTTAAATGATGTGAATAATTAGTTTCAAGATTTTCACTAACGTTGCATGTAAGAATATTGACATTGTTCTCTTTTTTGGACATGGTTTAGTCGATATCAAATGTAGTTTTGTGTTCCCATTGAGGTATTTTAGGTACTGTTGGCATAACAACAATCTCTGAAATATCAATTTCACATTTCAAAAATGAGACACTTGTGTATTTACAAACTGACTGAAGTGAAGATATGTTTTGAGCCCTTTTAGGATAATCTTTAGTCAAATCTGTGTTCCTGTGCTGGTTTTCAAATGATAACATACTACTAAAACCTCACTCTCTGGTTGAAGAAGGAAAACATTCCCTGTCCTTTGTCATGCAATATTTTTTTTTTTCTACAGTCATATCAGCACACTATATACTCTCATCCTTTGGCTCTGCCTGTCTTTCTACAAAAGGGGGAGGAGGAGGCAGCTTGGATGGCGGAGGAGGATGACAGGGTCAGTCACATTCCCCATCCAGGTGCTTCCTCTCGTTGTCCATGTATTCAGCAAGTAAGGATTGTATGAAAAAAGTATGTTTATACTTATCTGTTAACTTTAGAAATGAAAAGAACAGACTGAAAACAGATGATAGGATAAGATCAATGCAATGACTCATGAACAATGGGGAAAGTTGGTAAGGGGCTGGCCTGGATTTAAAGGCCAGACAGTGCGCAGGTGTGGGCGTGCCAGGGAGTGTGTGTGCAAGGAAGGGATATGTGGCAAATAGTGTGACCCTAATATATATGAAAGAGGCTTGAGGCTCTTAGAATTGGCCAGTTTAACTACAGTGAAGGTAATGCACATTTGATTCACACAAACTGTCTAGAGGCTGGACATGGCAGAGTTCAAGATAGAGGCAACCATGAGCTTGTGATGATGACGTTTAGACTCCACCTTAAGAGAACTAAATAGCAGGTAAATATGAGGGTAAATTTGTATCAAAATAAACTAAAGAACCCAATCATACCAGAAAAATTCAATGCAACAATGGGGGGAATTTTACCCCACACCTCGCTCTTGACAACCAGAACACGGAAGTAGATACCTTGATCAACTGCTTCAATGCTGCAGTGCAGTGACTGAAACAGCAAACTAATCCTTGGCAAACACCAGCCAACTAAAATGCACTGGTTCATAGAAGGCACACTGAGGCTGTGCGACAAACACAGAGAACCAGAGCAAAAGAAGAATGATGCTGAAGTTGCAAAACTATACAGAGAAGCCAATCAACAAGTTAGAAAATGCATGAGAAAACCAAAGAAGACATGGATTGAAGAACAATGGAAAGCTATCAGAAGAAAATCCTGCAGAATAACAACACCAAGAAAGCCTAATAGTTTGTGAAAGATCTGACAAGCCCCAAAAGCTGTCTAACTGGAATGTGGAGTCTCACAAGGATCAGTCATGGGTCCTGTTCTCTTCAATCTCTACATTGCTCCACTGTCATATATGATAAACTTATCATATTGATCATCATTTCTATACTGATGATACTCAGTTTCAATCCAGTGATACTTTTAAAAACTTGACTTCCCTCCTGACAAATATAGCCTACTTCCTTCAAGACATTCAAAACCGGTTGACTCAGAACAAATTACAGCTAAATACCAATAAAACAAAGCCATACTAATAGGGAGCAAAATTATTTAACTATTATTGAATCACATGCATAAATCTTATCTACGAAAAAAATCAGAAATAAGAACTTGTCCAAAACATTTTAAGTTTAATATATAAGCTGTGGCTTAACTCTTGGAAAACAAAGGACTCCCACAATGTGGTATGTGTTTGTTCTCACTCATTATCTGGTAAACATATTCTTTTGGATTGCCCTATCTTTAACTCATTATACAGAGAATCTCGAATCATAGATCTGAAAAAGGAGTCTGTGAGTATACTCACTCATAGGTCAGTAAATGCTTTATTGCTAAAGTTATTTTTCTGTATGCTCTTAATATCTTGTAGGTTTTCTTTTGCATTTTTTTTTTTAAGTGTTGATCTGCTTCAGCTACTTTTAATTTTTGTGTCAGTCTCATATTACATAGAGTAAACAGAGTTCAAATTATAAAAAAAATAGCCAAACATTAAAATGAAAAACGAATATTACCTAGAGTGAACAGAATTTAAATGAAAAACAGCCAAACAATAAAAAAGGAAAAACGAAATCATGTTTTATTACAGTTAAAGATAGATGTACATTAAAGTTTGTTGCTAGTTTTAAAACTCCCTGATAAACTGACTTAGACCTGGGAAGATGACAATGAGACAGATAGCTTTGTAACATTCTACTTATACTCTTTCATGTCAGTTATATTATGTCCATTTCCTTTAACGGATTTTATCTCGATTTTTGTTGTAAATCTTGCAAGAACAAAAACTCTTGGAAAAATTAGGAGTTGGAGTCCCCATGACAGTTAAAGGCTATATACAGCAACATTCTGGCAACTACTGTGGTGGTACTGGAACCATAATTATGTATCAGTCTTTGCTTATCTAATGGATTATTCCAGCAAAGTGGAAAAAAGGGAGGGGTCTGCTGCATGGGTTACTTCTTGCCATTCGTACTTACTTACCCAGGCTTTGCGCTCTGAAGAGGTCACTCCAGCTTCGCTTTGCAGCGTCAATACAACTTGGAAAGCAGCAGTCTACCACTTATAAGTCTGCTCACTCAACTGGCATAGAGTCAGATGCATGGGACTGCTTCTGATGATGGGAGAGATTATCACATCTCACAGGGCAGCTGTCACTTGCCTTAAGCTGGGTAGTCCCCAGCCAGTAAGGTGCTGCCTCACCACAGTCTGCTAGCCTCACTGGATGTATGGGTGGTTTAGGGTGAAAACCGACAAGTGGATCCACAACTGTGCACCAGTCAACAGAAAAATGATAACTCCCACCCTATAACTCGGCACATGGAATGTAAGAACAATGATTCCAGGCTTTTTGTGACCTGCAGGAAGTGAATGTTTCTCATAAGACAGCTGTTATCGACATAGAACTGAGCAGACTACAGATGGACATTGTTGCCCTTCAAGAAACAAGGCTCCCCAAAAACAGGATCTGTAAGGGAGAGAGACTTCACCCTGTTCTGGCAGGGCAAACCATCATGTGAGGTCAGAGAACACGGCGTGGGATTTGCAGCTAGGATCAGCTTGCTGGGATCCCTAACCTCACCAGCAGAGGGAACAGAGTGTATCCTGCATGACTGACTCCAAACATCCTCAGGACCAGTCTAACCAGTGCCCCATGCACCAGCATTTTCATCCACAGCGGAAGTAAAAGACAACTTTTATGATGACCTCAATGCTGTGATTGGGAGAATTCCTAACAAAGATCAGCTGTTCATAGCTGGTAATTCCAATCTCACCTGCTTGTGTCAGTTTGACTCTGGAAAAGTGAACAAGGCTGGACAGTGTCTGCTAAAGCTCTGCTGTTATCATAGGCTGTGCATCAGTAACACCTTCTTTAACACAAAACCTCAGCATCAACTCTTCTGAACACATCTGCAATTTGAACACTGGCATCATCTTGACCTGATCATCACCAGACACGTCAACATTTCCAGCATCAAGATCACTCACAGCTACCAGGGTGTAGATTTTGACACTTACCATTTTTAGGTGTGCAGAAATGTGAAGCTTTGTGCAAAGAGACTGCACTGCACAAGAAAGAAGGGCAGACCTTGTATTAACACAAGCAAAACAAGTCATCAAGTAAAATTGGAGGAGTTTGCACGTGAATTGGAGGACTATGTCCCTGGTCCAGCCCCTGAAAATGCCAAAGAATGATGGGAAGACAAGGGTGCTGTCTGTAGAGCTACCATGTCCACCTTTAAACCCCCCCCCCCCCCCCCCCCCCCCCCCCAGCAAATCAGCATATTGGTTCAAAGCTGATTCAAAGAAATGACACCAGTATCGAGGCAAAGTGAAATGCCCTGACTGCATACAAAACCAGTCCCAGTAAGAAGAACCTCTAGGTTCTTTGCAGTGCTTGTAACAAAGTCCAGAAGTGTAACAGGCAATGCGCCAAAACATTTTGGTTTCAGCTCAGCTCCTACATTAAGACTGCAGCTGAAATATGAAACATCAAGGGAATGTATCATGGCACCAAGCAGGCACTGGGTCCAATGCAAAAGAAAACCTCCACTTTGAAATCCACTACAGGGGAGGTAATTCAAGACAGAACAACAGACATAGCAATGGGTAGAACATTGCACTGAGCTATATGCACAGGAAAATCTAGTCACAAAAGATGTCCTGAATGCCATAGAGTGCCTACCAGAGCAGGAAGAACTTGATAGATAACCAAAAATAGATGAACTCAGCAAAGCCCTGGACTATCTTGCCTCTGGCAAGGCACCTGGGAAAATAGAATTCTCACTAAAGCACTGAAGTGCTGTAAAGATACACATACTTCTGAATTGCATTAACTCCTCTGCATCTGTTGAAGTAAAGGCGAAGTACCACAAGACATTAGGGATGCTAACATTGTTATGTTATACAAAAACAAAAGGTGATAGAAGCAATTCCAACAATTCTCATGACATATCCCTCTTAAGCATTGTTGAGAAAGTATTTGCATGAGTAGTACTGAAGAGGATCCAGGTGTTTGCAGAGGAAGCCTACCCCAAATTGCAGTGCAGTGTCTGTGCCAACAGATCGACTACAGACATGATCTCCCTTTAACAACTTCTGGAAAAATGTACAGAGGAAAGGCAGCCTCTCTTCATTGCTTTCCTAGATCTCACAAAAGCTTTCAATCTGGACAGTAGGGATGATCTCTTCAAGATCCTTCCCAAATTTGGATGTTGTTCCAAACTTCTTAGCATTATAAGATTCTTCCATGAAGACATGAAATGCACCACTGTCTTTGATGGCTCAACATCAGCGGCCATCAACATATGGAGCATAGTGAAACATGGTTGTGTCCTGGCTGCCACCCTGTTTGGAATCTTCTTTGTTCTGATGCTGAAACACACATTTGGTCCTGCAGCTGAAGGTATCTATCTCCAAACTAGGTCAGATGGAAAGGTCTTCAACCTCTTCAGACTTTGAGCCAAGACTTAAGACCACCTGTCATGCCTCTTTGCAGGTGACATAACTGTAACCATCCAGTCAGCTGAGGACCTACAGCAGCTCATGTCTTGCTTCAGTAATACCTGCCAAGACTTTGGGATTACCATTAGCTTAAAGAAAACACCAGTCATGGGACAGGATGCTGACTCTCCCCTAATCATCAGCTTCAATGACCATGAACTGGATGTTGTCCATGGATTCATGTACCTGGACCCAACTATCTCAGAACCCTCTCACTTAACACAGCGATAAACAAGTGTATTGTCAAAGCAGCCACTACCAAGACCAGACTGACAAAGAGCATAGAACAACAGCAAGCTGACTGAGCACACAAAGATCCAGATCTACTGAGACTGCGTTGTGAGCACCCTCTTGCATGCAGTGAGTCCCAGACTTTGTGTGCTTGACAAGAGAAAAAGCCCAATGCTTTTCACATACGTTGCCTCTCACGCATCATGAACATCATTGGGCAGGACAAGGTTCCAAAATACACTGTTTGGAAAAGAACTTGATGCACTAGCATTTACACAGACTACCACAGAGATGTATGTGCTGAATTGGTCATGTCGTGTGAATGGATGATAGATAGATCCCTAAAGACCTTCTTGATGGAGAATGTGTGCAGGTAAAATGTCCCATAGGTATAACACAGCTGCAATTCACAGATGTGTGCAAGCAGGACTTAAAAGCCCTGGCCTTAACATCGACCAGAACAACTGGAAGCAACAGCTCCTGAACATTTTCTCTTGAATGGTCTCTCCAAGTTCAAAGAGACTTGCTCAGCAGCACGAGTTAAAGACAATGAGAAGAAAGGCTGCAAACCAGGCATACAGACAAGCATCACATTTCATCTGTGTCCTCTGCCATAAAGACCGTCATTCCCGTCTTGGACTGGCCAGCCACATCTGATGTTTAAGAGCGCAACTCCATGATCTTAAAAGACTTAAGGATGCCTACCTAATAAATTTTTGTTTTGTTTTGTCACACAGAGATTTGGTTGTTTTTCTGCAACTAGCATCATAAAAAACCATTTTGATTACCTCGGTTTGGGTTTGCATATCAGATCTGGTGATATTGCTGCTAGATTTGTTGCTTGACAGTCTATTAGACCCTTAACTGTTGCTTCAAACACTGAAGAAGCTGATGTGTGTGAAGCATGATCTGCTACGTACTGGTCAGATTAAGACAGGAACTGGAACCATTATTAGCTGGTTCTTTCGATGTCTTTGTCTGTCTCTTATGTGTCTCTATTCATGTAACTTCTCTGAACTACCTTCTAGATCCCTCAATAAAAAATAGTATCACTTGTCCCTGTCAAGTGCTTTCTAAGGCCTAGTCTGGTACATGACCCCAGCCAATAATAGCTGCTCCTTCAGCTGGCCTTTGAAGCATTTCTTTGGAGCGCAATGGTCATATTTACCTTGTTTCAACATAAGAAAGAAATATATTTATTCCTTTATGTGTCCTCTACGTTTGCCCTGTTTCAGCCTGGCAAAGAAAATATCTTCAATTCTTCATGTGTCCTCCATATTTACCCTGTTTCAGCTTGGCAAAGAAAATATATTTAATCCTTCATGTGTCTTCCATCCTTGCTACATGTGTAACTCTACAAAGTTGCTGCAGCAGATTATAATAGATTCTAAACTGGCCAGGTTGGCACATTGGAGAACTTCTTCACTAGTGGTGCTGTCTCACCACTTAATGGTCAGAACATTGCGCTGGCAATTTAACAACCCGAGTTTGATTCCCGGTGGAGGGGATTTTTCTCCTGGAGTTAACATCAGTGCTGACTCACCTCTCCCCAAAAGTCTTTCAGATGAGACTGTAAACCGAGGTCCCGTGTGCGAACGCATGCAGAACATCTTGCGCACACGTTAAATCCTGTTCCGCTTTTCGTAAGAGTAGGCCATTGTGTGCTGGTGGGAACAGATGACAAGATTTACACAACTGCATACACATGGGGACTGGATAAAAAGAAAAGCACATGAGTGCTAATTCTATTATCCTCGATATAAAAGAAGAAATAAATTAATTAATTGATTAATAACAAATGCTAAGAAAGGAACAAAGGCATTGCAGATGGAAGTTCCCCAACAGCCTGCTCTGTTTGTCCTATGATAATGGTCCAGGTTTTAGAGCCATACAAGAGGGTAGAGACCAGACAGCTCTGATACCTGAGCTTTTTTTTTTAGAGGCAGAGGTGATGATTGGAATATATACTTTCTAAGGCAAGTGTCAGAATGTGTTGCTGGCGGGGTGCAATTCTGTTGCCAATGTCTTTACTGACCAATCTAATCCAGTCCAATCTTGTTGTTTACAGCCCTGCCGACCACAGAGGCCATATCGAGGGTGTCACCTAAAAACAAAATCACATATTTAAACTGTGCAGCTATATACAGAATAAAACCATTCTGCTGTTTCTTGTATCAATGCCCTGGCCAACCATAAGGGTCAGCCTAGGATGGTTATGGGGTTGTGGGAGAAACCACATCAATCGCACATAAAATGACATTAAACCAAAACAAGATTCTGTAAGACAACCATATTCTTAGTAATTAACTATGATGTCTTTACTCATTTCAGATGTGAAAATCCTGATTCTCTCAGGAAGTTAAAAATTTTGTCCGTGTAGATGTAGATGCTGTCTATCGGATCTAAGTCCAATATATGTACAACTGTCATCAAAGCCTGGATTACACAGACCATTCAATATGAGACAATCAAAAATGTTACATAACTCAATTAACTGCAGACCAAAATTGTTTATTGTGTTGTCCTCAGATTTTCTTGGATATTGGCTATGATTAGGGAATGTAGTTTGTTCATGATCACTATCATCTTCATTAAAGCTGTAGTTTTCCTGGGCAGTTCTTGCATTTAAATCACCACATAACAAAATCAGGTACTCACCAAATGAATCATACAGATCTGACAAGCACTGGTCCAACAATTCAATACCATATACTCCTTGCTGGGTCTCCCAGAATGAGGAATCACCAGGCGGAATGTAATTTTACAAATAAACAGAATATTTTTTGGTGTACAAAGTAGATCTTTGCTAATATTTACAACTATCGTGTTCTCTTGTTCTACATGCATGCGTTTAATAAAACTAGCAAAACATTTTCTGATCATCACAACAACACCACCAGAGTACCTTCCTTTGCTGTGAAAGTTTATTTGCTTTAGAAATGTTTATTTCAAAGTCTATGAATAGAGCTGATTCAAAATTAAATGTAACAAAAGTTTCAGTTAAACAAACAAAATCGTAAGATGTCAAAAAAATAATGAAATCATTGTTTTCTAGCTTTTGTAGTAACCCATTTACATTATAATTAAGAAATTTTACTTGTTTGGTATTTACACAATTATTTACAGTGAATTGTGTTTTCATCACAGATGATATTTCACTACCTACAAAAGAGCCAATCTCGTTTTTGTTTGGGGATCTTGTACCAAGTACTGTGGCCTGGCCCATCACAGAGAGAGAGAGAGAGAGAGAGAGAGAGAGAGAGAGAGAGAGAGAGAGAGAGAGAGAGAGAGAGAGAGAGAGAGAGAGAGAGAGAGAGAGAGGTATCTGGATGTTTTTTGCAAGCTGACAACATAAGTACTTTTTCATTCTGATGCATGAATGCGGTTCTGACCTCAAAGGAAATATAAAAATCAATAGATACATCAATACCAATGAAAAAAAACAAACAATTTGATCAGTCTTAAAGATAATAGCTCATAAAAGATTCAAGGAGAAAACTGTATCACCTGTCTCACTTTTCTGCGTCTTGATGGTCAGCGGTGTGGTCCTAGTCTTACCAAAGATCCCATAGCAAACTCACTTCGAGTAGGAGCCAGCCGGAGTCTAAAAAATCCCTATGGCTCTTATGAGATTCGAGCCCACGACCTTCCAGTCTGCAATCCGATGAGCTAGCTGCTGTGCCAAGATGGCTGATATAATTACAAAGTGTGCATAAGGTTTGCTAATTAGCAAACATAGTAAAGATAACTTCAACAATAAGTATAGAAAAATAATACTTGGTAATTATCAAGAAACCAAAACCACCAGATTACTTCACAGTCAAAAACAGTGTTCATTCACATTGGTTGTGGAAAGTGCTTAAAGACTACTGGCTATACTGTTTTCGTTGTTGTTGTTGTTAGACTGACTGTTGATAAACGGTGAGGATCTTTCTTAAATGTCCACCACATTAAAAGCAGTCTCATCCACTAAAAACAATACAGGAAAAGGGCATCTGTTGGTTATCATGACATCAAACTCATCAGGTTACGTTACTGTAACAAATAATATCAGTTCCTTTGAGTCCCCATTTTTGGAAAAGGCAATCCCCATTCCACTTGGAGCTACGGTATTTGTCAGGTACAAGGAGACAGCTTCCCATATGGTGGACATCACAGTGAGACACCATTTCTTCCAGCTGAAAAGATTTTCCGTTAAGTCTGATTTTCTTCAGGTTTTTCAGGGAAGAAAGATATTCGTCACAGTCAGGAGTAAATCTTGCATCAAGACAGACTGCTTTAAATTGTTCTTTTCCTTTTTCCAAGCTGGCTCTGTACCTGAAAAGTTACCCAGTGGTCTATGGAACTGCTCTGCAAGCTACTATCCCAGCATCTATCCCCACCTGATCTGTAACCACCTATCAGAGTGTGAAGATGGACGGGATGAAACAGAACACTGTTCCTTCAGCAGCCCTGAATGTCAGGGACTGATGGCACTCTGTAACCGTTGTTATCAGTTTGTCATGTTTTCTCGTGGTTTTAGAGATCCGTTCAAAGATAGCAACAAATATTGCCATTCATTGGGTGCAAAATTGAGTTTCCCAGAATGTGCCAGTGATTATGTTTTCGCACAACTAGCAAAAACAAAGCTGCACCCAAAAAGATTTAGCAAAGTTTTAACAGGATTTTACAGTAATGATATGTCATTGCTTCCTATGTATAGGCATGTGATGCTAAATGAGAAGACTGTCGTTTACCACTCTTTTGCTCAAGATAAGACACGTCTCCCTCCTCACCATGGGGGGAAAAAGCTATGCTATGGTGTGGTAGACCAAGTATTGTTATATGATTTTTGTGCAGACCTTGGGGCAATAAATATACGTGGAATGTCTTGTGAGCTGAATGTAAACACGACTGAGGAACGCTTTCCTCATTCACAGACATCCCTCTTCCCTAGTAGACACTTTCCTCTATCTTCAGGACAACATTCCATGACAGTGTGTGCTGGTGGCCATGTTACATGGACGTTTTTCCTGCTAGGCTCTAACCAGTATGAAGTCTGTTCTCTGGAACGAACTTCATTTAAGAAAAATCGTGATTCAGCAAGGGACCATTCCATAACGTTTCCCACATTCCAATGCAGCAATGGAATCACATTGTCCTATACATTGGTTTGTAACTTTGTCCCTGACTGTCAGGACAAAAGTGATGAATCTGTCTGCAAATTTCCTGCATGTCTGGGATCCTTTACCTGTGATAATGGCCAGTGTCTTCCCATTGACAATGTCTGTGATCAGACACCCCATTGTTATGATGAAACTGATGAATTAAACTGTGAACAGTTTCAAGTGATCCTGTTTCAGCTTGTGTTTGTCCATTTCCTGCCTTGATCAAGTTTGATTCAGTCAGACAGTTCACCTCAGCTCCTCTTCATCCCAATGACACCTGTCCTGAAAGCCATTACCGGTGTCCTGGTGACTTCAATGACTGTCTTCCTGTCTTCACACGGTGCAATGGGATGTATGACTGCCTGGACCACCAGGATGAAGAAGGATGTGAGGACCTGAGATGTCCAGGGTTTTTCAGATGCAGAGTGTCCACTACGTGTATTCATGATGACCAGCTGTGTGATGGCTGGCCTCACTGCCCACTAGGTGATGATGAACTAGTCTGTGACCTGACCTGTCCTATAGGCTGTGTCTGTCAAGGTCACACCTTTCTGTGTGCCCAGCCTTTCTCTGCTACACACTTCCCTCAGCTCTGTTACCTGGATGCCACAGGGTCAGGTATGACACTGTCTGACGTCCATAATCATGATCACCTTTTTTATTTGATTTTAGCAAGATGTTCCTTAAGTCTCTTGCCTCACCTAACAATGTGCAATTTGAGGATTCTGGACCTGAGTGACAATCAACTTCAGCACTTCAATGTGACTTCCATAAGTGGTTTAGGCTCTCTGCATTCACTGACTCTGGCCAAGAATCCTCTGAGTTCAATCCTCGGTGGTGATTTAGCTGAATTTAAGCAAAGCACACTTCAGGTGATAAATCTGTCACGTACGTCAGTGATGGTGTTTGACGCTATGGTTTTCTCTCCTTTTACCTCACTACAGACGTTGAACTTAACTTTTACTGCTGTTCACACAATTAGCCCTGGTGGTTTTCAGCCCATGCAGCACTTAGCAGAACTGTACTTACAAGGGAGTCTTGTACAAAGGTTTCCTCCTGATTTGTTTAAAGGTCTACGTCACCTTCACACCATAGTGACAGACAATTACAAACTTTGCTGTGAAGAAGTGCTCTCCTATGATATTGACTCTGCATCTTGCCACGCCCCCAAAAGTGACATTTCGTCCTGCAAGGATTTGCTGCTGTCATGGACATACCGTGGATTTTTATGGCTGATAGGATCTCTGTCAGTAGCAGGCAATGTCTTCTGTTTCTGTGCACGTTTCTTTGCTAAGAGTAGCTCTGTGAGTGGCTTTAGTGTCTTTGTCACCAATCTGACCATGGCTGATTTCCTGATGGGTGTGTATTGCATCATCATCGGCATCACTGATGAACAGTACCGTGGCGCATACCTCCATCATGATGACACGTGGAAAAGCAGCATTGCATGTAAGCTGGCTGGTATTCTGTCTCTGTTGTCCAGTGAGGTGTCAGGTCTGATCATCTGGATCATCACACTGGACCGTTTTGTGGTTCTCCACTTTCCCTTCAGCACGTTACGGTTTGACAGAGTGACAGCTGCAGTGGCTTGCGTGTTCATTTGGCTCTTCGGCTTGCTTCTGGCCTTAGTTCCTTTACTTCCTGGGGCATCACACTGGAATTTCTATGGTCAGACAGGTATCTGCATTCCGCTGCCAGTAACAACACAGGATTTCAAAGGAAGATGGTACTCGTTTTCCATCATGGTTGCATTTAATCTAGTTTTGTTCCTGTGCATTTCCATAGGACAGGCGCTCATCTACTGGTCCATACAACACAACACCCTGAAAACCAACACAACCACAGTGTCACGGGACATGACCATTGCTCGTCGGCTGATCACTATTGCAGTCACAGACTTCATGTGCTGGTTCCCCATTGGACTGTGTGGACTGCTGGCACTGGCTGGGACAGTTATCCCTGGAGAAATAAACGTAGCTCTGGCTATTTTTGTCCTGCCTTTCAACTCTGCAGTAAACCCTTTCATGTACACGTTCAATACACTGGCTGAGAAGCGTAGGAAGGCCAACGAAGCCAAGCTGTTTGCCTGGCTGGAAG
>CM060347.1:21918819-21928819 GCA_030674155.1 Stramonita haemastoma | reverse complement strand
GATGATGTTTATAAATGGCAGTGATCACAGGTAAAGTGGATTGGTGATCTAGGTGGAAACGCGCCTTGCCTAGAAAGCAAAAAGACATATGTGTGTATGTATATATATATGGATCGGTGATCTAGGTGGAAACGCGCCTTGCCTAGAAAGCAAAAAGTCATATGTGTGTATGTATATATATGGATCGGTGACTGGAACGGCTGCTAGAACAAAGTCAGGTGAATTTGATCGGTTGGAAACGCGCCTTGCTGACCTATGATATATGCCAGGAAGCGTTAAAGTCCGGGTCGGAGTGTGCGGTGGTTCGTATCCCGTTTGGGCCGTCCTGGGCTGACCCTTATAGTTGACCAGGGCGTTGATACAAGCGAGGACAGTAAAGTTGGTTTTATACCCCGTTTTAATCTGTCTATAGTTGGCACAGTTTTAATCTAGAGTTTTGAAATGTGACGAGGTGACAGCCCCGACATGGCTTGTGTGGTCAGCGGGGCTCTAAACATCGTGATTGGATTGGATTGGGTTGAAGAGAGTGCTGTGCTATAACTATACACCCGTTACATGGTGAGAGGTGGTTGCCTGGGTCTGTGATATTGATTTGCACTATTTAATTTTATATCAACTTGTTGGGGGTCATTACTGTTTCTACCCATCCCTGCTTGTAACACACATGAATTTCTCGTGGGTTTTTTTGCATTCGGAAAGGAAACAAACATCATTGAAAATATAACAACATCAAATCAAACAGACAAAACATCACGCAATAAACACAACAAGATATTCAAAGAAAACAAACACCATTAAAAACTCACGCAAGAAATACAACAAGACGTTCAAAGGAAACAAACATCATTAAAACAAAAGCAACAACAGCAACAACAACAAACCAAACACACAAAACATCACGGAATAACCACAGAAAGACTTTCTAAGAAAACGGACAAAAATGTAGTGCCGCTGAGTGAAGGAAGGGAGAGAACTAGAGCGTGTGGTATAAATTTTTAGGGTTGTTTCCCTTACGCCGTAAATCTAAATCAGCTACTGCTTTCAGTAAAAAAAAAAAAAAAAAAAAAAAAAAGGAGGGGGTGGGGGAGACAAAACAGACGATGATAATAATATTAATAAAGAAAAAAAAATTGAGTTGATGATGATGATAACGATAACGATGATAATGACGATGACGACGATAATGAGGTGGAGTAGGAGGAGAACGACGACGATGATGATAATGATGACGACGACGACGACGGCAGCGATGACGATGGCGATGAAGTTGACGATGATTATGATGATGATAATGATGATCGTGATGATGGAGATGATGATGATGATGATGATGATGATGATACTGCTGCTTCTACTGCTGCTTCCGCCACTATTACTACTGCTGCTGCTGCTGCTAATGATGATGATGATAATGATGATGATGTGTGGAGGGATGATGATGATGATGTGTGGTGGTAGGATTGTATTGGTAAAGGCGATCTTCAGCTGTGTAGTGGAACAAATACTGACTGAACAGAACACTGCACACAACAGAACAGCGCCAACACGGCCAAGAACACACATACACGCACACATGCACACGCATACACACATACACACACGCACGCGCGCGCGCACACACACATACACACATACACACACGCACGCACGCACGCGCGCTCGCACACACACATACACGCACACACACAAACACACACACACACGCACGCACGCATGCACAGGAGAGAGAGAGAGAAGAGAGAGAGAGAGGAGAGAGAGAGAGAGAGAGAGAGAGACAGAGACAGAGACAGAGACAGACAGACAGACAGACAGACGGCTAGACAGACAGACAGACAGACAGACAGACAGACACACACACACACACACACACACACACACACACACACACACACACACACACACACACACACACACACACACACACACACACACACGCACGCACACACACACACACACACACACACACACACACACACGGAGAGAGAGAGACAGAGAGAGGATTGTGCCCACACCACACCGACAGACAAAAACCTCGCAATAATGTAACACCATCCTGAAAATTGTTAGCTATTAAGGCCTAAGAGAGTAATGATCATCTCCTCTAATTTTCACCGGTGCATAATTATAATCACACTGCAATGGGATATGATTCCATTTCTCTAATCCCTTCACACCACCCTTGAAATAAAAGCACCCAGATTTTGAATAAAGAGTGATTATTTCTTTCTTCTTTTCTTCCTTTTTAAAAGTTGATTTGCTCAGAAATGAGTTTCCGATTGTGGGTATTGATTTAAGCCAAGCGCGTTTATGGTGTGGTTTCTAAGCATATAATGATGTTGATGATGTGTGTCCTTGTTCTTATCTAGTTTCTTTTTAGCTGTTATTCATTTTGTTGTTTCCTTTTGTTTTGAATTTTGAGTTCTTTAGGTCAAACGAGAGAGAGAGAGAGAGAGAGAGAGAGAGAGAGAGAGAGAGAGAGAGAGAGAGAGAGAGAGAGAGAGAGAGAGAGAGATCGCAAAAGAGGAGTGATGTGTTCAGATTTGTACTTTGCAAGACTGTCAGTCGAGCTGCAGAGTTGTGTATGCGTTGAAGAAGGGAGTGGATGGATGATGCTAACCCTCTTCATCTTCTGTACTGTAGTCCCGCAGACCGTGGGGGCACCGCTGAAGATGTTGCAACCAGCTTCCTCCACTCCTCACCGTCCTCCGCCCTCCGTAGCAAATCGTTCCATTCAAGGCCTGTCCACTCTCTGATGTTGTCTTCCCATCATTTCCTCTGTCTGCCTCTTCGTCTCCCTCCCCTTCCTGTTCCATGTAAGACTATCTTGGCCAGTCCAGATGGTCGTGTGACGTGCCCGTACCACTTTAGCTTGCGTTTTTTTCACTGAAGTTAAGGGCTGGTAGACCAGTCAAATGAGAATGATAATAGTTCAAACTTGAAAGAATGAAAGGTATAACAAGCTTGACCGTTGCATCAGTGGACAGGTACTTGCATATCGTGTTTATTCGCCATAGTTGATAGTATCAGGACTGGCAGGGGTGGTTGATGACTTTGTTCATAGAGAGTGTGTTGTCAAGAGCTACACCTAAATACTTGACACAGCTGAACAAAGAAACTGATGTGCTGCCGAAATCTATTGAAGTTGTTGTGATGAAGGAAAGTTTATGTTCTGCCCCTATGCATGAGCGTAACTTCGGTTTTATCGGTATTTAGCTGTAGCTTATGTTTTATGAGGCAGAAATTGCAGCCCCCTAGGCATGTCTCCATTCTCCATTCATGAATGGAGAAATACTGGAAGAGGTGAGCCAATTCAAATGCTTAGGCTCCATCCTAACAAAAGATGGCACATCAAACAATGAAGTGAAAGCTCGCATTGCGACAGCAACATCTGCTCTAGTCAGACTTGAGAGGACCATCAGAAGGAACAACATCAGCTTCTGCACCAAATACCACCTCTACAAATCCCTCGTGATATCTATCCTCCTATATGGTTGTGAATCATGGACTCTGAAAGCAGAGTTAGAGAGAAGAATCCAAGCATTCGAGAACAAGTGCCACAGAAAACTCCTTAAAATATCATACAAAGAACACAAGACCAATAACTATGCGAAAGAAGAAATCAAAAAAGCGTGTGGGCCCCCAAGAGCCTTTGCTCTCCACCATAAAGAGGAGAAAGCTGATGTGGTTTGGTCACACCACAAGACACAACACCTTAGCAAAAACCATCTTGCAAGGAACAGTCGAGGGCAAGAGAAGAAGAGGCCGCCAAAAGAAATCATGGGTTGACAACATCAAAGACTGGACCGCCCAGCCCCTGCAACACCTCCTACTAGCCACACAGGATCGTGAAGCATGGAAAAAGATCTCCGTTGCGTCTTCTCTCATGTCCCCCCTACGTCCTTTGGGACATGGAACTGAGTGAGTGAGTGAGGCATGTCTCCTGAATTTGCCTTGCCTTGCCACCTCTCACATTTGTCAGCCACGATAAGAATGTCAGATTAAACGTAATTTGAGAAATAAAAATATCTATTTGCCTTTTTCTTTTTTCCCCTTGTATGTTTTACTGGCGTCAGTATCTGATCAACAGTCATTTTCTACTTGGTATGGGGACAGGACAGCTCAGTGGTCAGAGCACTCGCTTTCCCCAAGCTAAGGTTTAAGCAGCATCTAGCGTTGGTTACCAAGTGGATGGGTGACCGTTTGTGGCGCGCCTTGGCCTCAGTACAGTCCCCCCAGTTCACCCAGCTGTAAATGGGTACCTGCCCTCTTTAGGGTCTCACTCACTCTCACTCAGTCCCATGTCCCAAAGGACGTAGGGGGGACATGAGAGAAGACGCAACGGAGATCTTTTTCCATGCTTCACGATCCTGTGTGGCTAGTAGGAGGCGTTGCAGGGGTTGGGCAGTCCAGTCTTTGATGTTGTCAACCCATGATTTCTTTTGGCGGCCTCTTCTTCTCTTGCCCTCGACTGTTCCTTGCAAGATGTTTTTTGCTAGGGTGTTGTGTCTTGTGGTGTGACCAAACCACATCAGCTTTCTCCTCTTTATGGTGGAGAGCAAAGGCTCTTGGGGCCCACACGCTTTTTGAGTTCTTCTTTCACATAGTTATTGGTCTTGTGTTCTTTGTATGATATTTTGAGGAGTCTTCTGTGGCACTTGTTCTCGAATGCTTGGATTCTTCTCTCTAACTCTGCTGTCAGAGTCCATGATTCACAGCCATATAGGAGGATAGATATCACAGGGATTTGTAGAGGTGGTATTTGGTGCAGAAGCTGATGTTGTTGCTTCTGATGACCCTCTGAAGTCTGACTAGAGCAGATGTTGCTGTTGCAATGCGAGCTTTCACCTCATTGTTTGATGTGCCATCTTTTGTTAGGATGGAGCCTAAGTATTTGAATTGGCTCACCTCTTCCAATATTTCTCCATTCATCTTTATTTCCGTGCTGTCATTACTCGCGCTGTTGACCATGATCTTCGATTTCTCTGTACTGACCTCCATGCCGTATGCGCTCGCTCGATCTGTTAGACTGTCTGTGAGGATTTGCAGTTCTTGTTTGCTGCTGCCCATGAGGTCAATGTCATCTGCAAATCTGAGGTTGCAAAGGGGTCTTCCACCAATGGAGATGGAAGTGTGGTGGTTTTGCAGTGTCTCTGTCATGATGTTTTCGAGGAAGAGGTTGAAGAGTACAGGTGAGAGAAGGCAGCCCTGGCGGACTCCAACCGTGGTCTTGAAGAACTCGCCCACGTGATTGTTCATGAAAACTGCACTTCTTGCATTCTCGTACAGAGCCTTGATGACTTCAATTAGGCAGTTGTCAATGTTGAAGTGCCTGAGTACTTGCCAGAGGCCGTCATGCCATACCCTGTCAAAGGCCTTTTTGAAGTCTATAAAATTGTGGTACAAGTCTTTTTGGTATTGGAGATGCTTCTCTATCAGAATTCTCAGGTTGAAAATTTGTTCCATTGTGCTGCGTTTTGGTCTAAAGCCCGCTTGTTCTTCTGCCAGGAGTTTTTCTGCTTGGTTTTTCAGTCTGTTGAGGACTACCTGCAGCATGATCTGGCTAGGATGGCTTATGAGACTGATGGTTCTGTAGTTCTGACATTGCTTGAGGTTTCCTTTCTTTGGCAGGGGTATTACAAGAGACTGTGTCCATTCTTTTGGCCAGTCTTTGGTGTCGTGGATCTTCTGACAAAGATCTGTGAATCTGTGAATCGCCTTGCTGTTTCATTCCCTCCATTTTTTATGAGTTCAGCTGGGATGTTATCGATTCCAGGGGACTTCCCCTTCTTCAATTGTTTAATAGCTGTGTCTACTTCACACCTTAGTATTGGTGGGTCTTTATCTTGGTGTTCAGGGGGTTTGTTGGAAACTATGTTGGTATCTGGGCGTAGTGGGTAGTTATACAATCCCTCACAGTATTCTGTCCAGCGTTGGAGGATGGCATTGTTTTCCGTTAAAAGATTTCCTTCTTTGTCTTCAATAACAGAGGCTTTAGGCTGTGTGGTTTTAGTTAGTGCTTTCAGAGTGTTGTAAGCTGTTTTGCTGTTTCCCTTGGCCATTCCATCTTCGATGTTGTTGCATTGTTCTTCTATCCACGCTTCTTTGGCTTCTCTCATCTTTTTCCTCACTTCTCTGTGGCTATCCATGTACTTGTTGTTGGCTTCTTGACTTGTGAACTTTTGCTTCTTAAGTTCTCTTCTTTTGTCGCAGAGGTCAAGAAACCTCATTTGTCACCCAGGTTTGTTTCTTTGTTCTGCTTCTGCCTAATGTTTCTTCTGCTGCTGTCGTTAGCACTTCTTTGATGTTGTTGGCTAGTGTGTCCACATCATTGTCAATGGCTGTGAGTGCGGCGAACTTTCCTCCAATGTTGGCTTGGAAGATCTCAACCACTGTTGGGTCTTTGAGTTTTTTCCAGGTCAAATCTTATGCGTGGGCTTTTTGGCTGTTGTTTTGCTTTCAGTTTCAGCCTGATGGTGGTAAGTACAAGGTCGTGGTCACTGCCAATGTCGGCTCCTGGGAATGTTCTTGTATTTGCCTTGTTTATGCTGGATTTGAATCTTTGGGGTGACAGAATTTAATCAATTTGATTATGAATCAGACCATTTGGTGAGTGCCAGGTTGATGTTCTAGATGGCTTGTGAGGGTGGAGTGTGTTAGCCAGAGTTAGTTTGTGCTTCTTTGCGAATTCCAGCAGCCGCTGTCCTCTGTCATTTGTTTCTCCCAGTCCAAAGCGTCCTGTGGTTCCTGCCCAGGTGTCATAGGCATCAGGTCCCACCTTAGCATTCCAATCGCCTTCCACAATAAGGATGTCTTTTTGGGGCGTTTTGGAGATGACGTTTTCAAGTTCTTCATAGAATTCTTCTATCTGGTCATCATCGTAGTCAGATGTTGGAGCATACACTTGGATGATGGTGAGATTCTGGGGTTTTGCAGAGACTCTGATTGAGATGAGTCTGCTGGATATTGGTGTGCAGTTGATGATGCTTGACACAATCTCTTTCCTGACAATGAAGCCTACTCCGTGTTGGTGTAGTTTCTCATCTCCACTGTACCATATCTTTAGAGTCAGGGAAGGTAAAAACAGCGAGGGAGAGGAGATGGGCGCCGTCCTCAATATGCTGGCCCCTAGAGAAGCTGAGGTCTCTGATGCCTCGCTCCCCTACGACCACACAGGTTATGGGACACCTTTACCTTTACCTGCTTGGTATCCATCTTTCTGTTCTTGCCAATGTGATGGTGTCTTTTTCAGTTATCTTTCTTATCCTGCCACCACCCCTCCCTTTCCCCCTTTCCCCCCTCTTCCCTCCTCTTTCCTCCCCTTCTCCTCTCCCTCCCACGCCAATTCCATTCAACCCCTTATTCTCCTTCCCTCCCTCTATACTCTCCCTTCAGGCAATATCTCCCTCGTGGTAACAGTCAGGTGGCCTTCTCATCGGCTACAAACTAACCCCCGCATCATAGGTATGGGTCGGACAAAGTGGACATAAGAGTTTGGACAATAATTATCAATTGATCGCTTTGTTGAACTCATGGGACGGGGTGGGGAAGGGGGGTATGAGAGAGAGAGAAAGGAGGGAGGGAGAGAGAGGGGGGGAGAGAGGGAGGGAGAGAGAGGGGCGGGTAGAGAGAGGGAGAGAGAGAGAGGGGGGAGAGAGAGAGAGGGAGAGAGAGAGAGGGAGAGAGAGAGAGATAAAGAGAGAGAGAGAGATAAAGAGAGAGAGAGAGAGAAGGGGGGGGGGATGGTCATAGAATCTAAGAACCAGTCATGAAAATCAACCTCCCGATCATTTACTGAGAGAGTCCATAAAAGACCAAGCCCTGAGGGGTAGAGGGTGTCTGCCCCCCCCATCCCCCCCCCCCCCCCCACACACACACATTATAAGCCTCATTGCTCGTCCACCCACCCATCCACCCACCCACCCCACCTATCCACCCCTATTCACAGGCAGGGGTGGGGGGGTAAGCCCCCTGACCTGTGACAGCCGTTAGTCTGACAGTTTTCAGAGAGAGGTGTCTTACCGTACATTGTCCCATTCCCAAACACCCACCCCCTAGTCACCCAGGTTTCAAACCTTTGGTCTAAGTCCTCCTCCTCCTCCTCCTCCTCCTCCTCCTCCTCCCAGAAGGGACATAACCACCAAGGGGGCCTCCTCAGTCACCTCCCTTGCTTGGGTTGGCGTGGCCCAGTGATCATTGTGATGTGAGACTGTGTGTGTGGGGGGGTTAAAAAGGAGTGAGGCTAGTTATTGTCTCCCTTGATGCGCGTGTGGGTTTGACCCGCAAGGTGGCGCACTAGCAGAGGGTGGGGGGTAGGGAGAGTGGGGGGGGGGGGGGGGGGTTGAAGGCAGGTTTAGAAGGGAGGCTCATTCTGTGATGGTTTTCGCTGGAGGGTGAGGGTGGGGTGGGGGGAGGGTGACACTTTGGAAGAGGGAGGAGGGGGGGGGACTTGTGGGGGGATGGGGGGGGGGTTAGGTGGGGAAGGTGGCAGGAGAACTTTCACGACACTTTTGGCATGTACATCGTGAGAAGGCTGCCACCTTACACGTTTTTGCTCCCCCCCCCCCCCCTCCATCTCCCCGGTGCTGATTCAATAGTCGATATACTCCCCAAGTGAAACACACCTGCCTTGGGTTGCAGTGTTTTTGTTCCATAAGGTGAAGATACCACATAAGCAGCCAGAATCCAGCAAACCATTGGTCCCTACGAAAATCTTCTATCAATCGTAAAGAAGCGTAAACTTAAATGGTATGGGCATGTCACAAGATAGAAAGGACTTGCAAAAGCAATACTGCAAAACACTGTCCAGGGAGGAAGAAGAAGAGGCAGACCAAGGAAGAGATGGGAGGACAACATCAGCGAATGGACAGGCCTAGAACTCAACAAAACCCTGAAAAAGGCAGAACAGAGAGAGGAATGGAGGGAACTGGCTGTCAAGTCTTTAGGGGTGCTCCCACGGTCGCCAGATTAAGGGATAGCTATAGATGGATAGCTAGCTAGCTAGATACATAGATACATAGATACATACATACATAGATAGATAGATAGATAGATAGATAGATAGATAGATAGATAGATAGATAGATAGATAGATAGATAGATAGATAGATAGATAGATAGATAGATAGATAGATAGATAGATAGATAGATAGGAGTTAACAGACCCTGCATGCTGCTCTGCAAGTGTTGCACTGGACATTTTTTTTTAATATCTCCAGAAAATCGATATCAGTCTTACGTTTGCCCGTTGGGATGCCGGGGAGGGGGGGGGGGGTCCTGTCAGTATAACTAGTATCCCCACCTTTTGGAAACTGTGTGCTAGAAATTCTCTTTATTTATGCCACTTTAAGTCAAAGCAAATATTCAACGTAAAATTTGGGCTGCTCTCCCTGGAGAGAGCGCGTCGCCACAAATGCAGCACCTACCCATTACTTTTTTTTTTCTTTTCCTGTCTGCACCTGGATTAATTTTTGTTTCCCTATCAGAGTGGCTTTTTTTCTACAGAATTTTGCCAGGGACAAGTCTCTTGTTGCCATGGGTTCTTTTGCGTGCGCTAAATAATGATGTGTAACACACAGGACCTCGGTTTATCGTCTCATCCGAAAACCTAGCACCTAGACCACCACCCATGGTCTAATGGATGGGGGAAAAGTTTTGGGCCCAAACGGGATTCAAACCACCGCATACTTCGACCCGGACTCTTCGCTTTCTAGACAGGCGCGTTACCTCTAGACCACCGATCACCACCCTCTCTTTGTTTCTGCCTTGTTCCTTTTCTTTCTGTCACCTCATTCTTGTCTATTTTCTGCCTTCTTGGTCCATTCTCCTGCTTTTTTTTTCCAGAAAGACTTCAAAGACAATTCTCTCCCATGCTGAAGTCGGATGCGCTGGGCCTGACTTGTCAGGTGCTTAACGGCAGCGCAACGCATTTTTGGCTCATAGTTATGATAGCTCTAGACAACAACGGTTTTTGTCTGAGCGATCGATGACGAAGAAGAAAAGT
>CM060347.1:21911319-21913819 GCA_030674155.1 Stramonita haemastoma | reverse complement strand
TTTGATATGATTTGGTTTTATTCTTTTATATCGAGGATAATGGAATAAACACTCTTGTGCTTTTTTACATCCAGCCCCTGTGTGTATGCAGTTTTGTAAATGTCATCTGTTCCCACCGGCACACGATGGCCTACTCTTACGAAAAGCTGAACAGGATTTAAACGTGTGCGCAAGATGTTCTGCGTGCGTTCGCACACGGGTCCTTGAATAAAGTCTCATACGAAGGACTTTTGGGGAGAGTGGAGTCAGCACTAATGTTAACTCCAGGAGAAAAATCTCCTCGACCGGACTCGAACCTGGGTCGTCAAATTGACAGCGCAATGTTTTGACCACTAAGCTAGAGAGAGAGAGAGAGAGAGAGAGAAGAGAGAGAGGAGAGAGAGAGGAGTGAGAGAGAGAGAGAGATGGAGAGAGAGAGAGAGAGAGAGAGAGGAGAGAACTCGAACTCGAACTCGAACTCGAAAAGTTTATTCACAAAAAGGCCATTGGCCCATACATGAAGGGGGTTGCCAAACTGCTTAGTGTTTTGGTGGAATAAAAGACAACAGCAATGAAAACAGCAGAATTGTATAACAACAAAAACAGTAACAAAATATGACTTACGATAATAAAGTATCTCTTATTCTAAAGGCTTTACACAAATATAGAGTGAGGCTGCGCACAACCTCAGGCTGACTTGATGCCATGAGTAAACAGAGTCTAAATGAATTAGGCTGCTTTCTATATTTCACAGGGATATAACTCTGCCTAACATCCTCTAACACTGGACAGCACAACACAAAATGCACCTCATTTTCAGGTGCTTGCTTACATAACGGGCATAGTAACCTGAGGTCATCAACATCATATCCTCTGTATCTGAATTTATGAACATTTATATCTGATACACCAAGTCTAAACTTTGACATAATTCTTTTCAAATGTATGTCCATATCAAGCTTTAAATAAGGTTTGATATCATGTGTACTGATAAATTTGTCTATACATTTGATACCTTTCACTGGTTTGTACGTTGTTTGAGAGCCATGTATCAGAATGTCAAAAAGCAAGAATAAGATGTGGTACTAAACTGACTGACATAATATACTGTACCACTGGTGTTTAAACAGGGCGATGTATGTAGCCCTTTATTGTTTTCTGTTTTTCATTAATGAGTTAGCCAGAGAAGTCATCATAATGGTAAGCATGGTGCCACTTTCTCCCAAGATGTCACAGAATTGTTTATTCTTCTTCTTGCTGATGATGTTATCCTGCTATCTGAAACAGTTGTTGGCTTACAAAAGCAGTTAAATAGCTTGAGCAGTGCTGCATCGGCTCTTGATCTTAAGGTTAATCTGAATAAGAGCAATATCGTTGTATTCAGAAAAGGTGGTCATTTAGCTGTTCATGAAAAATGGTTGTACAATGGAAAAGTCTTGCCTGTGATTAATGTATATAAATACTTAGGAATCTGTTTTTCTACAAAACTTAGTTTCACAACTGCATGTAAAGATCTGGCAAGTCGAGGTAAACGAAGCTTGTTATTGGTGTTGAGAAAATTGCGAATATTGAATAATAACTCCTTTGACTTGTTCATTAAAATATTTGATGCCCAAATACAACCCACTGTGCTATATGGTGCAGAAATTTGGGGTTTGGATGCAGCTGTAACGCATTGTGAATCAGTGCACCTCTTTGCTTTAAAGCAGTTCTTAGGCTTAGATAGACGAACGCCCAATGATCTTGTGTATAGTGAAACTAATAGATATCCTCTCTCTGTTAATGCTGCTGTAAGATGTATTAGATACTGGATTAAGATTCTACATATGGATGAGAACAGGCTACCTTTTAAATCGTACAAGATGCTTTATGATCTAGATGTGAAAGGAAAAACAACTGGGCTACACAAATACGCACCTGTTTGTGTGAACTCGGTTTTGGATTTGTTTGGCTCAGTCAAGGTGTTGGAAATTGTAGAGAATTTATAAACACTTTCAGACAAAGACTGATTGACTGCCGATGGCAGCAATGGAATGATCATATACAAACCAGTGAGAGAGAGAGAGAGAGAGAGAGAGAGAGAGAGAGAGAGAGAGAGAGAGAGAAGAGAGAGAGAGAGAGAGAGAGAGAGTGAGAGAGGAGAGAGAATCAGAACAGACATACAGATAGACAGAGACAGAGAGGCAGACAGACAGACAGACAGAGAGGAGAGAGAGGTCGGTAGAGAGAGAGAGTATGGATTTTTTAAAAATGAGAGAGAGAGAGAGACAGACAGACACAGACAGAGAGTATAGATAAAAGTTTACTTCAAACAGGGATGGAATTCAGCTGACTGTAGATTTTTTAAAAAATGAATAGCAAAAACAACACGACCAAAGAAAGGAACAGAAACGTACGAGAGAACAAACAACTGGATCCCCAAAACAGGATCCCCACACAGGATCCCCACACAGGATCCACACACAGGATCCACACACACGATCCACACACACGATCCCCACGGAGGATACCGCACACAGGA
>CM060347.1:21901319-21906319 GCA_030674155.1 Stramonita haemastoma | reverse complement strand
AGAAGAAGAACCAGAACAAGAACAAGAACAAGAACATCAAAGGAAAGACCAAGAACAAAAACAAGAATAAGAACAAGAAGAATTACGAGGAAGAATTGCGAATAAGACGAACAGTTGTAGAAAAAAAAAAAAGTAAAACAAATTTCATGAATTGTGAAGAAGAAATACAAAAGAAAACAGAGGAGGATGAAGAAAAAAGAAGAAGAAATGCAAGAATGCAAAGAATGCAAAGAAGAATGCCAAGAAGAAAAAGAACTGCAAAGAGAAGAAAAAGAAGAAGAATGAAGGAAGAAGAAGAAGAAGAGAAGAAAAGAAGAAAAGAAGAAAGAAGAAGAAGAGAAGAAGAAGAAGAAGAAGAAAGAGAAGAAGATGCAAGGAAGAAGAAGAAGAAGAAGAAGAGAAGGAAAGAAGGAAAAGAAGAAGAAGAAGAAGAAGAAGAAGAAGAGAAGAAGAAGAGGAAGAAGAAGAAGAAGAAGAAGGAAGAAGAAGAGAAGAAGAAGAAGAGAGAAGAAGAGGAAGAATGCAAGGAAGAAAGAAGAAGAAGAAGAAAGAAGAAGAAGAAGAAGAAGAAGAAGAAGAAGAAGAAGAAGAGAAAGAAGAAGAAGAAGAAGAAGGAAAGAAGAAGAAGAAGAAGAAAGAAGAAGAAGAAGAAGAAGAAAGAAGAAGAAGAAGAAGAAGAAGAAGAAGAAGATGATGATGATGATGATGATGATGGATGATGATGTGATGATGGTGATGAAGAGGAAAAAGAAGAAGAATTAGAACAAGAACAAGAACAAGAAGAACAAGAAGGAAAGAAAGAAATAATGTGTGAAGAAAAAGAAAAAGGAGAGAAACAACAACAACAACAACAACAGCTCTAACAATAACAGCAGCATCAATCACAAGAAAACGAAGAAGAAAAACGACATAAAAAAACCTAGCAACATCCGTTACAACAACAAAAACAAAAACAACAACAACAAGAAAATACCACCTAATCCAAACAATCTGAGTCTCTTTCTGTTATGGCCGCTTATCTTTATCCTTTATCTTAATAAACAAACTAACAAACGAAAAATACTTCCGGGGGGAAGTTATTTTCTGGGAGGGGGTGTATTCATCCAGCCAGGGACAGACGTCTCCGAAAGGGGGAGGAGGGGGGGGGGGGGCGGAGGAAGGGAGGGAGGGCTGCAGGCAAGAACGACAACTCCGGCAGACAGGTGAAAATTGCTCCATTATTGTCTCCCTTGGATCCATTTTCTTTTCCCCCCCAACTTTCCTGTGAGACTGACTACCTTCCTCTATTTCACCTGAATACTGATCGAACCAGAAGAGAGAGAGAGAGAGAGAGAGAAGAGAGAGAGAGAGAGAGAGAGAGAGAGAGAGAGAGAGAGAGAGAGAGAGAGAGAGAGAGAGAGAGAGAGAGAGAGAGAGAGAGAGAAGAGAGAGAGGGGAGGGAGGGGGGGGGGGGGGGGCGTTGAGAGGAGAGAGAGGGGGGATGAGGTGGGGGGGGGGTGGGGGGGGTTGAGAGGAGAAGAGGGTGAGGTGGTGTGTAGCTGTGCTGATATTGTAGTATATTGGGGACGGGATAGCCTTAGTGGTTAGAACACAGCACTCGCAATCTGACGACCCGGGTTCGAATCCAGTTTAAGAGGATTTTTTCCCCTTGGAGTTTACGTAAGTGCTGACTCCACTCTCCCTAACATTCTTTCTCATGAGACTGTAAACTGAAGTCCCGTGTGCGAACACACGCAGAACATCTTGCGCACACGTTAAAACCTGTTTCGCTTTTCGCCATTGTTGTACCAGTTGGAACGGATGACAAAATTGACAAAACTGCATACACCCGGGGACTGGATGACAAAAAGCACACGAGTGCTTATTTTATTATCCTTGATATAAAAGAATGAATAAAATAGAGTAAATGAATAGTGTTGTAGTACAGTGTACTGCAGTGTAGTGTAGTGTAGCGTAGTGTAGTGTAATGTAGTGTAGTGTAGTGTAGTGTAGTGTAGTGTAGTGTAGTGTAGTGTAGTGTAGTGTAGTGTAGTGTGGTGTAGTGTAGTGTAGTGTAGTGTAGTGTAATGTAATGGAGTGTAGTGTAGTGTAGTCCAGTGCAGTGCTCCATATATATATATATATATATATATATATATATATATATATATATATATATATATATATAATATATATATATATATATATCTGTCTCTGCCTCTCTCTGTGAGAAATACTTGCAACACAATATATACTATAATATATATATATATATATATATATATATATATATATATATATATAACATATACATACATACATACATACATACATACATACATACATACATACATACATACATACATACATACATACATACAATTTCCTTTTTTGCTGCCTTCTGTGACGTCCCTATCTTGCTGTTCCCACGCCGCTCATTTCAATCTCCCTGCCACAGCCATACCCAGATTTGTTATGTCTCATCCCCAGGGTCGGAAGTCCACAGGAGCCGTCAATATGTTTTTGTTTTTTGTTTTAATTTTATACCACTTTATGTCACAACAAATTTGTCTGAAAATCGAGCTGCTCTCCCTGGGGAGAATGCGTTGCCACGAGAGTAGCGCCAACCATTTTTTTCCCTGTCTACAGCAGTATTTGTTTCTTTATCAGAGTGGCTTTTTCTACAGAATTTTGCCAGGGACAATTCTCTTGTTACCGTAGGTTTTTTTTACGTGCGCTGAATAATGATTTGTAATACACGGGACCTCGGTTTATCGTCTCATCCGAAAGACTAGCACCCAGACCACCACTCATGGTCTAACGGATGGGGGGAAAGTTTTAGGCTCAAACGGGATTCGAATCGCTGCACACTTCGACCCAGACTTTTCGCTTTCAAGACAGGAGCGCTACCTCTAGACCACCGATACAAATCAGGCCGCCGTGGGTTCACCAGCCAGAGGGGCCCTGTATTTCTGCTGGGTCACTTTGATGGTGTTCAGTGGTGCCTGTTCCGAGCTAACATACGCAGGACACCACCTTCTAAGCCCCCTACCAACGACAGTATTAGCTCAGTCGCGGAGCCAGACTGAGTGAGTTGCCCACCTGAGGTGGCGGCCACCACAACGTCCCTCCAACGACCGTCCCCCCGCGAACCTGGAACCCAGAAGGCCTTGACACAAACTCACCACAGGCACAGAAGTGTATGGGGAAACCGAATCTGAGGTCACCATGAGATCAGAGCAACTGGGGCCACGGAATCAGAGGCAACTGTTTTTATTATTGCATGATCAAAGACAATGAGGATGACGTAATGGTGCTGCTGTGGAAGTGCATCGGCTTTGAGACTACTTGACAGGGTTGTACTCTACGCTTATTATCATAAATTATCCCGGCGTCAACCAGGCCCGAGAGATACAGACACCTGCTGCAGTATTGGTCAGGTAATTTGAGAAACATTCATAAAGTGGATGGAGCTCGATTGTGTGTGGTCCCAGTCTTCCCACTGAGCCCATAGCAGCATGGAAGCTGGTATATATATATATATATATATATATATATATATATATATATATATATATATATATATATATATATATATATAAAAAATAATTATTATACATACATACATACATACATACATACATACATACATATATATATATATATATATATATATATATATATATATATATATATATATATATATATATATATATATATAACAGAGAGAGACAGACAGACATTGAGAGAGAGCGACAGAGAGAGAGACAGACAGGGGAGAGAGAGAGAGAGAGAGAGAGAAGAGAGAGAGAGAGAGAGAGAGAGAGAGAGAGAGAGGGGGGGGGGGGGAGAGAGAGAGAGAGAGAAAGACAGGGGAGAGAAGAGAGAGAGAGAGAGAGAGAGAGAGAGAGAGAGAGAGAGAGAGAGAGAGAGAGAGAGAGAGAGAGAGAGAGAGAGAGGAGAGAGAGATTGCTTGTTTGGTTGGTTGGTTGATTGGTTGGTTGATTTTATTTGTGTGGGCGGGGATGGGGGAGGAGTGGGAATCTGTAGTTAGTTTGTGTGTGCGGGGGGGGGGGGGGGGGGGGGGATTTTTTAACTTTTCTTTTCATTTCTCTTTTTACCATTTTTTCTTACTGTCTATTAACTTACGACTTGCAGCCTACACTTACATGGGTCTGTTTATCCCTCTCTCTGTCTCTCACTCTGTCTGTTTATCTGTCTTTCCGTGTATATGTGTTTGTCTGTCACTTTCTGTGTCTTTCTGTCTCTGTCTGTCTGTCTCTCCCTCTGTCTGCGTCTGTCTTGTCTCTCTGTCTCTGTCTGTCTGCCTGTTTCTGTCTCTGCCCTGTCTTTCTGTATCTGTCTCTTCTTCTGTCTCTGTCTACGTCTCTGTCTGTCTGTCTGTCTGTCTCTGTCTCTGTCTCTCTCACCCTCTCTTTGTTCTCTTTGTCTCTTTCTCTCTTTGTCTCTCTCTCTCTCTCTCTCTCTCTCTCTCTCTCTCTCTCTCCTCTCTCCCTCTCTCCTCCTCTCTCTCTCTCTCTCTCTCTCTCTCCTCTCGCTCCTCTCTTCTCTCTCCTCCTCCTCTCTCCTCCCCCCCTCTCTCCTCTCTCTCTCTCCTCTCTCTCCTCCTCTCTCTCTCTCTCTCTCTCTCTCTGGGACTGGATGTAAAGAAAAAAGCACACAGGTGTTATTCATTATCCTTGAAATAAAAAAATCTGATTGATTTGATTTAATTTGATTTGTCTTTCTTTGGGTTTCTCTCTCTGTCTCTTTCTCTATGTCTCTGTCTCTCTCTTTCCCTGTTTCTCTCTGTCTCTGTCTCTGTCTATGTCGATGTCTCTCTCTCTTTCTCTCACTCTCTCGCTTTCCCTCTGTCTCTCTCTCTCTGTCTCTTTCCCTCTGTTTGTGTCTGTCTGTCCGTCTGTTTCTCTCTCTCTCTCTCTTCTCTCCTCTCTCTCCTCTCTCTCTCTCTCTCTCTCTCTCTCTCTCTCTCTCTCTCTCTCTCTCTCTCCTCCTCTCTC
>CM060347.1:21895276-21901219 GCA_030674155.1 Stramonita haemastoma | reverse complement strand
TCATCATCATTCTATCATCACCCATCATCATCATCATCATCATTTCATATCACCCCCACCCCCCCACCCCCCCCATCTCATCATCATCATCTTATCATTTTCATCATCTCATCATTATCATACCCCACCCCCCCCCTCCTCAGTCTTTTCCCCTATCAACATCCTTTCTCCCAATCCCCCCAACTTCCCCATCCCCCCCCCACCCCCCAAAACCCATTCTCTAAAAGAAAAAGCCCAGTAGAAAAAGAAAGAAAACAAGGAAAAAAGAACAAAAGGAAAAAAAGAAAAAAAAAAAAAGAAAAAAGAAAAAAAAAGAAAGAAAAAAAAAAGGGGGGAAAGAAAGAAAAAAAAGAAAGAAAGAAAGAAAAAAGAAAGAAGAAAAAAGAAAGAAAGAAAAAAAGAAAGAAAGAAAAAAAAAGAAAGAAAAAAAAAAAAAAAAGAAACAAAAAAAAAAAAAAACAAAAAAAAAAGCCCAAAAGCGTTTTTTTTTTTTTTTTTCCCAAAAAAAAAAAAAAAAAAAAAAAAAAAAAAAAAAAAAAAAAAAAAAAAAAAAAGCTCGTGAAAATGAGAGAGGGGTTTGGTTTCCCTTGTCTTGGGGTAATTCCACGGGAGTCCAATCAGTGGCAATTTGCAGCCCATTTTGGTTTCTTTTTCCTATCCGTGGCCATATTCGAGTTGTCATATAAATTTGGGGGTCAAAGAGCAGGAAGCGAAAAAACCTTGTCGTTTTCCCCCCCCCCCCCCCCCCCCCCCCCCCCCCCCCCCCCCCCCCCCCCCCCCCCCCCCCCTTTTAACAAGAAGTAAAAAACAAAAAAAACAAAAAAACAAAGAGGAGAGAGAGAGAGAGAGAGAGAGAGGAGGAGGAGGAGGAGGAGGGGGGAGGAATGGGAGGAGAATGAGGAGGAGGAAAAGAGAGGACAGAGGACAGGGCAGGCGGACAGAAAGACAGACCGACAAACAAACAGGGCAGACAGGTAGATAAACGATGGAGGGAGAAGAGAGGGACAGAAGGAAGGGCAGACAGAGACAGAGACGAAGGAAGGAAAAGGGGCAGAAGGAAGACAGGACAGAGGACAGAGGAAGACCGAGACAAAGACCCCGAAGACAGACAGGACAAAACAGGAAGAAGGGCAAAAGGGCAGGAGACAGATAGAGACAGAGGGCGAGACCGAAGAAAGACAGAGAAGACAAAGGGCGAAGAAAGAGACAGAGCCCGACAGAGACAGATATAGAAGAGACATACAGAAGGAAGGGCCGGGCAGAGGGGCCCCATAGAAGGAAGGGCAGGGGCCCGAAAAAAAGGACAGACAGAGACAGACAGAAGGAAGACAGACAGAGTGAGATAGCAGAGACAGAAGGAAGACAGATACAGAAGGAAGAAAAACAGAGACAGACTGAAGGAAGACAGACAGACAGAAGGAAGACAGATAGAGACAGGACTGAAGGAAGGGCAGAGAGAGAAGAATTAAGACAGCACAGAGAGAAGGAAGACAGAAGAGACGGAGGAAGGGCAAAGACAGAAAGAAGGCGTGAAAAGAAGGAAAGCGGCAAAAAGGAGGAAAACGGAAAGGAAAGGGCGAGACAGAAAAAGGACAGAGACAAACAGAGGAAACGGAGGACAGAAAAGAAGGGGAAAAAGGGGAGGGGGGGGGACCCAGGAAAAAAGGCCACAAGGAAAAAAAGAGAAAAGGTAAAGGAAAAAGGAGGGGGGGGGGAAAGGGAAGAAGGGGACCAAAGAAAAAGGGGAAAGAAAAAAGAAAAAAGAAGGGCGTGAAAATATAAAATTTTATAACAAGAGGGCGGACCCCCCCACATTTTTTTTGGAATCCGCAAATGGAAACCAGGCAGACAGGTTTAAAAAAAAAAAACAGACAAGAAAAAACCAAGGGAAGACCAAAAAAGAGAAACCGGGAAAAAAATAAAAAAAGAAAAAAAAGAAGGAACAGCCCCCCCCCAAAGAGAGGGGAGCAGAGACGAAAACAAAAAATAAAAAAAAACAAAAACAAAAAAAAAAAAAAAAAAAAAACGGGGTTTAAAAAAGAACAAAGGAAAAAAAAAGGGGAAAAAAAAAAAAAAATTTAAAGCCCAGGGAAACCAGCATCTTGGGGGGGGCCCCCCCTCTCCTCCCCTCCCCTACCACAGGTAAATTTTATTTTTTAAAGTCATTTTTTATACCCCTGTTACGATTTCTTTAAGATATTGCCTTTTGTGTTAAAATTTTTATCGAAAAGGGTTTTAGTTAGAAGAGTGGCTTGTTGATTTATTTTCCCTACCCACCATCCCTTTTTTTTCTTTAAAGAATTTCTTCGCAAAAATAAAAGGGGTTAAAATTTTTCCGAGCGACAGCAACGTAGGTGCCCTTTTAAAAAAAAAAAAAGCACTGATTTAATTCTTTTTAATTTTTTGGAAAAAAAATCTCCAGGTCTTTTTTAGAAGACGATTACTTTTTTACCCAACAATAAGAGAAAGTGCCTTCTTTGGTGGAAAATGGTTTACACTCACATCAAAAAAGCAGAAACAAAATTCAGACATGATATCCGACAGAAACAGCCTTCATCATTTCATCATTCATCATCACAGCAGCAGCAGCGCAGCAGCAGCACCGTCACCACATCATTACCATCATCACCATCACCATCATCATCATCATCATCATCATCATCATCATCATCACATCATCACTATTTTGAAAAAAAAAACCCACTTTATGTCAGCAAATTTCTGTACATGAAATTCGGGCTGCTCTTCCCGGGGAGAAGAGCACGTCGCCACGAGTACAGCGCCACCCATTAAAAAAATTTCTGTTCCCCGACTGCAACTGTATTAATTTGTTTCTCTATCAGAGTGGCTTTTTTCTACAAAATTTTACCAGGGACAACCAACCCTCTTTTGCTGTGGATTCTTTTATGTGCGCTAAAATATTGACGTGTAACACACGGAATCTCAGTTTATCGTCTTATCCAAAAAAACTAGCATGTAGACATTCCACTCATGGTCTAATGGATGGGGGGGAAAAGCTTTTGGGGCCCAAACGGGATTCGAACCACCGCACACTCCGACCCGGACTTTTTCGCTTTCCTAGACAGACGCGTTACCTCTAGACCACCGATCCACCTGCATCTTCCTCGTCTCCTCTACAGGCCTCGGCACGATCCACTTGGCAAAGAGTGCTGTGATTTGTGACGTAGGACGTGGCCAAACCCAGCTACTTCCTCTTTACCACAGCCAAAGGCTGCACATCAGAATTAGTTTGCGAGTCATGTAGTATTTTTTTTTTTATAGAGTAGGGGTCGAAATTCTTTTCTTTTTTTTTTGTTCGATTTTCATAGAGTTTTTAAAGTATGAAGAAAAAGCACTGTATACTTGTTTTTTTGGGGGGATTGAGGACATAGAGCTCTAATTCAGGCAGTCCCAAGCAAGTTGGAAATGATCATCAAATGAGGATTGCTTGTGTTCCTGCAAGCATTGACCCCGCGCATGCATATTGCGGTTATTTACTATTTTATTATTTTATTTTATTCTTTTATATCGAGGATAATGGGATAACCACTCTTGTGCTTTTTTTTTTTTTTTTTACATCCAGTCCCCGTGTGTATGCAGTTTTGTAAATGTCACCTGTTCCCACCGGTACACGATGGCCTAACTCTTACGAAAAGCGACACGGGATTTAATGTGTGTGCAAGATGCTCTGCATGCGTTCACACACGGGGCCTCGGTTTGTGGTCTCATCCGAAGGACTTTTGGGGTAGAGTGGAGTCAGCACTGATGTGCGGTGATGATAGCGGTTAGGAAGCTAGCAGACGGCAAAAGGACTGAGGGGGGTACAGTGTTTACTGAAAAAGTTAAAAAAAAAAAAAAAAAAAAAAAGCTCAAACCTACCAAAATATGTGCAAAATCACATGAGTTTTGAGTCAGGGGGCTAGTCTTTCTGAAAAAAAAAAAAAAATTCTTTCTGTGTACAGTGCGAATGCAAGAGGGATATGATAATAAAAACAGAAGGAAAAGTGGTCAAAATCAATACTGATGGGTTGTCTATGTGACGTGTGACGTGACCACATCGTGCCAGCTTCCTCCTCTTCACTACTACAGCTAAACAAGGGGGTTTGTTCCTGTAGCCAGCCTCCATGGTCACCCCTCTGCCTCAAGGAATGGGTTTTGCTGTCCTGCCACTACTATGTAGAAAGAACCCTTTGGGGTTTTTTATTATTTTTTTTTATACATTTCGGTGCCTTATGCTCTGTTGTCTACCTTTTCAGAAATTAATCTGATGAGACTTAGTAGTAGGCATCCGTCAGTCTTGAAACATCAGTGCTGACTCCACTCTCCCAAAAGTCCTTCGGATGAGACTTTAAACCGAGGCCCCGTGTGCGAACGCACGCAGAACATCTTGCGCACACGTTAAATCCTGTTCCGCTTTTCGTAAGAGTAGGCCATCGTGTGCCGGTGGGAACAGATGACAATATTTACAAAACTGCATGCACACGGGGACCGGATGAAAAAAAGCACATGATTGCTTATTCTGTTATCCTCGATATAAAAGAATAAAATAAATAAATAAATAAAGACTATGGAATTGCGCTCTAGCCTCGAGAGTGCAAAACCTTGGGCAAGTAAGCGTTATTCTTCAATTTAACGTCTAATTCACAATAAGTGATATTAGACACAAAGCAAGTATGGAGGGCAAGCTGTTGTTACCCATGCAGCAGACACCCCCCCCCCCACTCTCCACGTCGCTGGAATGGTCGGTCTACTGGAAAGGCAATCGCCGATACGAATGGTTCCAGTGCTATCGCAAGAGCCGCCAGAGCGTTGCCACATACAGCCCTGAACTGCCCTGGGGACTCCAACTCCCCGATGTTTCCTCTTGGATGGTGTCCAAACACGACACCTGTGTGCATGCTGGGGTTTAAAAAAAAAATTGGGGGATGTCGTCCGCTCCTACCAGCACACAATGGCCTGTTTTTTTTTCAAAATGCGAACAGGTTTTTAACGTGTGTGCAAGATGTTTTGCGCGCGTGCGCACACGAGGTTTTGGTTTATAGACCTACTCGAATGACTTGGACATTCAGTTCGACTGAAGAGACCAAAAAGGCACACAGAGTCTTAAAGAAGAGGTTTCATATGAAGTATACATGGTCCATTGAATTCGAAAAAAAGCTATCTACATAAAAAGGTGGTTTCAGATACTCATCAACGGGGTTAACGCTATTACATTTTCATGTCGTGAAGAGAGAACACAGTAAACTTGATATGAGTGTGGTGGGTATTGGTGTCAGGTAAGCAGTCCAAAAAGTTTCAATTAAGAAAATAATCGGAAAGCATATGCACACACTCACGCGCGCATACAATGCACGTACGCCCCACCACACCAGAGGGAGAGAGAGAGAGAGGAGAGAGAAGAGGAGAGAGAGAGAGGAGAGAGAGATGAGAGAGAGAGAGAGAGAGAGGAGAGAGAGGAGGAGAGAGAGAGAGAGAGACAGACAGACAGACAGACAGACAGACAGACAGACAGACAGACAGACAGGACAGACAGACAGACAGACAGACAGACAGACAGACAGACAGACAGAGAGAGATGGGAATGAAGATTCAGAGAGAGAACTGAAATGAATTGAAAAGTTTATCCATAAAGGGCCAGGCCCTTAGAAGGGGGAATAAAAAACAAATAAAGCAAACAAAAAATATGATGGACATGTGGTGGCATTATGTAACATCAGATACTTCTCCTTTTAAATGCTTTATACATGTATATTGCCAGTTGTTTTACAATACACTCATTTGTGGAAGCTAATAACAAAGCCAACCTGAATAGACATTGATCTCTAAAGTACTTTTGTGATATTGATCTCTAAAGTACTTTTGTGATATGAACTGCTCTCGAATATCTCTTAACCCTGGACAGGAAAGCACAAAATGGATTTCATTTTCTACTGAACATTTACA
>CM060347.1:21890276-21892776 GCA_030674155.1 Stramonita haemastoma | reverse complement strand
ATGAGACTTTAAACGAGGCCCCGTGTGCGAACGCACGCAGAACATCTTGCGCACACGTTAAAATCCTGTTCCACTTTTCGTAAGAGTAGGCCATCGTGTGCCGGGGGAACAGATGACATTTACAAAATTGCAGACACACGGGGGCTGGATGTAAAAAAGCACAAGAGTGTTTATTCCATTATCCTCGATATAAAAGAATAAATCAAATTAAATTAATTAAAATCGGTTTATAGTCTTATCCGATGGACTTTTGGGGTGGAGTGGAGTCAGCACTGATGTTAACTCCAGGGGAAAAATCCCCTCGAACAGGAATCGAACCCAGGTCGTCAAATTACAAATGCAACGTTTCTGACCACTAGGCTATCACGTCCCCTAATCTAATGGAGTGGAGTGGAGTGGAGTGGAGTGGAGTGGAGTGGAGTGTAGAAGCGTGCAATGCAGTGCAGTGGGGTGGAGTGGGGTTGGTCGTGTAGTGTAGTGTAGTGTAGTGTAGTGTAGTGTAGTGTAGTGTAGTGTGTGTAGTGTAGTGTAGTGTAGTGTAGTGTAGTGTAGTGTAAGTGTAGTGTGTAGTGTAGTGTAGTGTAGTGTTAGCGTTGTGTAGTGTAGTGTAGTGTAGTGTCATGTGGTGTAATGTCATGTAGTGTCCATTTTTGCACTGTGTTCAGTTTGCATTGTATTGTGTTGTGTTGTGTTGTGTTGTATTGTTTTGTATTGTATTGTATTGTTGTTGAATAGCACTGTCTTGTGTTGTTAAGTGAATAAGGTCACGCCATTTTGAAGGACGAAGCCTAATGCTCACAACACTAGCCATCATTCTGAGCAGAACTTTTCCAACTAAAAAAAAAAACCCCAAAACACACTACTCCACCTTTTATACAACTGTGCATTACGGCCAAGGCAACCAAAAGTTTTTCTTCGGTGGTTTTTTTTTTTTGTCTCTAAGACTATTGGGCGACGACACTACGGCCATCTTGGAAAATCAGGGGACAGCACTGTAAGGACAGAGGATTAGTCGGTAGCCATCTTCCGACTCTTGCTCTGCGCATGTCCACAGGGGGTTTGGCGACGCTGGGGTCATAAAGTGACGTCATGTGCGCGCGCGCGAACAAACTATGGGGGGAATTCGGTGCAAGAGAAAAAAAAGGGGGTGGATTCTTTGTGTGTGTGTGTGTGTGTGTGTGTGTGTGTGTGTGTGTGTGTGTGTGTGTGTGTGTGTGTGTGTGTGTGGGGTGTGTGGTGTGTGTGTGTGTTTTGTGTGTGTGTGTGTATGTTTTTTTTGTGTGTGTGTGTTTTTGTGTGTGTGTGTGTGTTATTATTTATTCATTTATTCTTTATATCGAGGATAACGGGGGTAAGCACTAATGTGCTTTTTTCATCCAGCCCCGTGTGTATTCAGTTTTGTAAATATTGTTCATCTGTTCTCTGTGTGTGTGTGAATGTGTGTGTGTGGGGGGTGTAAGTTAGTGTGGTGTGTGTGTGTGTGTGTGCGTGCGTGGTGTGTGTGTGTGTGTGTGTTGTGTGTGTGCGTGCGTGCTGTGTGTGTGTGCGTGCGTTGTGCGTGTGTGTGTGTGAGTGTGTGTGTGTGTGAAGAGGGGAAGGGGAGGGGATTGGATGGGGTGGGGGGGGGGGGGGGGGGTAGCAGAAGTATGGTATTTTTGTGTGTACGAAAATAAGGTGAAAATGCAAATAAATTTGAAGAGATAGTTATCATGATTATTATCATTGTGTTTGTGGCGGTGTGGTGTGGTGTGGTGTGGTGTGGTGTGTATGATGTGGAGTGGTGTGGTGTGGTGTGGGGTGTGGAGTAGTGTGGTGTGGTTGGTGTGGTATGGTGGGGTGTTGTGTGGTGTGGGGGAGTGTGGTGGGGTGTGGTGGGGTGGGGTGGGGTGTTGTGTGGTGTGGTGGAGTGGGGTGTTGTGTGGTGGGGGATAGGTGTGGTGTGGTTTTGGTGTGAAGTGATGTGGAGTGATGTTGTATCGTGTAATGTGGTGTGTGTGGTATGGTTTGATGTGGTGTGGTGTGTTGTGTGGGTGTGGTGTGTTGTGGTGTGTGGTGCCTACGACAACCACTACCACATCATTTTCTACCACTACTACCCCCACCACCACCAAACAACAAACAACGACGACAACACCAACACTAACACCTCCACCACACCACTAAAAATACTTTCCATCACCATTACAACACCACCACCACCACCACCAACGACGACGACAACGACGACGACGCACACTTGCAAACCCACCTGAAATGATAACGTTTTTTATTTGTGTAGTTCAAACATTTTTTAATTGTTGGAACATGGTATGTGGCAGTTATTTTATAACTTAAAAAAACCCCAACTTCTTCAGGCTTTTAAGATGCTTGTTTCAAGTATAAGTGGCCCTGGCCTATATCCAAATGCACCCCTCTTCTCTCTCTTTCTCTCTCTCTCTCTTCTCTCTCTCTCTCTCTCTCTCTCTCTCTCTCTCTTCTCTCTCTCTCTCTCTCTCTCTCT
>CM060347.1:21878449-21883449 GCA_030674155.1 Stramonita haemastoma | reverse complement strand
TGATGATCATTCCGCCGTCCCTTCCTTAGCCTACCTAACCAGCCCCCCAGATAGTGTCCCCCTAACTACACTACACTACACTACACTACACTACACTACACTACACTACACTACACTACACTACACTACACTACACTACACTACACTACACTACACTAACACTACACTACACTACACTACACCACACCACACACACGCACTACACTACACTACACTACACTTACAATCAACTCCACTCCACTACACACACGCGCGCACTCCACTCCACTCCACTCCACTCCACTCCACTCCACTCCACTCCACTACACTACAAAAGTCTTTCGGATGAGACTATAAACCGAGGCCCCGTGTGCCAATGCACGTAGAACATCTTGCGCACACATTAAATCCTGTTCCGCTTTTCGTAAGAGTAGGTCATTGTGTGCCGGTGGGAAGAGTTGACATTTACAAAACTGCATACACACGGGGACTGAATGTAAAAAAAATCACAAGAGTACTTATCCCACTATCCTTGATATAAAAGAATAAAATAAAAATAATAAAACACTACACTACACTACACCACACCACACTACACCACACCACACTCCACTCCACTCCACTCCACACCACACCACACCACACAACACCACACCACACCACACTACACCACACTACACTACACTACACTTACGCTACACGTACACTACACCACACTACACTACACTACACTTACGCTACACGTACACTACACCACACCACACCACACCACACTACACCACACTACACCACACTACACTACACTACACTACACTACACTACACTACACTACACTACACTACACTACACTACACTACACTACACTACACCCACACCACACCACACCACACCACACCACACCACACCCCACCACCCCACACTACACCACATCGCACCACACCCCACCACACCACACTACACCACACTACACCACACTACACTACACGACACGACACGACACGACACGACACGACACGACACGACACGACACGACACGACACGACACGACACGACACTACACTACACTACACTACACTACACTACACTACACTTACACTACACGTACACTACACCACACCACACCACACCACACCACACCACACCACACCACACCACACCACACCACACCACACCACACCACACCACACCACACTACACTCCACTCCACTCCACTCCACTCCACTCCACTCCACTACACCACACTACACTACACTACACTACACTACACTACACTACACTACACTACACTACACTACACTCCACTCCACTCCACTACACTTACACTCCACTTACACTCCACTACACTACACTACACTACACCCCTCTCGTCACACAGTCTTAAGTTACCTTGCCGCCAGTCTTTTCCAAAACACCTTCTGCCCGTACGATCCGCCATGTCTTTTGTCAAGGGGATGTAACTCTAGACGTCTCATCCCGCCAGGGGCTGGTGGGATAGGTGTGGAGGACTAATGAGGCTCCTGTAGCAGACGTCAGTTTCCCTTCCGGCTCCCCACTGCGTGCTGAATCCCTCCGCGCCCCCCGGAAAAAAAGAATCCCCCCTTGGTCTTGAAAAATGAGGTGCCTGGTGGTATAGGGTGTGCGTTTTCAAGATGGGGTTAAGTGGGTGATGTGTTTATGGGGATTCTGTCTGTCGGTCACAGAGATTGCTGGTCATCTGTCTTCAGCCTCTTTTTATACCTTGTCTTTAAAGGTGTACAGGGGTGGTGGGGGAGGGAGGGGGAAGGAAGGGGAGTGAGAGGGATATAGGGGGAGAGAGAGGGGGGTTGAGAGGGAGAGAGAGGGGGAGAGAGGAAGAGAAAAAGGACGACATAACATACGCACACACATGCACACACACACAGATAAATATACATTTATATTTCTATATCCTTATATCTTTGTATAAGGTAAAGGTAAAAGTGTCCCATAACTTGGGCGGTCGTAGGAGAGCGAGGCATCAGAGACCTCAGCTTCTCTAGGGGCCAGCATATACATTGAGGGTGGCGCCCATCTCCTCTCCCTTGCTGCTTTACCTTTCCTGACCCTAAAGAGGGCAGGTACCCATTTACAGCTGGGTGAACTGGGATGACTGTACTAAAGCCAAGGCGTGCAAACAGTTACCCATCCAATTGGTAACCACGCTCAACGCTGCTTAACCTGGCTGGGGGAATGCATCCCTCAGTCTCGGAAGACTGTGGAGTGGTGCTCTAGGCTCTAGAGCGCAAAGAAAGCCTGAGTAGGTAAGTATAGACAGTAAGCTGTTACCCATCCAGCAGACCCCACACCCACACCCCTCCCCCTCTCCATGTTGCTGGAATGGTCCATTGGGAATGCAATCGCCAATACGAATGGTTCCAGTGCTGTCGCAGGAGCCTCTAGAACGTTGTCATATACAGCCCCGAACCGCCCTGCAGATTCCAACTACCCGATTTTTCCTCAGGGATGATGTCTAAACACAACACCTGTGTGCATGTTGGATTTTTTTCTTTTATTTTGTTGTCATCCGCTCCTACCGGCACACAATGGTGGCCTGTTCTTTCAAAAGGGAGAACAGGTTTTGTGCCACCATGTTCACACTGTGCAAACGGGCCTCGGTTTATAGTCTCATCCAAATGATATAATTACATATTGTATGGTAAAGTAGTGTGTGTGTGTGTGTGTGTGTGTGTGTGTGTGTGTGTGTGTGTGTGTGTGTGTATGTGATTGTGTGTGTGTGTGTGTGTGTGTGTGTGTGTGTGTGTGTGTGTGTGAAAAAGTCAAAAATCAAAATTGTATTTCCATGTGTGTGTGTGTGTGTGTGTGTGTGTGTGTGTGTGTGTGTGTGTGTGTGTGTGTTTGTATGTGTGTGTTTGTGTATGTGTGTGTGTGTGTGTGTGTGTGTGTGTGACAGAGACAGAGACAGAGACAGACTGGCAGAGAAAGAGACAGACAGAGCCCCACCCCATCCAATCTCCACGTCGCTGGAATGGTCCATTAGAAATGCAATCGCCGATACAAATGGTTCCAACACCATCGCAGGAGCCGCCAGAACGTTGCCATATTATAGGCCTACAACCCCGAACCGCCCTGGGACTCCAACTCCCCGATATTTCCTTAGGGATTGTGTCTAAACACGACACTTGTGTGCATGCTGGGTTTTTCTTTTGTAGTCATCCACTCTTATACAAATAATACAATATAAATAACACAATATGATACAAATCACTACAATGCAAATCAATACAATGCAATGCATTATATATCAATACAATACAAATCAATACAATGCAATAAAATGCAATAAAATGCAATACAATACAGTACAGTACAATACAATACAATACAATACAATACAATACAATACAATACAATACAATACAATACAATACAATACACAGAACAATACACAAATCAATACACAATACACTACCCAACCCAATACACAATACAATACACAATACAATACACAATACAATCAACACAATACACAATACAGTGCAATACAATACAATACAATGTCGGATACATCAACGGTGGGTAAAAACGGGCGCATACGCAAAAATCCACCATAAGTAATTTTTTTTTTTCGGAGCTCAAGGCAATGAACGAACAAAAACAAAAAATGCAATACAACTACCAAAAAAAAACCTCAGACACATCTTAATGGAGCAAAGAAAAAGACATCTTTTTTTGCTCATGTTCATGACTTCCAACTTTTTCCAGAAATTTTTTTTTGCATATTGTGCTGTGTCTTTTTTATAAGCAGGAAAATTCAGAACAGAATTGAGCATGTTATGGACAAAGATAAAAAAGAATTTAAAAGGGGGGGGGGGGGAGGTTCTGGTACAGAGAGAAAAAAAGGGTTTTACAGACAGAGAACAATAAGTAATAGGTTTTAGGGACAGACAAAAAAGACGAAAGGTTTTACAGACAAGGAAAAAGGGAGAGAAAAAGAAAAAAGATGTTTAAAGAGGAAGAGAAAAGATTTTAGGGAAAGAGAAAAAAGACAAGAGAGTTTTAGGGACAAAGAAAAATAAATAAAAAAAGATTTTAGGGACAGAAAAAAAGAAGAGGGTTTTTCAGACAGGGAAAAAGAAAAAAAGATTTTAGGGACAGAGAAATAAGAAAGAGGGTTTTTCAGACAGGGAAAAAAGAAAAGGATTTTAGGGACAGAGACAAAGAAAAAGGGTTTCAGGGGAAAAAAAAGAAAAAGAAAAAGGGATTTAAGGACAGAGAAAATATAAAAGGGTTTTAGAGACAAGAGAAAAAGAAAAAATGTTTTAGAGACAAGAGAAAAAGAAAAAATGTTTTAGAGACAGAGAAAAAGAAAAAGGGGTTTAGAGACAGAGACAGAGAAAACGGGATATAAGGACAGAGAATAAGTAAAAGGGTTTCATGGACATAGAAAAAGAAAAGGGGTTTAGGGACAGAGATTCACAATTTAAGATTTTAATTCTTTCACTCTTTTGGAGTTTGGAGGACTACATACAAATTTAACAGGAGAATAAACCTAACAGCAATACACCCAGAATGGTTAAGATGTTCGCCTGCCAATATGTAAACCGCGAGTTTCTGGGTTCGTACCCAGCTCGCCCTTTCTTCCCAGTTTGACGAAAAAATCGAACTGAATGTCAAAGTCATTTGGATGAGACTATAAACCGAGGTCCCTGAGCGAACGCACGCAGAACATCTTGCGCACACGTTAAAATCCCGTTCCGCCTTTCGGAGGAGCAGGCCATCGTGTGCCGGTAGGAGCGGATGACAAAATTATTATAAACTAAAAAAACTGCATGCACACAGGTGTCGTGTTTAGACGCCATCCCTGAGGGGAAAAAAATAATGGGTTGGCGCTGCACTTGTGGCGACGCGCTCACCCCGGGGAGAGCAGCCCGAATTTCACGCAGAGAAATCTGCTGTGACATAAAGTGGTATAAAATAAAAATAAAATAAATAAATAAACACCCAAAAATGATATCAATACTAACTGAACAGCAAGAGTTCAA
>CM060347.1:21860949-21873449 GCA_030674155.1 Stramonita haemastoma | reverse complement strand
TAAGAATTATCTCACATGCTAGAGTCGGAATCATTTTGGCCTGACTTGTCAGACGCTTAACAGCAGCACAACACAATTTCGCTCATGTATGACAAACATCAAGAGATACTGTCAGGGCGTTCGACGACGACGACGACAACGACAAAGAAAGAAAAAGTTAAATAAATTTTTAAAAGACATAATTATTTTTCTTCCCTTATCTTTTCTTTTGACGAAATTTTGAGAAAGGCAGAACAGAGAGAGGAATGAATGGAACTGGTTGTCAAGTCTTCAGGATGTCTCCCCGGTCGCCAGACTACGGGATAGATAGATAAGATAGATAGATAGATAGATAGATAGATAGATAGATAGATAGATAGATAGATAGATAGATAGATAGATAGATAGATAGATAGATAGAGAGAGAGATAGAGAGAGAAGAGATAGAGAGAGAGAAGATAGAGACAAGAAGACAGACAGACAGACAGACAGACAGACAGATAGATAGATAATAGATAGATAGATAGATAGATACGATAATAGATATAGATGGATAGATAGATAGATAGATAGATAGATAGATAGATAGATAGATAGATAGATAGATAGATAGTAGGTGATAATAGGTAGATAGATAGATAATAGATAGATAAATAGATAGATAGATAGATAATAACTGATCGATCGATCTATAGATAGATAGATAGATAGATAGATAGATAGATAGATAGATAGATAGATAGATAGATAGATAGATAGATAGATAGATAGATAGATAGATAGATGTTTTTTCTTTCTTTTATTCATGGGTTCCCAAACTATCTCTGCCTCCCACCCCCACCCCCCTTCCTGCCTCCCTCCTTCCTCTCCCCAAGTCAAAAGAAGCGAAAAGATAATATTATTGAGCAGCCAGCCTGAAAAGGGAGACAACGCCTCTTCATCCCTCCTGAAGCCAGCCACCCTCTTCATCCCCCCTCCAAACACTACCCATGGCGCCCTCTGCCCCTCTCATGGGGACGTCACTCTCTCTCCCCACCACGCACACCAGAAGGTGGCGCCCCCCGAATCACCACCACCAAACCAACACAGGCGCTTGCCCCCCAAAGGGAGGCCACTGATCTCCCAGTTTGTCCACAATTACCCGCCCCTGCCAGCTTGCTTAGGGACTCGCTAAGGCCAAGTGGGGCTTCCCCCCAATCTGGCCTGAGTGAGTGAGTGAGTGAGTGAGTGAGAGAGAGAGGTAGAGGGGAGGGAGAGAGGGAGAGAGTGGCAAACAGGGCGACGATGACCTGATGCGGGTTAACCTTGTTGGCCCCATTGCTCTCGCCTCTCGTCTGTCAATTAACTGCCTGATGACGATTCGGTAACTACGTCATTTCCTCTTCCTGCGTCTCTCTCTTGGGTCCAGAATCAAAATGGCTGAACTGAAGCAATGTGGCTTTCTGCCTGTTTTTTTGTTGTTGTTTGTTTGTTGTTGTTTTTTTGGAGTCACAGTAATGTATTTGTATTCTTTTTGTATTGTTTTGTTTTGTGGGTTTAAAAAAAAAAATTATTGTTGTTGTAGATGTAGTTCTTGATGATGGTGATGTGATCTGTTCTGTTCATGTATATACGTTGGAGTTTTCATAATGTTTTTTCTCGATATTCTTGGTTGTGTTTTTTTCTTTTGTTTACTGGAAAGTAGATGTAGGTGTAAAAGGGATATGTGGTTGTTTAGATTTGACAAGAGAAGTGTAAATTAAATCTTGATATGGACTGAAAACCTTGGAGAGTTGAAAGTGACTACCCTGCTCCCCTCCCCCCCCCCCCCCCCCCCCCTCCCTTCAGTGTTTCTTGTGGTCCCTCTAAGTAGGACCAGTTACAAGACACTGATACTGATGCTGTTTCATTTTTCCTCAATATTCTATGTTTATTTTTTTCCCAAGGCATATCTGTCACAGGGACAGAACAATGTATTGTGCAAAGACTACACAATAGGCCTTCAGGGCCTGGGCTTTATCACAGTTTTTGAGTACACCACTGATGCTGGGGCAACACAAAATGGAGGCTGTATGATCAGTGGCTTTCTTTCCACTCATGAATTCCACTTTTCAGCTGACTAGGGGCTATAGCCTTTGGAGAACACTCCACACGCTGACGTCCCCTTATGCCCTCTTAGCTGAGAGATGGGATGTACTGTGGCAAGGCATCTCCACTATAGTCAAACATCTGCCCAGATTCCGAAACAGCGGCTGCCTCCTCTGCTGTTTTGGAGGTCATCGTCGAACATGACGGACAAACAAACAACACAATAGGCATCCGCCAGTCTCAGAAGACTTGGAGTTGCACTCTAGGCTCTAGAGCACAAAGCCTGGGTAAGTAAGTACGAGGGTAAGCTGTTACCCATGCAGCAGACCCCCTCCCCTCTCCACGTCGCTGGAATGGTCCATTGGAAAGGCAATTACCGTACGCATGGTTCCAGTGCGTTGCAGAGCCGCCAGAACATTGCCATAACAGCCCCGAACCGCCCTGGGACTCCAACTTCCCGATTTTACCTCAAAGATGGTGACTAAACACGACACCTGTGTGTATGCTGGTTTCTAAAAGATTTTGTTGTCATCCGTTCCTACCGGCACACAATGGCCTGCTCTTCCGAAAGGCAGAACGATTTTTAACATGTGGGCAAGATGTTCTGCGTGCGTTCGCTCATGCGTCTCGGTTTACAGTCTCATCCAATGACTTTGATATTCAGTTTATTTCTCGTCAAACTGAGAAAAAGGGCGAGGCTGGGAATCGAACCCAGAACCTCACGGTTTATTTGTTGCAGGCGACCGTCTTAACCATCCTGCCACCTTCCTTCGTAGCCAAAGCATACCCATCTGTAGAATATTTCATATTCACCTATCCCCTGGTATGGTAGGCCGTTGGGTCACCACTGAAGATTTTGCAACCAGCTTCCTCCACTCCTCGCGGTCCTCTGCTTTCCCTAGCAAATCGTTCCACCCAAGCCCAGTCCACTCTCTGATGTTGTCTTCCCATCGTTTTCTCTGTCTGCCTCTTCGTCTCCCTCCTTGTACTGTTCCCTGTAGACAGTCTTGGCCATCCAGATATCGTGTGACGTGCCAGTACCAGTTCAGTTTGCGTTTTTGTCACTAAAGATGCACACACACACACACACACACACAACACAGACACACACACACACACAGACACACACACACACACACACACACACACACACACACACACACACAACACACACACATTCTAAAAAACACAGTCTAAAACACACACTAAAACACACACAAAACACACACAACATACACTCTCTAAAACACACACTCATACACACGCACACACTAACACTAACACACTATCACACTAAAACACAGACACATACAAACACTTACACACACACTTACATTCACACACACTCAATAAGGCAAATACACTAACACCACACCACATATTCTTATACACACTCACACACACACACACAAACAACACAAAACACACACACAAAACACACACAAACACACACACATACACACACACATACACACACACACACACACACACAACACACACACACACACACACAAAACACACACACACACACACACACACACACACACACAATACACACACATACACACCACACACACACACAACCTCCCCCACCAACTACCCAAACTTTTTCTCTCTCCCTTTCCCTCTTTTCATAGCACGCGTTTGCACCCTTTTCTGTTCCCTCTGTCCCCCTCCCCCTACAATTTGAACCCTCTCCCCCCCCCCCCCCAACCTTTTTATTCCCTCCCCCTCTCCCTACACTTTACCCCCCCCCCCCCTCCTTGCCCCGAGGACGCAGTCACCTGGTGCATGCTGTGTTTACAGTGCAGCGAAGATTGCATAAGAAGTGAGTGAGGGGTGTCCTTAACTGGTGTTCCTGTCCCTAACTCTCACACACACACACACACACACACACACACGCGCGCGCGCGCGCGCGCGCACACACACACACACACACATACACACACATACACACACACACACACACACACACACACACACACACACACACACACACACACACACACACACACACACACACACACACTCGGATGAGACTATAAACCGAGGCCCCGTGTGCGAAAGCACGCAGAACATCTTGCGCGCACGTTAAATCCTGTTCCGCTTTTCGTAAGAGTAGGCCATCGTGTGCCGGTCGGGTGGGAGCAGATGACATTCACAAACTGCATACACACGGAGACTGGATGTAAAAAAGCACAAGAGTGCTTATCCCATTATCCTCGATATAAAAGAAAAGAAAAAAGACACAGAGGGCGAGATAGCTCAGTGGTCAGAGGCTCGCTTTCCCCAAGTCAAGTTAATCAGCGTCCTGCGTGGTTACCGGTTGGATGGGTGACCGTTAGCGTGCCTTGGCTTCAGTACAGTCCCCCCCCCCCCCCCGCCCGCCCCGTTCACCCAGCTGTAAATGAGTACCTGCCCTCTTTAGGGTCAGGGAAGGTAAAGCAGCGAGGGAGAGGAGATGGGCGCCGCCCTCAACATGCTGGCCCCTAGAGAAGCGGAGGTCCCTGATGCCTGGCTCCCCAATAACCACACAGATTATGTGACACCTTTACCTTCACCCTTACCTTTTAACTGGTTCAAGACGTTCTACTGCGCTGACTGGGTCCAAATATAACCAGAAAATAGTTTTAAACAGCTTCACTTTATAATCAACACAGATGGAAACACACAACAACCCAAAATAACAGTACTGGAAAGATAAAAAATGTAATGGTAAAGGTGTTCCCATAACCTACGCGGTCACAGGAGAGCAAGGCTGTCAGAGACCTCAGCTTCTCTAGGGGGCCAACATAATTATTGAGGGCGGCGCCCATCTCCTCTCCCTCGCCGCTTTACCTTCCCTGGCCCCTAAAGAGGGCAGGTACCCACTGACAGCTGCGTGAACTGGGGACTGTACCGAAACCAAGGTGCGCAAACGGTCGCCCATCCAGTTTAGTAACCACGCTCGATGCTGCTTAACCTTAGCTCAGGGAAAGCGAGCACTCTGGTCACTACTGAGCTATCCCATCCCCTACTAGAAAAATACTGAAGAGATTATAAACACGTAGTCGAGGCTGCGACCATAAAGTGAAGGCTTCCATTTTAGTTTACGAGGACAACCCGTTGAGTGTGACCCAATTCGTACGTTACGTTACGTTTGTTTGTTTGTTTGTTTGTTTTGTGTGGTATGGAGTCAGTGCATTGACAGTCTGTTTACCTGGTGAGGGAAACGTAATAATTATATACTATTTCAGCAGTTAACACATACAGATACATTAAAGAATCTTTATTTATTTATTTATTTATTTATTTATTTATTTATATCTATTTATTTGTTTTTTATTTATCTATTTATTCATATATTTAGAGGATAATGGAATAAGCACTATGTGCTTTTTTATTTATATCCAGTCCCTGTCATACAGTCAGTTGAAGGAGTGATTTACATCCATCGTAAACAGAGCAATGGTGTGTGTGTGTGTGTGTGTGTGTGTGTGTGTGTGTGTGTGTGTGTGTGTGTGTGTGTGTGTGTGTGTGTTGTTTGTGTGTGTGTGTGTGTGTATGTGTGTGTATTTATTGTTGTATTTATTGTTAGTTAGTTAGTTAGTTAGTTAGTTAGTTAGTTAGTTACTTACTTACTTACTTACTTACTTACTTACTTACTTAGTTGGTTGGTTAACCTGTTGGTTAGCCTGTTAGTTAGTTAGTTAGCTAGTTAGTTAGTTAGTTAGTTAGTCAGTCAGTTAGTTAGTTAGTTAGTTTGGTAGTTTATTAGTTAATTAGTTAGTGTGTGTGTGGGGGTTAGTGTGGGTTAGTGTGGTGTGTGTGTGCGTGTGTGTATGTGGCTGTGTGTGTGTTGTGTGTGTGTGCGTGTGTGTGTGCGTGTGGTGTGTGTGTGTGTGTGTGTGTGTGCTAATGTGTATGTAAGTAATAGTGTGTGTGTTTGTGTGTATGTGTGTGTGTTTGTGTTTGTGTATGTGTTTGGTGTGGTGTGGTATGTGTGTTTATGCGTGTGTGTGCATGTTAATGGTGTGTGTGTGTTAATATGAGTGTGTTTGTATATGTGTGTTAATGTGTGTGGAGAAAGAGAGAGAGAGAGAAAGAGAGAGAGAAAACAGACAGACAGACAGACAGAGACAAAGACAGACAGACAGAGACAGACAGACAGACAGACAGACAGACAGACAGAACAGAGACTGAGAGAAAGACAGACACAGATAACCTTAACTTTACTTTGGCATCTTGGTCATTTACCCAAAACAGTAACGCAGCTTCCACAAAAAAGGTATTCAGACCACAGATCCACCAGTTTTTATCCCTCTCTCTCTCTCTCTCTCTCTCTCTCTCTCTCTCTCTCTCTCTCTCTCTCTCTCTCCTCTCTCTCTCTCTCTCTCTCTCCCCTCCTCTCTCTCTCTCTCTCTCTCTCTCTCCTCTTTCTCTCTCCCTCCCCCCCCCCCCTCTCTCTCTCTCTCTCTCCCCCCCCCTCTCTCTCTCCCCCCCCTCTCTCTCTCTCTCTCCCCCCCCCTCTCTCTCTCTCTCTGTCCTTCCCTCATTCTCTCCCCCCCCCCCTCTCTCTCTCTCTCTCTGTCTGTGGAAGCCTGACCATTTAACACCACAACGCCCACTTAGCGACAGCACAGTAAACTGCCACCACATCATCATAGGCCTATCAAGCTGATAGCCATTACTAGGGCCTATGCCTATACTACTAGCCTCCATACCCTCCTATACCCCCAAAACCAGATCGGAGCCGCATATATAGAGTGATTCAGACTTAAGGTTTAGAGGCTGTTATTTCTCCATATTATGATTTTGACGAGAGACATTTTGTGGAGGGTTTTAACATTCCCTTTGCACACACATTACGCATACAGAGAGCCGGAGCCGGGGACATTGATTTTCATTGTTGCCATGCAAAAAGGAGGTGGGATTGATGATATGGTTTTGAGTGCACAGACACCGATATCATAACAAAATATGTGTTTTTATTTTATTTTATTTTTTTAATTCTTTTATTCTTCTTTTACATCGAGGATAATGGAATAAGTACTCGTGTGCTTTTTTTTTAGATTTTTTACATCCATTCCCCTTGTGTATACAAGTTTTGTAACTTGTGCCATCTGTTTCCACCGGCAACACGATGGCCTACTCTTACGAAAAGCGGAACAGGATTTAACGTGTGCGCAAGATGTTCTGCGTGCGTTCGCACACGGGGCCTCGGTTTACAGTCTCATCCAAAAGACTTTTGGGGAGAAGGGAGTCAACACTGATGTTAACTCCAAGGGAAAAAACAACCCTCCAACAGGAATCGAACTCGGGTCGTCAAATTGCGAGCGCAAAGTTCTGACACTAGGCTATCCCGTCTCCCAGAGAGAGAGAGAGAGAGAGAGAGAGAGGAGAGAGAGAGAGAGAGAGAGAGAGAGAGAGAGAGAGGAGAGAGAGAGAGAGAGAGAGAGAGAGAGAGAGAGAGAGAGACAGAAGAAGAAGAAGAAGAGAGACAGAGAGACGAGAGAAGACAGAGAGACAGACAGACAGACAGACAGCAGACAACCAACACAGACACAGACACAGACCAGACAGACAGAGACAGAGCAGACAGACAGAGACAGAGACAGGCAGACAGACAGGCAGACAAAATAGGCAAACAGACAGGCAGACAGACAGACAGACAGACAGACAGACACAAACACAGACACAGGCAGAGAAAAAAAAAAAAGAAAAAAAAGAAAAACTAACACAAAAAAACTTGCACAGGTGGTGACAGGCACGAAAACGGGATAGGAGAAAGGCAAGCATTCCACGAAGAATGGGACAGCCTTGTCATTCATCACATGCAAAGGTGATGTGATACTTAGGCTATGAGGACAGCTTGGTTACTGGCCCATTATAGCAGGTATGCTTTAGAAGAAGAAGAAGAAGAGAAGAAGAAGAAGAAGAAGAAGAAGAAGAAGAAGAAGAAGAAGAAGAGAGAAGAAGAAGAAGAAGAAGAATTGCAAAGAAGAAGAAGAATGCAAAAGAAGAAGCGAAGAAGAAGCGAAGAAGAGAAGAATGCGAAGAAGAATGCGAAGAAGAATTGCGAAAGAAGAAGGAAGAAGAAGAAGAAGAAGAAGAAGAAGAAGAAGAAGAAGAGAAGAAGAAGAAGAAGAAGAAGAAACAACAAAACAACAAAACAACAACAAAACAAAAAGAAGAAGCGAAGAAAAGAAAAAAAATTACCAGAAAAAGAACTGCGAAGTGTGAAGGCTCGAAGAAGGGAAGAGAAAGCAAAGAAGAAGAAGACAGTGATATCACACACAGAAAAGGGGTGAAGAAGCATGAGACAGTTGGAATGCATAGAGAGACCGCAATACATGACCATGAGAGTAACTGCAAAAGAAGAGGAAGAAGAAGAAGAAGAAAAAAGAAGAAGAAGAAGAAGAAGAAGAAGAAGAAGAAGAAGAAGAAGAAGAAGAAGAAGAAGAAGAAGAAGAAGAATTGCGAAGAAGAAGAAGAAGAAGAAGAAGAAGAAGAAGAAGAAGAAGAAGAAGAAGAAGAAGAAGAAGAAGAAGAAGAAGAAGAAGAAGAAGAAGAAGAAGAAGAAGAAGAAGAAAGAAGAAGAAGAAGAAGAAGAAGAAGAAGAGAAGAAGAAGAAGAAGAAGAAGAACAACAACAACAACAACAACAACAACAACAACAAGAAAGAAGAGAAAAAAACGAAAAGAAATCTAACACACACAATAAAACCTGCAACAGATGTGGTGACAGGCACGAAGACGGGACAGGAGAAAGGCAAAGCATTCCACGAAGAATGGGACAGCCTTGTCATTCATCACACACATCCCATGCAAAAGGGGCTGTGATAGCTAGGTTAGCCTATGAGGACGACAGCTTGGCTACTGGCCCATCCAGAGGGTATGCTTTACCTGTTTTCAATACACTCTGAGCCCTCGGCACATCGGAGACCCTTCTACACCTTTCTTCCTCCTCTCCCTCTTCCCTTTTTCTCGCCTGTCTCTCCCCCCCCCCTCCCCCCCTCTCCCTCTCCTCCCCTATTCTGTGTGTTGTGTGTGTGTGTGGGGGGGGGGGGGGGGGGGGGGGGGCTGGGCGGAGAGTGTGTTCGTGTGTTTATTTATTTAGTCATTTGTTTAATACTTATTCTTTTTTTTTTTTCTCAAGGATAATGGAATAAGCACCCAAGTGCTTTGCTTTTTATTTTTTTTTTTTTTTGCATCTACTCTCCGTGTCCTCGTCGTCCCGTGTGTATGCAGTTTTGTAAATTTTGTTATCATTGTGTGTGTGTGTGTGTGTGTTGTGTGTGTGTGTGTGTGTGTGTGTGTGTGTGTGTTGTGTGTGTGTGTGTATCTGTGTGTCTGTGTGTGTGGTGAGTGTGTGTGAGTTTGGTTGTGTGTGTTGTTGGTGTGTGTGTGTGTCTGTGTATGTGCGCGTACGCGTGCACGTACGGGTCTGTGTGTCTGTGTGTATTGTATGCATATGTAAAGCTAGTAATTCTCACAGCACGTGAAGACCTTTATTGTGCGTTCTACTTTTCTACTTTTCAAACAAGTTTTCGGAACCAGAAGCATTCAAACTTGATGGATGAGAACCGAGTACGGGGGTATGGGAAGAAGTTAGATTATTAGTAATGAACACAAAATAAACATTCTGTATCAATAATAATGTTGTCACGGTATAAATAAGCATTCGGTGTCAATAATAATATTTTCACGATATAAATAAACATTCTGCAACAATAACAATATTGTCACGTTATGAATAAACATTCTGTGTCAATGATAATATTGTAACAGTATGAGTAAACATTCTGTATCATTGATATTATTGTCACAATACAAACATACTGTATCAATAATGATATCGTCACAGTATGAATAATCATTTGATATCGATAATAATAATAATGTCACAGTATAAATAAACATTATGTGTTAATGATGACTTCGTCATAGTATAAATAAACAGTATTATATCATTGATGATATTGTCGCGGTATAAACATTCTGTGTCATTAACAACATCGCCACTCTATACATAAACATTCTGTATCATTAATCATGTTACCACAGTTAATCAAATAGCCTGTATCAATACTAATATGTCACGGTATAAAAAACAGTCTGTATCAATAATAATATTGTTACATATAAATACTCTGTATCAATAATAGCATTGTCACAGTGTAAATAAACATTCTGTATCAGTAATAATATTAATACAGTGTAAATACATTCTGTTGCAATTACAATATTGTTGCAGTAATAAACATTCTGTATCAGTAATAACTATTGGCACAGTATAAACATGTTCTTCATAATCTGACATTGGCCTACCTGCATATTAAAACAAAACCAACAAAAAGACTAAATGGAAAACTTTCGCCCTCAAACATACCATTCACCTAACAAAAATGTAAAGTCTCCACACTACAACGACAACCACACGAAGTCACACAAAAAAGGGGGCGGGGACCCATAATATTATCTCATGACAGTGATGGACACTTTCAAATGTTTGAACACTCCTTGTCGGCGAACGGTTCTGACGGCGAAAAGAAGACGCGTACGGCGAAAGGACGCTAAGGCCTCTAAGACGGTGAAGGACATGAACAGTCTCTTCAAAGACCTCGCGGCGTGATAGAAAGGCCGAGTTTCGCTTACAACCCCTGGCGGCGCCAATTTATCAAAGCTTTTCCCTGAAAAACGATACGCCACACTTCCCCTACCAGACCCACAGCTTCATTTTCATTCTCGCCGCGTGGTGCGCTGTCGAAAGCGCGTGAAATTGTTGACAAAATAATGATCTCTTTCGTTTCGTCTCCTCCACTCTGGTAGTAACCATTACGTTTCGCCATTTTATCGTTAGGTCCTGATGCCTTAGATTAATCTCCCTTGCCACAAGTGGCTTTGATCTCCCTTGGACGTCATGTTCGCGTCTTGGCGGAAACTGCCGAAGAGTGCCGAAGGGGACGGACGAAGAGCAAAGAGGGTGAAGGAGGGGGGTGGTGGTGGGTAGGAGGGGGGGGGGGAGAATGATCGTTTGTTGTCGGTGTGGTGGTCGGTGGCTAGGCATAAGTGTAGTGAAGTTTGGGTTTGTTTCCTGGGTGAAGTTTTTGATTGGAAAATCTGCCGGGTATAACGATTTGTCAGTTATGTGTGTGTGGTTTGGGAGTTCCTTTAAGTCTAAGGGTTTGAGGGCTACTTTGATCTTTGTGTCCCTCCTTTGTCTGTCTGTCTGTCTGTCTGTCTGTCTGTGTAATGTAATGGTGAGCTAGAGTTTAAGATATTAAATCCTTATCTTCTCTCCAACGTCCCACCCCCACCCTTACCCACATCCCACCCGCCTTCCCTTTCCCCCCCAACACACAAACATCTTTTTCCTCAGCGTTCTTTGTCTGTGGCATAATGTTTCTCCTGATTATTCTTGTGGATTGTGTCTTATCAGAATCACGACTGAAGTCTGAGTGTGTGTCTCCAAGTTGAATCTTTCAAACTGGATAGAGATGAAAAATTAATGATTGAAAGAAGAGTACGACTATTAATCATTAGCAATGCTGCTATCTATGTAGATAAAGAAGAAAACACACACACACACACACACACACACACACACACACACACACACACACACACCACACACACACACACACACACACACACACACACACACACACACACACACACACACACACACACACACACACACACACTGAAAAATGAAGAATTGATTCTATGTATTTGTTGTAAATTTGATTGTAGTTGTGGTGGTAAGTGGAATTCCATGAATGGGAAAGAACGCCACTGATCACACAGCCTCTCACTTGGCTGTTGCCTCCAGCAGGGATGGTTTAATCAAGAACTGAGATAAAGCTCCAGGCGCTGAAGGCATTTGTTATCTTTTATTTTATTTCATTTTATTCTTAATTTTCGAGGATAATGGGATAAGCACTCTTGTGCTTTTTTACATCTAGTCCCCGTGTGTATGTAGTTTTTGTAAATGTCATCTGTTCCCACCGCACACGATGGCCTACTCTTATGAAAAGCGGAACAGCATTTAACGTGTGCGCAAGATGTTCTGCGTGCGTTTACACACAGGGCCTAGCTTTATAGTCTAATCCCAAGGACTTTTGGCGAGAGTGGAGTCACCACTGATGTTAACTCCAGGAGAAAAATCCCTCGAACGGGAATCGAACCCGAGTCGTCAAATTGCCAGCGCAATGTTCTGACCATAGGCCATTCCGCCCCCTGCATAACATACAGTACAGTCATAACAAGTTTATGATAATAACCTTCACACGACAAAAAGGGGATCACCCTTTCATCTACTTTCATTTATTAATTTATTTATAATGGAATAAGCACCTGTGTGCTGTATTTTACAGCCAGTCCCCGTGTATAAGCAGCTTTGCAAATTTTGTCATCTGTTCCCACCCGCATACAATGGCCTACTCTTCCGAAAAGCGGAACAGGTTTTAATAT
>CM060347.1:21839467-21841967 GCA_030674155.1 Stramonita haemastoma | reverse complement strand
CTCCCTTTCCTCCTAACCTCCATTTCAACTCCCCCCCACCCCTCCTTACCCACCACCCACCACCACCCCAACCCCTACGCCCTCCCTACCTGGTAACACCAGCAGTTACCTCTCTCCCCCCTCCCCTCTTCCACTCTCTCCCAGTCTCTCTAGCTTTAAGCCACGCCCCTTGTCCCTCCCTCCCTCTCTCTCTCTGTGCTGAGCAGTTCAACTTGAAATGCTAGTTGTTTGCCTGCTGTGAAGGAGAGAAGAGGAGGAGGAAGAGGAGGAGGAAGAGGAGGAGGAGAGGAGGAGGAGGAGGAGGGAGGAGGAAGAGGAGGAGGAAGAGGAGGAGGAAGAGGAGGAGGAGAGCTATACTAGAAGCCCAGAGCTTCCTACCAATGTGACGACTCTCTCTGTCTTTCTCTGTCTCTCTGTCTGTCTCTGTCTCTCTGTGTCTCTGTCTCTCTGTGTCTCTGTCTCTCTCTCTCATGAAAAAATGTATATGCATGCTTACTCTGTTACCAATAGAAAATAAAGATTAAAGATTATTCATTCATCATTCATTCATTCATTCATTCATTCTGTCTGTCTGTCTGTCTTGTCTGTCTGTCTGTCTGTCTGTCTCTGTCTCTGTCTCTGTCTCTGTCTCTCTCTCTCTCTCTCTCTCTCTCTCTCTCTCTCTCTCTCTCTCTCTCTCTCTCTCTCTCTCTCCCATGAAAAAATATATAAGTATGCTTACTCTGTTACCAATAGAAAATAAAGAATAAAGATTATTCATTCATTCATTCATTCATTCATTCATTCATTCATTCATTCATTCATTCATTCATTCTCTCTCTGTCTCTCTGTCACTGTCACTGTCTCTGTCTCTGTCTCTGTCTGTCCTGTCTGTCTGTCTGTCTGTCTGTCTGTCTGTCTGTCTGTCTGTCTGTCTGTCTGTCTCTCTCTCTCTCTCTCTCTCTCTCTCTCTCTCTCTACTCTCTCTCTCTCTCTCTCTCTCTCTCTCTCTCTCTCTCTCTCTCCCATGAAAAAAAGTATATGCAAACTTACTCTGTTACCATTAGAAAAATAAAGAATAAAGATTATTCGTTCATCATTCATTCAATCTCTCTCTCTCTCTCTCTCTCTCTCTCTCTCTCTCTCTCTCTCTCTCTCTCTCTCCTCTCTCTCCTCTCTCTCTCTCCTCTCTCTCCTCTCTCTCTCTCTCTCTCCTACCTTAATATTGTATCTCTGTCTTATTTCTTACCTGTTGTTTGATACTTGGTATGGTTTGCTCTTGGTAATTGGATCATTATAATTGTTCTTGTTTTAGTTGAGGCTGTCTTTTTATCTTGATGTTATCTCTGAAAGGGGCGGGGACTGGATGTAAAAAAGCACATGTGTGCTTATCTATTATCCTCGAATAAAAGAATTTTGCCTTGCCTTGCCTTGCCTTGCCTTGCCTTCTCTCTCTCTCTCTCTCTCTCTCTCTCTCTCTCTCCTTCTCTCTCTCTCTCTCTCTCCTCTCTCTCTCTCTCCTCCTCTCTCTCCTCTCCTCTTCTTCTTCTTCTTCTTCTTCCTCTTCATCTCCTCCATCCTACTAGCAAATCTTTCTGCCCAGGGAGTCGGCTTCCATAGCCCATCAAATCACAGCAGGGCGTCACACGGACCAATCAAACGTGTCCTACACTGTCACATGGTAGGGAAGAATAGGCCACGCCCTCTTTCCTTTCCATGGCTGTGTCTCTCTGTCTCTCTCTGTTTCTGTCTCTCTGTTTCTGTCTCTGTTTTTGTCTCTGTCTGTCTCTTTCTCTGTGTGTCTTTCTCTCTTGATGTCTGTCTTTCTATCTCTCTGTCTCTGTCTCTCTCCACTTCTCTCTCTCTCTCTCTGTCTGTCTTTCTCTTTGTCTTTGTATATCTCTCGGTATTTCTCTCCGTCTCTGTGTCCCTGTCTCTGTCTCTCTCTCATTCTTGTGGCTTCTAAAGGGAGATTAGCACGGCTGGCAAGGTGGGTGGGGTGAATGAGGTGATCATCAGCTGTGAATGGTTATTGGAGGTGTGTGGTGAGGTGGAGGGTTGAGGGGGAGGGGAGAGGAGGAGAAGGGGGAGGGTTGAGGGAGGCAAGGGAGAGAGAGGGAGGGGGGAGGGGTAGCCTAGTGTTCACCCAACCAGGAGGACTTGAAGGCAGGACTTTGACAGACAGACAGAGAGAGAGAAAGGCTGGTGGGGATGGGGGTGTGGAAGGTGATAGGGGTGTGTGGAAGGGGATGGGGTGTGGAAGGCGGGAGTCAAAAGCGCACAGCTGGCTGGTAAGAGGAGGAGTTCTTGTGGAGGAACCTCCACTGCTGGAAGAACTGTGGTCTCTGCTCCTACTCTCCCGGGTTGGGTTCTGTTCGGCAGCCGTCCTGAAAGCTTTGGGTGGTTGTGGTGGTTCCTGTTCCTGTCGAAGCTGCAGCAGCGTCCCCTTCAGCTTCTTCTGGTGTTGTGGGGTCTGTGGGTAGTTGAGAGACAGAGACAGAGAGAGAGAGTAAGGAAGAGA